>JBBMJY010000022.1:16941786-16984044 GCA_037833715.1 Toxotes lorentzi
TGGACAGCACCCGAGTTAAATATATGAGGGTCCCAGCAAAGGGTCTGAAAACTTATGACTGTGTGATATTTCAGTTTTTCTTTTTTAATAAATCTGCAAAAATTTCAACAATTTTGTGTTTCTCTGTCAAGGTGGGGTGCTGTGTGTACATTAATGAGGAAAAAATCAACTTAAATGATTTTAGCAAATGGTTGCAATATAACAAAGAGTGAAAAATTTAAGGGGGTCTGAATATTTTCCGGACCCACTGTATATGACTCTGGGGAGAAAGGCTGAAACTTTTATTTATGCATTTAAAATGCTGCTGCCCTAAAGTGGTCAAATTCAAAATGTTCAATCCAGTTTTTACTTTTAGAGAGATGGATGTAAAGTATTCCCATTTTGCTAAACTCCATATTCCCAAAAAGAAAAAATACAGACAGGAAAGTGTCCTCAGTGATAGCTCTAGCCCTGATGGTGCAAAATAACGTTCCCCAAATGGACAACCCAGCTACCCACCTTTGTGCCAGCATACAGTGAGTCACCCTGCTTAAGTGCCTGTGAGCCAGGCATTGGGGCCCTTACAATCTCCTGTGGTACTCAACACTGCAGTCTTAACTTCCATGTAGAAATGCAGGTGACAAACAGTATTTCTCTGTGAGGCCTCACTTTGAATTCATGCTCAGCAGAACTTTGTATCTTTAAGGTCACGGCACATGCAAAGAGGGGTCACTGACTGCAAGGCTTGCGGTCTAAACCTTTACAGCATTTAGAAAAACCTGGACAGTAAATTCATTAAATAATTTATTCACCAATAAGTCAATGCAATTTACCAAATATCAGTTATGCTTACAACTACTGAAAGAGAAATACATTGCATTATAACTCTCTGTTTGAGTGAAAGGGTGAATTTTGCAGGGAGAATGTTGTGAAATAGTCCACTTCAGGCCACTGCTGTTTGCCTGTTGCGCCACAGTGTGTTTGATCATCATAAGCAGAACAAAGTCTGACATCAGACCTGATATCTTGACAGTGGGGTGTGTGTATGAGTGTGGAGTCTGTTGTTCAAGCAGGATATGCATACACTACTGGTTAAATTTAGAACAGGTTTTGAGATTTCATGATTAGTTTTTTATTTTATTTTATTTTTTTTTATTTTATCTCTCAATAGCTTTAAAAGGAAGAAATGCCAAGGACATACCAACCAGAATAAACTAATTTTCAGTTCTTTTAGTGAATCTTGGTGAATTAAAAGTTCTAAAGCAAAATGAAAATGAAACTAAGTTATTTTTTCTCAAAACACATATTTAAAAAAAAAACAAAATGATTTTAAATTACAGTGCAGAACTACAGCCCCACAGAGTAGATGTTTAAATTGGTTCACAACCCCTGAAACCCTGCTAACCTGAGCACTCGAGGATAACTAAACCTCTGTGTTGGGAAAGGAAGAGCAGAAAGGGGCTCAGGACATTAAATACATCTCACATGCCATGTGACATTTAGTTAGCTGGCTCTACTGTTTCAGCAGAGAAAGTCAAAGGGCAAATACTGACCAGAGAGATATAAATAGGAGGTCAAGACTGTTCTCAGCTGAAAAGGCCAAGGGCAAATAAAGTTCAGACCTGAGTGCAATGCAAAGGAATGCATTTCATTGCCAACAGCAAATCCTCACAGCCTCATACTGTATTAAAAGTATGGACCACTGTGACCAATAGCTACAGAGTAATACATATTTCATGCAAGGCTAATAAAGACTTTGATTTGGAGCTCCAACAGTGTAAAGATGTCTTGGTTAAAACCAGGCAATTTTTTTAATGAATATCTTTTTATGTATAGCTATAATTTCAATGTGTAAATAACTACATGTTAGGGCAAGCTCTTCCTCACATGTCCAGCAGAACAGCACTGAAATGCTACTGAAACATTCATCTGCTATCAGATGCTTAAATGTCTAAGAAACGTTCACTTTTGATTGGCAGCCGTCACTGTAGCAAATAATATCAACTGCAAACCTGCTGTGGTGACTCTCAAACTGTGTGTAGATCAAACACTGAGTTGCAGTGACACTACATTTGGAGAACATTTGCCTTTATTTTATGCATTTCCTGTAAAGACACTGATGTGGAACGTAATAAGGTGATGCATTAAAAAGTGTAAACCAATTTCATATCAATTAAGGAAACTTGTGATAGGAATATTGGTTGGAAATTTTTATTTACATCTACATGAGGAAAGTGATAAAATAATAAATGTCTCTCAAAGTAAATCTATATAAAAGCACTAGAAAATATTAAGTTAGCACCTTTGTTTTAGCCTTTACATGACTGTATACTGTGACATGAAAAATTATCTTTAAAAAATCATAATGTTACATTTAACTGTGAAGTTTTTTCAGAAGCTAAGTTGTGATGTACAAACTAATCTAAAATTGCCTGGAAAATCTCTGACATGGCCCAATTCAATTTCAATTATAATCATAATAGACATACAGTACACTATAGAATAACAATAACAACACAGCAACAGACATACGAGGAGTGTTTTTTGTTGAAAATGATTACATTCATCATGACAAGAGCCTTTATTTTAAATGATAAATTAGGAATAAACGTGCAGTGTTGGCAATTTAATCTCTCTGTTTTATAATGTTCATAAATGTTAAGGAAAGTTTGAAATTCTCTACATTAACCAAACACGTCACACATGCAAAGGCACAACAAAAGCAGTAAAAGCCATTATCAGCTGTACCTTATTAATGCTGTGCCTCTGCCACCAGTGTTCAATACCTCTGATGCATAGAGTCACTGAGCACAGCTGAGCTTTCAATCTTTCATAGGGATACGCCTTTATGTGCAGGTTAGTATGGTCTCCACACAGTTGTAGGTCCAGTCCTGTTTGTCATTGATGGGCAGCACATGTTGGCACACCTAGAAAACAGGACACACATGTTTGTATTAGCATTTAAAACACCATATAATCATTTTATTCCAATGTATCATCATATGCATTATCTTAATAGTATTTTTCTTGGTCAGAATGAGTAATGCAATTGTAAATTTTAATGTAGTACAGCATCTCATAGAGCAAGATAAGCGTCTAGTGTTATAATAATAACCAAGACATTTCTAAGATTATCCAAGACCACAAGGAAAAACTTCATACCATCTTGGTCCGGGCTGGCACCTCTACAGCAAACACATTCATGCCTCTACTGCTACTGCAGTTCCTGCTCTGCTCATTGTTTATGTGCACAGTCACTTTCTGGTTGGTCTGCAACACAAAGTGTATTCGTCAGTTTTCCTCTTGACATCAATAAATATGAGGAAATCAATTTCAACAGCTAAACAAATAGAGAGGTAAATAAATAATCTATAAGAATCTTCTTTTTTCCCTTCTTTTTACTTATAATACATAATACAATTTTACTTATAATGTAATCTGCCTCGCACTATTCTCAGAAATGCTACATCTTAATGTGCCAGTTGTCATTTGGACGTAGTAATGTGGATACATACACAACATCTAAGACAGATACTCTCCAATGCTGCTAGAGTTATTGTAGTTGAATTGTAAGACAATGGGTAAATACAAAACAAAATAAATAATGAATCTAAACAAACACTCTCATGATAACCAGGTAAACTTTTCCCTGTTCAGTGGTTCTTTTCTGTCACTGTGTCATTCTTTTAGAATAGCTCCTGTTGCTAAGAGAATGGATACCACCTCTGCATATCAATTACAAATGGGGTGAATGGTCTCTAGCAACCAAAGACTGAAGCAGTTCACTGTACTAGGAAAGAACTCTAAAGAACGATCTCTAATAACTGTTTTCCTATATTTACTCACACTTATTATACAATATACAAACACTCCCCTCACACTCATAGATGCTTTGTGCTCTGATCAGCACCACATTCAATAAACAATAGTGTGGTATTCATTATTTCTCTTATTCAAAGTTGGACTATCGTCCCCCTACTGGCCATTAAGATGCATGGCAACTTAATTTCAGAATAAAACTCTACCTGCAGAGTTAGATAATCACTCCCACACAGTTTGTTATCTACCTTGTTGGCTATAAGGGAGGAGATCCTGTGCTCTCCTCGATAGTTGTAGACGAAAACATTGTCTAGTCCCCTCAGTGCTTTGGCCCCTGTCCTGGCTGTGATGGACTTCTGGAGAGCCTGGTTCAGAAGCTTGGGCCCTGACTCCATGCTGAGGGGCTGTATAGACAGCTGAGTGCCTTCACAGTGTACATCTATCTGGAATGGACAAGCCTGACAGTGAGAGGAAGAGGCTTCAATTAGTCAGTAGGATTCAAGTGAGTTCCTGAAATCTAGAAGTGTGGAAACCAAGTGGAAGAAACAAGAATGTAGATTCAATAGAGCATGTAATGTGCAGAATAACTTACTGAATGCAGGTATAAGCCTTGAATTAAAGCATATTGTAGTACCACCATGCCATGTTGTTTTGAGTGAAATCAGATGTGTAAACTTACCTCAACTAGCTCTAGCATGCGGTTGTAGCCCATGGCTTCTAGGGTGACCCACAGGTCTGCAGGGTCTCCATCTTTCTCTGTGGCCTCCATCAGGTTCAGCTCCATGAAGCCCTGCCGTGTCAGTTGGTTCTTTCTCATATCAAAGTTTTCTGCCCCCAAAAATCATATGGTTAATACTAATCGTTGATCACTTATGCTGCTTCAAAGTGAGTCACAAGCAGTCCTATATATCAGTGCTGTAATAAAAAGTATTACCTTTGCAGACAGCCCAGGCATCCTGGTCACATTTCTCTCCACTGGTCCTCAACTCAAAGAAATTGTACTCTTCCAGACTGAGCAAACCATTTCCATCCAGGTCTATAACCTCAAAGATGTCAGACAGCGCCTCCCTGTGGCACACAGAGAGAAACACAGAAACATTTCATGCAGGACTGAAGTTTAGACAGCCTCCATCCATTTCACTGTCCATTTTGCCATCCACCAAACCATTTTGTCCAGCATCCACAGGGTTGCATCAAAGCACAGATTTCATTCTAAAGCTCCGTAAAAACTAAAAAGAGGACAAAAGGAAAGTACACACATGCACATATATACAGACACACACACACAAACCTGAGCTCCCTGGTGAGGTCTAGTTCCCCAGTGTCCGTCCTGTAGACAAGCTCCACAGGTTTATTAGAAAGGTTCTTTTTGCTCCTTTTTCTTAGTCTGCAGCCACTGGTGAAGGGAAGCAGGTAGTAGGTCCCAGCATTCATTTCTCCTTTCCAAACATACTTCTGTAGGAACAAAAGAGTGGCAAAGTTAAAAACACTTTGCATTTTCAACCGGCATTTAAATATATACAATAATAATTTCTCTATCAACACACAAACTCCTAAATTAAGTATCACTGGAAAGGATTAGAAATGTAACTGAATATGAACAAATGGTGCAGTACATGTACATCTCTCAACACACACAAACATACCTCCTTGTCTTTTGACTCAGTGAAATGCACTAAAGTTGAGTCTTCTTTGGTTTCACCAGCTGACATGACAAAAAGAGCTGTGTCCACTGTCATCCAGGATGAACTCTTGTCTGAAAAGTAAGACAGAATTACAGGGGTATGTAAGTTAAATCGGTCTGTGACCTTACAAATGCCTTTCAAGTCCTTTTTTGTGGGTTTTGATAAAATTGTTCACTTTATTTATTAACTTTATATAAATATTTGAACAGAATCAAATGAACAAATGAGTATTTGTTTATTTGTTTATTCCACTCACACCTTTTATAAATATTTCCAACATTCTACTTATACTATTTGTTTATGTGGTTGTTTACCTGTACCACATACTATTATTTTACATTACACTATTACACATTACGCTATTCTAAACAACAACTAAACTTTCAATATATTCAATGGAACACTACCATATACAAAACATATGATGGAATATATTAACCGAGAAACCTTGATGTCTGGATTTGAATACAGAATTGTAAATGCATGTTTTGCCCTGTAACCAAGAGCATGTTGAGAATTTGATATACCAAAAAATAAACAGTAGGACCTTCGACATTCCGGTACCTGCCACTGCATGCTGCAGTTTTATAAACTGAACTACACCCTGTTCTTATTGTTTGTCATAAATTATCGTCCACTGAGCTGGAACACAATCTAGCACCTTCCCTACAAAATCTGACCTGCTGCCACATGATGTAAAATATAGTCCAGAGGCCAATAAATGAAGTCAGTCTTCTGTGTGGTCTTTTTGTTTATGATTCATCGTCTGAAAATTACTAGGGCGATACTTTATGTTAAAATGTCACAATAAGCCTTTTTAAAACTGTGCAACTACAGTGTTTGCTACGAAAACTGTGGTGTAGAAGTGGCACGGAAAGCAACACAGCAGGCAATTAAAATATGGAATTTCTAATAGATGATCCAGAGGAACAAACTATGAAATTCTTACTAGCTCCAGAGGTGTTATTGTGTTCCTGACCCTAATTTCTGACCTCCTTAATCATCCATTTCTTTTTTTTTGTGATTTTTGTTTGTGTGTAATGTGAAACAGTGTAAGTACCAGGTCTGTGGCTGAGGCTGACTGGTTGGATGGTTAGGTAGACGTTGGTTGTCTGGGGGACATGGAGCTGGTACTGCAGAGAACTAATACTCCCATCATCCTCCAAGAAGAAACATCCTTTCATAAAACTGTGATGCCACTCCTGGTAAAAATGGATAATATTGCCGCTTAACTGACAGACCCACCAAATTCATACAAACTTTCATTTATACAGCAAGGCTAACAAAGCAGAAAAATTATTCCTAAACTTTATTAGACATAGTCCCAGCTGTTTTCTATTTTAAGCACTTTGAAATATCATATGCAGTATTTCATGTTATGTGTATCCTAATAGATTTGATGATGTGTGGTCTTTGTTTAGATCGTGACACAATCCCAACAAACTGTTTTGGTGCTTGACAACAAAATGCATTTATTCATTCAACAGAAACCAAAACTAATTTGCAGTTCCTATTAAAAGAGGGACTGATCTTGTGACAGGGGAAGTATATTTTGGCATGAAAAAGTGAATTAAGCAGTCAGTCATAACAGTTAGGTTCCTCACTTGATTAACAGGAACTGCCGTTGTGATAATTACCACTCCAACCTTCAGGGGGCATATTTATTACTTCACAGTTTATGTCAGCTCAGTGTGTAAACACGTGTTATTCTCCTGGTGATCCAGAGGAGGGCAGAAGTGGTGCACTGTGTTTCTGCTGCAGGTTGATGTAAATCTCCCTCTAGTACCTGATATGGCAAATTGGAGTCCATTTAACTTTGATAAATACAGCCTTTTCAATCTTGGGCCAACGGTCATTCAAAAATATCAAGAGGCTACTTTGGCAATATTTATGAATCCTAATAATTCTTTCATTTTGAAATCCTGTTGTTCCTTCGTCTGGCAGCACAGTGGAAATGAGATAATAATTTGAAATTGAGCAGGAACATCAAAACAGGGAAGTTTTCCTTCCACCCACTGGAGACACATTAAATGAAAACACAGTTGGTGTGGACACACTGTAAGAGGACATTGAGGGCCAAGCAAGTCTGGAATAGGCTATATATCCTTTTAGTGGACAAATAAATCACCAAGTTAAACAAAGAAAGTACCATAAAGACGGAGCATGTCACTCCTTTAGAGAAAAGCCATTTTCTCAATGTATTTATCTTGGGCTATGACAGGCATAAAAGATCAAATCATAACACTTCAGTGGTTTGTCCAGACAATATTAAATGAGGGAAATTGCCATGGGCACCCGTCTACTGCTTAAAGACATCAGAATTAATGCCCCCATTGAGAGAGGGTCAGCCTGCAGACTAATACAGGTGCTGTCACCTGCTCAGGCCACAGGTCTGATTTACTGCTACGCAGACGGTCGCTGGACACCAAACCAGCCACAAACACAAACACACAACACACATTTAAACTTCGCCTCATCTTCATTTTAACCTATACAAAAAAATCAGTAAGAATAATCCTTACTTTCCAGTTGTCTATTCATTCAGACACATTTGCATGTGTCTGAATGAATGACGCACACACAGATACACACACGCACACACACACTCACTCCACAACAAAAACACAGCCTACCCTCCACCCACCGCCTCCCAATTATCAGCCTGTGGCAATATAGCAGCCAATATAGCGAGCAGAACTTCCCTCAGAGGTAATCTCTGGACACACATTCTTTTACCTCGATGATGTCTGGCCCTTTCCAATCTCAACACAATGCTTGGACCTGAGAGATGGAGCAGGGGGCTGTTATTTTTATTTATTTATTTACTTTTTTTCCCCCCTTACTGTAAAGCAAACCAGGCGAGGTTAAGCCAAAAAGAGTGAAAACAAAGAGCGAGGGATCAATACAGTGTATATCTATCCACCCAGGGCTAAATTCGCCCATCAAAAACACTGAGCGACAGTGATTCTGGGAGAGCTGTGGGGCTGCGAGGACCTTGTTATCATGGCGTTTCTCACATGGGCCCATTTACTAAGATTTTCAGGATTTGTCACTGATGGTACAAATAGTTAATCTTTAAGATTAACCCTAACCCTTTGAAATTAAATGTAATTAAATGATTAAATGTAACCACTATGGTTTACCTGTAAGTCTGAAGGCTCTGGTATTTTGCTGGCCTTGATGCTGCTGGATGTCATATTGATTGAGTTCGACAGAGACGACCGTCTGCTGCGAGCGGAGGACGGACGAGAGGACGATCGGCTGTCTGAAACATATCGGACGCAAAAACGAGAAAACACAAAGGCAGATACATGTGCTCAAAATGCATGTACAGAATTATTATCAGCGAATAATGTTGCTAAACCAAAACAGAGAGCTCCAATGACTGATGGACAGATTAAGTACAGCCCTCCTCTCTCCAAACAGTAAACACACATTCAAAAGAGAGATGAGGTGCGCAACATAATTGACACTGTAATCTGTCTTCTCAGAGGTCCATTCCCAGGTTCAAGTGAAGATGGCTACTTTGTGTTTGGGTTCTAAAAAAAAGTGTAATCTCCCCATTTTAATTAATTATAGAGGCATTTTAAATCACAAATGGCATAACAGCGCCCTCTCAAATCCATTATCTTGCACAACTTTTTTCCTTGAACATTAATTGAAGCCAGAAAATATCAATTCCCTAATGAGTGGTCTGATTGTTTCCAAGCCCGGGAAATCAAGATGCGACGTAATGTGATAGGCTTACAAGCAAATTACCGTAGCAGAGAATAAGTAGATCCACTGTCATGGTATTTGTCATGGACCTATTTTGTATTGATGAGAGTATTTTAATCTAGAGGACCAAATTGTATCTGTTTCGCGAATGTCGACAAAGACGCACTGAAATGTGGCCTAACAAAAGCTTCAGTGTGAGTTTATATTGAATGTTGTGAGCATTGTTTCAGCACTAGTGGGTCCCTGGTGCTAGAACACAGCAAGAACTAAACTAAATAGACCAATTATCAGAGAAACACCATGATGGTTCATCAATTGGTCTAACTGTTCAACTGTACAAAATTGACTCTCATCAATTATTTGCAAAAAATCAGCCAAAATTATTCCATGTCACATTCAGTTATGCTGCATTTCTCAGGGAAGTGCTGGTTTATACTGACAAATGTAAGACCAAATGAAGAGTCAAAACAGTTTTTGAGCTCCAAGAATAATCCATTCAACATGTGCGATCACGCAGCTTCTCGTGTCAGAGCCTTGTTAAAATGTAACGGGTATAAATCAATACCTGGGAGAGGCACAATAATGTGATAATCCTGACTACTATGTGGGAGCTCATTTGTTTTTCCAGTGGTAGTCGGCTGGGCCCTCCTCTCGACCACCATCTAATCCCTCATCATCTCCCCAGTGAGAAGTGGTGGAATCCTCCAAATCAATAGCATGAACATGGACTGACCACTTAAATCAACCCCATCTATCTTCCCACTGTGGCCCTGTCCCTGGCTCGCTCATCCAGGATCTCTGTTCTACTCTTTCCTCAAAATGCTGGTTTTAAAGTGCGAAAAGTAGATTTTTACACCAATCTTCCACTGGCTGAAGGTCGGCTCATTATCTGAGGTAGCAGCAGGCTGCAACCGGACCCACTCCTGGCTTGTTTAGGTTACAAAAACATATCTTTTTGGCAAGTGCTTACTCCAAAGCCAGAGCTGAAAGGCAACATTATTCATTAGTTTAGACAGACCTTTTGTCAATCTCTTAACGGCAGAAGTTATTACCCAAATCACAACACTTTACAGTCTCCTCCCTCCAAACAAGCTGTTCTAATTGTGTGGCTATTGTGATGTGTGGACTATCTTAATGAGGTGATTTGTCATACAGGGAGTGAAAAATCGATCAATAACAGAGCTATTATTTATTCATCAAAACTAATCGGTGAGGCGTATTGGGGCAATCGGTGTGCATCTTTGGAAAGAGTGGAGTATGACCACTGTATATGTATGATAGGCTGCTACTTTGGACATGTAGCTCTGGAATTATACACCAGTGTAATGATATCCAGCCACTGAGCACAACAGTAAATGGCTATTGACACAAACTGATCATTAAAACATAAAAACAAATTCAGAGCCTGTCTACTCTATGTTAAAATGTTCTCACATGTTGTACCTTTCTTGAGTGTTGCGTCTGAGGTGTCTGGAGGCTGAGGGTGATTTGCTGCCACTTGTGCTGCTGCTGATGATGCTGATGACACTGAGCTCTTCGGAGGGTTGTATGACTGACTGCCAAAGTTCTGTCTCTTCAGCTTGACATCAGCCTCGAGCCTCTCCAAAGCAGCCTTCTGACATTGTTCTGCCATAGACACAAGCAATCTGCAGAACTGACAGCAACGGGAAACCATGAGTCAGAAGATGATACATGAACACAGTTTTGAGATAATGGAGAGGATCAGAAATGCTTGTATCTTGGGTGGAGGTAAGCATATGACACGACGAGTTTGGAGCAAATGACGAGAGGGCTAAACTGTTGTTTTCCTTTGCACTATTGAATTTTCTGTGCCACTTAGAGTTGTTTATTCTTCTGTGTTTTATGTGAATTCAATTCAGAAAAAAAGTTCTGAATGAATGAGACATAAGAAAAGGTATTTTATCCTTTACTTTGCTGCATTTGTAAATAGTACTGAACAGTGTCTATTATTCATAGGGAGCAGCAACAATAAGGCTGGGAGACTGCAAATTCAATCCCATTGGCTATTGTTGGTATAATTTTACTGTTGCAGAAAGTTTCTCTGCTCACTGCATGGGACAGTAGCCTTTGTACTGAGGCTATGCTGGTGCATTCATTAACTTACGCTGATCAACCATCTTTGTGTATTGGTTTAAATAACTGCACAAGATGATACTGTATTTAAAATACACTTTTCACAGTCTTCCACACAGAAGACAACCTGACAAGTATAGTAGATTAGAAGTCACTTCATACTTGTTCAAACTTACTTCTGCATAGTCCAGTTTGCCGTCCCTGTTGATGTCAGCTAATGAGAAAATGGTATTCACCTCTTCACTGGTCATCTTTTCTCCTCTCTGGAAAATTCAACATAATTTGTATTTAGTTTGAGTATGAGTCAATCAGTGATTTTAATCATTTTACGCAGTTTTCATCTGTAACACAACATGAATGGGTCCCCAGCTGATGTTGAAACTGTACACCATCACTGAATTCACTCAGAATTAACAACTGGAGACAAAACCCAAACACAAACTTGAAACAATAAAGAGACAATCTGTTGGAGATCTGTCTATTACAAAATGCTTTAAATTACTCACAGTTGTAAGGGCTTTCTCCAATTCACTGTGTGTGATGTAGCCATCACTGTTCACATCCATCTTTTTGAAAGCTCTCATCAGCTCAGTTTCCTCAGTTTTCTTCTCACACTTGAGAATCTCGCAGAAGTCATCAAAGTTCAACTTAGACGTTCTTGGGGTCCAGTATTTATTAAGAGTGGCCTGGGATGGATTTCTTCCTGCTTGCTGGAGAACTGAATTGGATAAATGGCAAAAAAAAAAAAAAAACATTTACTAAAGTAGTAGTAAAGGCAGATTACATACAACTGTAACACAACTCTAGTTTTTTTTTCTGATACATTTTCTGACAAACCTTGCAGACGTTAGATTGTTTATTTATCTCCATACAGACAATTGTCTCTCTGAACTGGAAACTGGAGCATAAAGACTTGATATCATCAGCTGATATCTTCTGTAGAGTGGTTCATAAACACTGAATTAATGCTAAAGGCCAGCTAAGTTTGGGGGCTCGTTCAAAATAAAAATCGCCCATATTCCAGAAATATCATCATGACTGCTAGTGCCCATGGCGTTATCGTACACTGTTTGTAGATTTGTTTCCAGAGAATATCATCTCTATAGCCTGCTCCTGAGCTAACGTCATATGTTTAAGAAATAGCACGAAAATTAAACCGACCAAATAAAAAACTGACATACGTAACACGCTATCAGTTTTTGAACGGGCAAGCTATAAGTACTTTCAAGTTAGCTTACCGCGACATAACTGCTGTTTCGAAGCGATATTTGTCAAACTAGATCTGAACACAGCGAGGTACGCAGCTCTGCACTGCATGTAGAAAGCCTCCTCTTCATCGGAAGGACGAGGAGAAACTTGAAGAGACATCTTTGGGAGAAGAGTTCGACCTGTTTACCGTTAGCTAGCTCTCTCCCGCAGCCAGAAATGGCAGCTAACTTAGGCTAAATTATATTATTTTACTTCTTTGTCACATAGTAATAATCACCCGGAAGCATATCGAACACATTTTATTGAGTCGAAGGCGTGTTAGCAGTTCAATTTGTCGAACATCGTTGCTATGCGATGTCTGTTGCTACGTAAACAAAAACCCACTGGTGTTCACCAAAACACGACACTGAAGAAACAAACATCAACTGTTCCCGTTGATGTAAAAAATTTTTATTTAATGCCTTTTCAGCTCATGAAAATAAACATGAATTTAAATAAATAAATAAATTCATTTCTTGTATTCAGAATATCTGGTGCGTGGTCCGAGTCATTTTCTAAATAAAGGGATACCGGAAACATATATACGACATGTCGTGTTTAACACGAACTGTTTGAGTGTAGCAAAGGCGCCAGTTTCATAAATTTGGAACAAACTCTTACTCAGACTTTCTGAAACTGAAAAATGCCGTGAGTATTGTTCTCTCTATCTTTTTGATCTCTCGTATAGACTACTACTACTGAAACGTATGTCATCTTATGAGATGTGAACTCTGATTTACTTCTGAAATACTTTAGTAGTACTCCTTTAGTAATACTAAAGAATTGTTGTTGTCGTACCACCCTTAAAAGTGAAGTGGGAGGTACATGATAATACACCAACTGGGGCAAGTGTAAAGGCCTTTTGCTACATGGTGATGATTATTAAATACTACGGCAGACTGACACACGAATTTCCTGAACCTAAGTATTTTCATTTTATGATACATTAAGTTATACATGTATTGTGTGCATTTATTTGTGTCACTGGAATACCATTAAAGTCAACTGGATGCTCAGAAACCAAGATTGACATAGTTGCCATTGACACTTTCTTAATAAATCAATAGCAATTCACTGACGTTTAACTTTTTTTTTTTTTTTAACAGTGTGAGAAGAGCTCTGAACATGGACAATGCCAGTCATGTAAGTTAATAAACAGTCCTTCTATCTGGTGAACTAACAGTGTAACCAATACACTGATCAGCCACAGACAGGATTCTCCTTTCTGCTAACACATAATGTTTCTGTGTAAAAGAATGGTTTAAACAGTTTAACATATAAGCTTTAGGCTGTCTATGTTTAAAATGCTAAAATAATATTTTATGTTTTCATAGCGTGTTTCCGTCAATTTTGTCTTTTCACTAAACTGAATAGCATCCAGCTTCCAAAATACCAGTACCTGCAAGAAACCGCACAACTTTGACTGGGGCTTCAAGTTCTCAAGCAGGTGTGTTGACAAATGCAGTTTCTGTGTGACTGTGAGGCAGGGCGTTACTGAAAAAGTACATCTGAGGATGTTGTTCTTCATGAACAGAACATTCTTTAGGACAATTTGGACAGTGATTATTGAATTTAGGTCATAATGTATAATGCAGTCCTTGTGTAGTAAATGAAACAGTCCCCTTGTCAGACCACAAAGTAACAATTACTTGCATATATGCTAGTGTACTCTAGATTGTGGTATTAAGGATGTGGTGCTTCATCAACAGACAAGACCAAAGTCACTGCACATCAAGAAGATGTCCAGGAAACGGAGCTGGAAAAGTGAGTACTTCAGTCACAGATTTTGAATTTATTTTAATGTGCTATTTATTTTAATCAGTGAATTAATTGTCATGAGGCTTTATTTTCCACTATTAATTGTCTAAAAAAAGAGAAGAGTGCAAAGTCTGTGTAGAAGACAGAGTTAGAGGGTTACAGTGAACTCCCTTTTATGAGTTGCTATATTTCAATTGACACACTTTCCTGATGGTCATGATGACATATCAGAATTTAATGACAGGAGACACGGAATGACAGAGATCCATCATTGGCTAAATTATCAGTGATTTACATAGCACTAAAAATAGTTGTATAAGAGTCACTTAACACAAGAACCATTTCCTTAGCCCAGGCAGACATTTGGTGTCTGGCCCATCCATCAAGACAAGCATTATTTTTTAATTTTATAGTGCTGTCACTAATACGTTACATGAGCTCGGTTTACAGTACATTCATAACACTCACTTGGTTATGTCATATTAGGGTCACTTGGGCCACAGCAGTGTTTTAATTTATTGTGGTTTTCAGCATATTTCAATATAAATTTAATTGAGTTTGGGGAAAAAGTGGAACATCAAATGGCTAGAGTAAAAACAGATACACTACCAAAGGAATAAAATAACAAAAGTGCAATAAAGCAGAAAAAAAAACACACAAAGATGAAGAACAAATATATTGGTGAAAAAATAAATACAGCAATGGTAGTTTAAATAATTAATCCTAAACTAAAGGTTTAAATAATTAATCCTTTAGTTATTTACAGCTCAGACCAGAGAAATTTAGTGTTTTGAAATAACGGTAGCACAAATTTGGTTCAAACTTGAAAATATATTTAATTGTAAGTTTATCTCATATGCAGTTTTTTTCTATTACTGTACTTGCCTTTTTCCAGGCTCATTTACTTACCATACTTCCAGCCATTAATCAATATAAAAATAACCAATATATACAGAGTCAGTATTTGTAGTTAGGAATAGTCTTTTAAGGTACAGCCTTTTAGATTTTAATAATGCAGACAGCCGTTTATTCAATCCACTGTCATTCACTGTTAGAGTACTTCTGAGACATGTGATTGTATTGTTATCAGCCCACTCTCCTTTTCTTTGACCAGATTGGACTCCTTGAGATCTAAAGTGGAACAATCAGTGGATGCATTCATCAAGGCCAGGAAAGAGCTGGAGGAAATATTCGTGAGAGACTTCTTCTTTGGTCTTAAATCTGTAGAATAGGCGGAAATTTCTTTGTCTCCCTCATATCTTCTGATTGAGAGATGATGGTTTTTTATCACATGCTGAATATTCACCTCTGACATGACTTTTCCATTCAGAATATCGGCTTGCAGGACTTTGTGTTTTTTCTTTGTTCATTCTTTTCCAGGACAGCATGCTACCTTTTCCCTTTGTTCGTTTTTTTTTTTTACTATATATTTTTGTGATTTTTGTGGTTCCCTTATTATCCCCTTCATCCTGTATTGTAATTAGTCAGCAGGGGGCAGCGGTGAACAAGGAGGTTTCCTCACTGGATCTTCTGCTGACCTGAGGACCGAGCTTAAGAGACACAGAGAGCTGAGTAAATATGCAAAGCGACTTTTAATTGTTATATGTGATTGTGTCAGAAAGTCAGGTCAAAACTGGGATTGGCGTCATTTTTTATTGAACCAACTGGATCACAAATATATTACACCAGTTACAATATATTTTCTGTTTGTAGTTGTTAATGGCATCAAAACGAAGGCACTAATTTTGGGTTAGGCTCCATATTTGTTTCCTCTTTTTAAAAAAATAAACATTATGATGTTTGTCTTTTCAGCAGCCAGAGTAGCTTCGTCTTTGAAAGGGAATAAAGACCCCAACAGTAACAGTCAAGGTAATTTATCTGGTAATAAATATAACAAACCAAACAGTTTATGAGAAAACAACGTTTATTGTTTAACATTCATGTGTTATTATGCTTTTACACCATCTAGATAAACTGACCTTTCCACATTGCTGGAATCTTATCACATTGATCACTGAGAGGCTTTATGGCCACGTGCTAAGAGGAGCTCAGGGTTGAACAGTATCACAAGATTTATTAAAGACTAAAGCTGCCACATATTTGAAGATAAGCGCTGAAGTTCAACACCCATTTTCTCACAGGCAACATTGATTTTGGCCTTTCTGACAACTTGTATGTGGTGTGTGCTTTGGGGATTTTATAGTAAGATATGTCACTGTTATATACTTGTTGAGTCAACTGACCAAGCCGCTCCACTGGAGACCAAAGGCTGGTATCCCCACATTATATATGATATCACAACTGTTTTTGGTCACCCCGCCCATTTTCAGTGACAGCCTTCACCAAATAGCTCAATGTAGACTGTGATTGTGGTGATTGTGACTTTATCTGCAGGGCTGTAAAGGACGAAGAGAAAACCAGTTGTTTAGTTGATTTCAAGATGAGTAGGAAAACAAATGTAGTCACGAGGTTGTTTGATTCCCAAGGACATCCCCATCTGCTAATACTTCACTATTTGATTTGCTTCTTCCTGGATCTTCTTTGCCGTTTAACAGTTTGTTTGAGTGGCTCAGACAATTGTGTGCTCTGCAACCTTTAGAGAAAAACAACATTTTGTTATGGTTACACAAACAAGTCAATGAGTAGATTTCCAAGGGAAGGAATTAATTTGATTATTTTAGGCACATGTTATGCCTGCAGCGGGGCAATTCTTGTGATCCAATCATACAATGGTGACTTGTGGAAAATGAATAGGGGCTACTGTCGGAAAGCAAGCTTGTTTTCCGATAAGGTTGTTAAATTATTTTAATTAGTTCCAGTAAGAGAGCTGAACATACATGATGCATTGTGGATCCACACCCCGGGAATGTCACATTTTTTGTCACATGGTGCATCCGTGAAATGTATCAGTTTTGCATAAACCTCCTTACAACAACAGACTTCACAATGTCAAGTCAGATAGCTGTGGGAGAGAACTGGCCCTCTGTGTGTATTGAGACACACATTTTAAGTAAACAAACTGTTATTCAAAGCTGCAGAAGAGTTCTGGCCTATATCTGCTGGGAGCATGAAATCCAGACAGATGATGTTGATGGTATCTTGAAGCATGATTCTGCTCTAGTCTAAAATGTTTGTTTAGATTTGCTGCTATGGCCTTTAGGCCTTGAGTCCATGTGCTGGATAAAAGGGAAGGAAGTATAAGAAAGTCTGAAAAGAAAAGGCTGAGTGTTTTATGAGGATGTAGGATTATATGCGCTGGTTGTTTTTTTTTTTTGCTTTATTATATTCATATAGTTAGGGACATATTGATGTACTGAACTAAAATATACATGCTGAAAATTGATCTAATTCATTTCCTCACCATACCAGAGTACTCATTGATGTATACATATAGTAATTAAATATTATTAATTGTTGGGTTAAGTCAGAGGATCCAGAGTCAAATATTTTCATTGGGCTGTTTTACTCTCACTATACTTTACAGGAATCTCTGTGATGCAGGACCTCAGACTTTAAATGAGTGGTCATGTTGTGTGTGGGCACGGTTTTATCTAGTTCCCTGAAGCGAGGACAGCGTTGAGCCTTTAAAGGAAGTTCTGGAGCGGCAGCATGATTCAGAGTGACTGGACGAAATACTGAGCCAGGCTGATATGGCACAAGTCGCAGTACTGAAGAAGATGTAGGACTAATTCACATTCAAATTAGTTTATGTGTATGAATATTGCTGGTACTGTTTCTGGTATAATATCTCATGCACTGATTAGAGGCACCTGTTTGTCTCCCTAAAAAAGATTAAGACCACAATGCAAACCTCTGTTGTTATAAAAAAAAAAGAAAAAAAAATTGCTATTTTTATTCTTTCCTGTGGGACATCTGGACTGGGGAGGCAAACGTGCAGTAGAACAGAGAAGTGACAATAATGGGATAATGATAAGTGGTACAACATAGCTGAACAGTAGCACAAGAAGAGGAGAGTCATAAAGTTGGCAAACTTAACAAGGTCAGTTACTGTACGCATACTGTACTGTATCTGTTTAAATCTGCTAAAATTAGCTGAGATTAGGTACCATAAGCTACTGGTCAGACCAGAATGCTGTAAATTGAAAAGAGTATGGATGTGTTTTAATACTTCTTAGTTTTCTAACTTAGCACTCAAAAGTTACAAATTCCCTTGCAGCAGTAGCCACTGCACCTTTCTACCTGTTCAGACTCAGTGCGTAGTTCACCCCTCTCGTAGGTGCTAAGCAAAGCCTCCGGCACCCCCACCCCCACCCTGCCAACGCAGCTGAGTAAATCCAGGAGGACTTTTAAACCTTAAAGGCCAATCCTCCAGTCCCACCTTTCCTCTTATATCTTCTTCTTCCCTCCTGCTTTCTATCCCTCTCTCTCTCCTTTTTTCCTGCCTTGTCATCTCCTTTTCTGCCGTATACTGTGATAGTTAGAGGTCCTTCTTTCTCAGAGAGAGAGTATGGTATTAAGAAGCGCTTACGACTGTCCTTTAAGGTTAACAAAAGTTTCAGTAAGCAGTCTAAAGAAGTCACTTTTGGTGAGCAATCAAGCTTGGGGCAAGCATAAATCCTCAGGGCATAGTCACGGCATTACAAATACCCACAGTGCCTGTATGTGCTGATGACTACAAAATTGAAAAAGAAAGGCCCTAATAATTCTGAGGCAAGTTTCCCTCAGCTGTAGGTATTGATTATTTGTGTGTGGTGAGAGATTTGGAAAATTCAATTAAAGGAGTTGTGCAAAGGATTCATAAATTCAGCCCCTCCACCCCGTATCGAGACATGGTTATGTTCTAAATCAATGCTGCACTTCACAATATATTTTCTTAGGAACATAAAAATAAATAACATTTAAACAGTTCTGCTTACTACAGAAACAAATTTTATTTTCTCCGAAGCTTTTTAGCAACAGAAAAAGTACTGACCTGTGCACGTCGTCGGGGTGGTAACGTATTTTTATTGCAGTTTTTCCCATAAGAAAATCCTATATAATATGAATTTTGAAATGACAAAATGAGGGGAAAGGGGACGGCTCAGCAGTGTAAAAATTGATCAGGCCACAGATAGGACCACATTGGGGAAGATTTGTATGTCAGCAGTAATGGACTGTATTAAAAAGAAGATTCCTTAAGATGTCATAAAAGTGATGGGACTGTGTCGCAAGTTGTGGGCTACTGGCCCAGGCATCTCCCAGACTCTGGTACATCAATCCTAAGAGGCCTCACAGACATATGCCACATACCCAGTGGGAGTTTTATGCTTTCTGATTGACCACACAGTTGCAATTAAAGGGGAGAGTTGTATATTAGGCTGTTTTGGTCCAACTGAAGCAGGTGGCCTTCGATCGGCACCGTGGGTTGCGGAGTATGCAGTCTTTTCAGGCGGGATTTCTGATTTACTGATTGTCATTGCATTTTATCTTAGGGTGCAAAAAATATACTTGCAGGATTCTTTGAAATATTAACATAACAAATAAGTACTTTCTGTAACTAGACACAATTGAAAACACAAAAAAACCTTAAGCCTTATTAAAATACATAATCCTTGTGGGGATTTTTTTCCCACAAGGATTTCCAGTTACACAGTTCTTAAGAGTATTTGCTTTTATTATTTTCTTGCCACTTAGGCATGTTTTTCTTAAACACTTCAATGTGTCTATACATGCTTGATTTGAAGTTTCATCATTTCTCGTTTTAGGTCCTTTGAAGATGAGCAGCTCCTACGAGTTTCTCAAGTCCATTATGGGCTGAGGTACAATAATCTACTTCAATTCTAATTTTTAGAAACTGAATGGATTACAAATGAAGTTTAAAGACTGACAGAAATCCATTACCATGCATCTTGGTTTATTAACAGATAACAATGGTTTCTAGAAAATATGCATGCTCTTCTTTGTGGATATTCAATCTTGACAGCAACCGCCGTGTGTGTAACATCACTGGGTGCCAGTGGGGTTACGATCATGTTTTCCTCTCCCATATTCCCCAGGTTTTTGTTGGCGAGGCATCTCAGCTGTTGACAGCTAATGGAATTGCTCTTCACTTCTTGTGCGTATGATCCCAAGGAGATAAGGCAGGAGATGAATGTGGAATCTGTGCTGTCAGTTGTGAGGCTGAGATGTCTTGGAAGCCGTCATTCATTTGCGGGAGAAGTGTCTGAAACGGTAGGAGCGAATCCTCTGACGTGTTAGACCCCGTCTACCTTCCGGAGCCTCTGCCTGGCAGCTGACAAATGTTGATTCTACATTAACCACAATGCTGTAACGCTGTGCAAATAATGTTCTTTCAGATGGCAACCCTCATCCCCTTTATGGCTAAAACTATGCAATCCTCCCCACCTGTGCAGTTTAACACCTTTTGAAAAGTAAAGGTGGGGGTGCAAACTGTCTTACACAACACAGTAGTCTCTTTATTTGGCAGCGCCTGGGAAGGCCGAGGCCTCTCACTGCCCGAGTCGACCTAAGCAACAGCTGGTGTTCACAGCAACATTTCCTATTTCTGCCTAAGGTGGATCGTGTAACTCTCACTTTATCACCCTTAGAGGCCACGTGAAGGACAAAGCCAGTACGCCCATAAACAAAACTAATGTTTTGATACAAGCCCCTTAGGAGGTTGATAGAAGGATCCATGGTGTTTTAATACCCCCTTCCCACACCTATTAAAACACATCCACATCTTACCTATACCGTAATTATTGTGGGGTTTTTTTATACTCCATCAGAATATGATACTTTGAATGTCACAAAATAAGGTGGCATTTATATGAGTTTTCATTTGCAAACCTAATCTTTCTCAAATCAGTTTGAACAGAGCAGTGTAAACACAGCCAGACAAAGCAGTTTGATGCTTCAGTGAGTGTTATATTTTGTGGCTTTATTATTACTATTTATGACTGGGGATATTATGTCATACAGCAGCATACTCCCCCCTATGTTCCTCAAATGTTTATATTGATTAGCAATTAGTCTTTTTGATTATTTACTTGAATTAATAAATTACTTGTTTAGTGTCTAAAATGTCACAAAAAAGTCCATTACAAGTAACAAGAGCCCAAATTGATGTCTTTAAATTGCTTGCTTTGTCTAACCAACGGTTAAAAATCCAAAGATATTCTAATTTAAATGAAAATAATATAGGACAGAGAAACACAAAGGCAGCAAATCCTCACACATGAGAAGCTGGGACACGCGCCTTGTGGGCATTTATTTTTGGCCAATAAATAACAAATCAAAACCTTTGTCAATGAATGGGCCGAAACTTTCTGATGGAAAAACACCACCGGTTCCATGAGCTTTCAATCCTGTCACAGCAGATGAAGCTGCCCATATAAATGTCATATACTGAAATGTAGTGTTTTTAATAGATTATTCATCTTTAATAGATTAATTTTTTTTAGCTCCATTTAATATTAACAAAATAGACCAAAGATTATGATTTTGTATGTTACTTTTTATGTTTCACTTCAGCTGTATTTGTTGTTTACCTGTGTTTTATGACTTACTCCCATTTCAGAAGTGAGAGGTGATAAATTCTCATTGTTCCTCGCATCTTTAAATGAATTGGCATTATGTTATATAAACACGTGTAATAAAAGAGCAAACCAATGCCTTTCACGCCACCTCTAATTGGCCCCTTGAGTTCATGTCCCATTGTAGTACCAGTTAACTCAGATCTTGGGCTTCTATTTGCCCCTATGGCCCATTAGTTGCTACCGGCCCAGAGCCTCAGATGCACAGGCAACCCTCACTGACCTGATAACATTTATAGTTGTAATGGATTTTTTTATGCCTGTCATTAACTCACTCAGAGATTGGAGAAAGAAATTGCTTGTACCTTTTTCTGTGGTATTTCAACTTTACAGCATTATGTTCAGATATGTCACCTTCCATCATCTCTTTTAAAGGCCTCTCCTGTCACTGGTTTTGTTTTAGATGTACAGGTCTTTTCTACAGGACCCTTGTAGTATCCAGGACTTGTAATTAATATTTAATGATGTTGAGTAAAAGCTTTGAAAGATATAATTTCAGTCCAATTATTGGCTCTGTCTGTGCCAGACTGTTAGGGGGTGATTTAGCAGACTACTTGGATAATGTAGACAGTTTATACGAAGCTGCTCCAAATCAAATCATTTAACAAAGTGGCAATAAAGCGGATGTTCACTTTAGATCATTGAGAAATTTTATTTATTTTCACAAAAACCAACTTTGTACAAAAGAACTTCAATGATGGATAAAAATATATAGTAGAAAACCGTAAAAAAAAAAAAAGTTCACATGAACAGATAATGAACAACCATAAATAGTAGACCTGAGTACAGTCCCATCAGATGTGTGTTTAGTCACAATCCCCAGAGCAAGTACTGAGGGTGGACAAAATAACACGAACACCACAATGTATCATTAAATCTAACCCCACCCTCAGCTATGGCTTCAAGCATTACCTCGAAATTAAATCTGTCGTGGTCTTAAAAATAACTGAACATTAACACAGGCGCTCCTATTATTGTGACCACCTCCTGTAGTTTAAGCTTACAGGCACTGAGTTCTCTGAAAATGTGTGGGCTGTACACTGCTCATCTACTGCATGTTTACTTGTGATGTCCCCAGATGACTGAAGCCATAGCTATAGTCTAGTTTGAAGAATGAAGTATCAATGGTCCAAGCAAAAATAATTCAAGAGAGGAGGTATATTTCACATGAACTAGGTCATGTAGCTAATGGAGAAATACAGTAAAAGCTAAAATTAGTGACTTTTTATTCAGTTTATAATTTCACAAAATCAGTTGGTCCAAATTGAAAAAATATGACTACCCTTTCTTTTTATTTGATGTCACAGCTCCTCTGAAGTGGCATTTTGCAGTACGGTAATTTTGTTTAGCCGACAAGATGCCTTAATGAGCACTTGTGCTATTTGTGTTTGGTACCTGATGGCATGAGTGAAAGGCATCATGCTCATTAAGAGGAGATACACCCCAAATTGTAACACTGTCTTTCCTGAAGCAAAATTAGTTCAAAACTTTGAGGTCTGGCATCACTCAGTTGTTCTTCTTCTGGTTCTTTCTGCTGGGCGGCTTGCTGAACTGAACAATGTTAAAATATATAAATGTCCCCAAGAAGTGCAGGAAAGCAGTGACAGACACCAACACAGGAAACAAGTCAGGTAAGTGTGGCGGTGGGACCACAGCTACACTCACAATGCTCAAACCAGCCATGGCTGCAATGCTGATGTAGAACTGTAACAGAGAGAAAGAAAGAGATCATCAGATTCAAATAAGTCCAAGCCCTCAAGATTGTATGAAATGCTGAGTTCACATTAAAATCCATAAAGGCTCTGGCTAAGATAAAATAGCCATGGTCAGGTTCTACTTTAGAGGTCCATAAAACCACAGCTGAAACATCACATAACAGCTTGGCAAAATAATCTTACCTGGAGGTCTACACACTGGCTTTTTCCAAATTTTTCATTTACATGTTACGGTCTTCATCATCATCAAGGATGGAGTTTGTTAAGTTGTCATCTTGTGACCTCAGTCACATCATAACATGCTCATACCAAAGTTTTGTTTTATTTTTTGTTTAAGTAAATACAACCTCTGCAGCAAACAGACATTAGAAATGAGAAAATTCTTCAAATGTTAATGCACTGGTTCTTTTTATTTTATGAACTTAAAAAAAGCCTGAGTCTCAGTCTTCAAACATTGTGGTTAAGTGGTAACACTCAACAACCACTGATTCCTCTTAGCAACTGACTGAGGATCTGAAAATGAATGCCAACAGAGAAGCATTTGATGAAAAGGACACCATCCCAGCTGTTAAACAATTTAATTTAATTTGTCCAAACTTCTGCATACAACTACTGTATAAGGGTGACAAAACAGTGAATGTCTCTTGTGTAATTGTATGTTCTGTTTTTGGTAAAGTTGGTGTAAAGAGACATAAATCACAGCTATTTGCCATCAGGTTATTTCTACTTTTAACAATCTGAGTGCCCCAATGCAGCCTGACTGATATGCTGCTGCCAACGCAAAGGACACTGGCTCTTATCAAAAGAGACCAATTACAGTCGTTAATGCAGATAAGTGATTTTAATCTATGAACAAACTATTGTCTTTTCCTTCCATTTTAATTGTAACAACCATAATATCAAAGTGATATGAATGATTTGATTTGAAAGAGCTCATGAGTCAGTGCATATCACTCAATGGTGGACATGAAATTGGTCATTTGAGAGGTGCTGTAAGAAAAGACTGAGGCTTGAAATATCATATAACAACACGCGATTTCCATTTTTTGGCTGATAAAGACACTTTTTTATCCTGTCACAGAGCTGCAAACAGAGGTGATGGTGAAAGTGAGATCATTCAGGTATCTATTTGGGCTTTATGACCCATAGATAAGCCGCTGAGTAAGATGGAGGAACCACCTCATGCCCACACCCGCCTTCACTACCCCAAACCCATGAAACCTTATCGCCATCATCGGGGCTCGCTATTTATGCTGCTTGTGTAAATAAATATATCTAGGCAAACCTGTGTTAATGACATGCGCTATAAAAAGACACCTTCTCTTAATCTCTGACACCCTATCGGTGCCCCTGTCGCTAAGGGGCTGGCGGTGCAGCCACTTCAGACGCTGTGGAAACTTAAATAAGTGATAAATAATTCTTTGCCTGGCAGCGGCTTTCATCCCCGGACAGCTTACACAGCTTACAGCAGCACATGATCTTTATTTATACAGTTGGGTATATCTTCTCACACAGTTACAATTTAGGTCTAGTGCCACTTTCAAAGTACAAGCCACCTGGGATCCTGAAATCACTATCCTTCTTATTACAAATGCATCAGCTGTACATCCTCCTCTCTCAGTGTACAAGAGCAGACATGACTAATTATTATTAACTATTAATCAAGCAGCAAAAGGTCTGCTTTGTTCACTGTTTGTCACTGAGCATGTGTCTTATCCGAAGCAAGCCTACAACATACAAGAAAACACACTTACGTGTGCAGGATTGAACAAATTTTTGATTCTAGTGGCTCCTAGCAGTTGCATCGAAAAGCAACGTGGTTGACAGCAACGCATGCCACAGCTAATGCAGGAACACTGATAATTAATGGGCTGAGAGGAACACATAGATCACACCGATTTTCACTGGGATTGTCTCACTTTTCTACAAACACAAACGTGTACCATCAGAATTAACTGAAAGATGCAGAATACATCGGAGTGTAGGGGCTTTAAAGTATTTATGTCTACTCCATTTGTCTGTGTTGGACATAGATGAAAACATGCACTATTGCAATCCCTGCCTATGTTAAAGGATTTGAATAATTCGCATGACCTTTACCAACCTTTATTAACAACTAATGGCAACTGCAACTGCAGTCTCTACCTTTTGAACTACAAACTGTCATTGACATAAACCACAACACCACATAATGTAATGTAATCTTTGTCCCTTTTGAGGGCAATATTGTTATATATCTTTTTTTTTAACAACACGGTTGGGGACACACAAGTCTTTGGCAATATGGTGCTTCTTCTCCAGCAGTTAGACACACGTCTCACAGGTCTCAGTCGTGCAACAAATGGCTCCTAATGCAGAATAACGTTCTGCATTTGCAGGTTGTTGTAGATCTGCAGGTCATAAGATGTCTATATATCAAACCCAGGGCAAATTTTGTAGTAATGTGGGTTACATGGAACCATTTCACCGGAATTAAATTATTATCATTTTCATAGGTAGCAAATCCTAACTACATGTTAAGTGAACATCTATCATCTTGATTTACTTGACAACCAAATTTATCCTGGTTGTAACACAGACATTTAGATGTCTTTTGACGTGCAGATCACAAAGTCCATGCTGCGTATTGTACCATTCGTCAGTGCATCAGGGCTTAAACACTCACCTTCCATCTCACTATACGGGCCAGGTCCATTTTAGGCAGGCAGAAAAACAGCTTATGGTAGGCCCCCAGTCTCAGCTCTTCCTCTGAACAGTGCTCCAGTGCAGACAGCAGATAGACGCTGAGGATGAGGAAGGCCAGTGAGGTCACAACATAGGGCACCAGCAGACCGTCCTTCAGAAACAGAGGCAGCATGCTGCACAGAGGGACAAGGACAAGAACAATGGTGCATTTATAGTTTAGACCTGAGGCATTTTTGCTGATGTCTCTGTCTGAAGCAATGGACAATGGCCTAGAACGAAGCAAGAATCACATACAGATGTAGCCACTGCACAAGTCTTCCCCTTTCTGAATGCAAAGTGTAGCTGGAGCTTTGATACACGCTTGTACAACACTATTATACATAGCATGAAAGAGTGTTAAGGACATATATCGGCAACACACAAAACAGATTTTCATTTACGTCCAATGGTACATCATTAAGTACAGTATCAAGTTTATTGAGAGAAGGGCAACAAGAAACCACATAGCTTTTATCCAACAGGCCAGCACAAGCTTTATGTCCCCTGGGGAGAGATGGCTCTCACATTCATGCCAAGCTTATCTTAGTTTAGCAGAGGGGCATGGACAAGAGCAACAGTTGACTCATAGTAAATCGCACATCACCTCACCTTATACAAACCTATCCACTCACAACAAACCACTCATTCTGATTTTTACTCCGACCATAAAGCTCCATTCAGGAGATAAATGTTTAACATTTTAGAAATACATACTTCTTCAATTTAAACAGACTGGCTGCATTATGTCCTCTTAAAATTGCTATGGTGGAGCACCCATTCAGCCAATTATGCTAACAAAAGATGTTTTTTTTTTTTTTTTTTTTTTTAAGAGGCAGAGTCTGTAGATAATGTGTCCAAGTCAGACTGTACTGGGAAGCAGCTACAGAATGACCTCCTGTCCCCACACAACGCACACTTAGACGGCAGGCATGCAGACTATGCCCTGTAATCCCCAGATATCCTTATACTAAACCACACGCACAACAATTAGTGCTGCCGGAAGAATTTAACAACAGCTGGTGAAAGTTAGATGGAGCATTTGCAGCACTACTTGTCTTTTCCATTCATGGTCCTTAGCTCAACCCACATCGCAGATCTATTTAGCTTTTCAGGATTATTTCTATGGTGTTTCTCATTTGATAGTTAGCAGAGATGAGGGACAGAATAGACTGTGAGACAGGAAGGGATGACTGATTCATTTCTATCTAAACTTTGGAATTCGACACAAATGCTTGGCTGTTAGCCACCTTTATGTTTTACCATTCTCTTCCATGTAGACTAATTTATTACTTTGAAGGAAAGCATATAAATGATATAAAAAAACAACCACACTAACAGCTTGGACTAAAGGTTGAGGTGGTAACAGCACAAAATGTTATAATGAGCATGGATCCCAAACAAGGAAATTAAATTCATTTGGATTCTGATTTAGATTCTACCAAAAAGCTAATGGACCTCTGATAGAAATGACGGTTAAAACAGGTAATTTTATCAATTTTAATCATCTATCGTCCAAGTGGTCCCTCCTCCACATAATCTTACCTGAATGTTGAGGCCTGCAGGAACCAAATACCCATCAGGGGCAAGTCATTCAGGATTAGGCAGACAGGCCTAGAAAGAGCAACATTTGATTTAATCACCATTGAACACAGTCTGCTGTAAATACCATTAAATATTATTTTACAGTATGATGGGAAGTGGGGCCATGTTAGACTGAAGCTGGATGTGAACCCATATCATGTGTGTATAATAATAAAGCCACGTGAATCAATTATTGACAGTTGCTCACAAGACAGTCAGAGTTTGTTGCACCACATTATTTAAACATCAGTGAAAGCCTTTTTCTGTAACTGCTCTGACATGTTTAGTGCTGTAAAATCTCCAGTAATTACAGCTAAAAACCCAACTTTTATTGGAACCAAGTTTTCAGTTTCAAAAATGAAGACCTCCAAATGTTTACTGCAATAAATGTATTATTGAATGGTGTGTGTCTGTGTAGTACGCCTGTTGTTAACTGAACCTGGCTGCCTGTGTTGGTGCTAGTCGCGCACTCTGCTCCGAGGGGGGCACTTTCCGTCAGTCCCTGAGCCCATAATTACAGCCAGTGCTCTTTGGCGATCCTGTTACAGCCCAATAATTGATCCTGCACAAACAACGCCCCGAGCTGCCGCCTGCCATTCTTTCCTAATCCCGGGACATGCATTACTGATTGATTCCGGGGGACAGGTGGGAGATATAACTCAATAGTTAATAAAGCAACAATCTACCCTAATCTAGATTAATAGATGAGACCAGATCTAGGAACCAAATCCCTCGCTGTTCAATCTATCTCAGGCTTCGCCCGCCGCCTACAGCCGCCACAGCTTTATACATATGTAGGTAAATGGTAATGAACCACACACATGCACGTCTTACACTCACGTGTGCATTTAGTCTCTTAAATATGATCCAACTCTGACACAAAACACCACAGCACATACCATGACAATGGAAGCTGGTACAGCTGGTTTTGTGTCTGTGCGGCACAGAGTGCGATGACAGAGGTGAACAACCTCTCAGTTAGCAAGTCTGTACCTCTGCGACTCTGGGAGTACAGCAGGAGAATGACGTCACTTTTAACAGTGCACATGTATTCAACTTATTATCAATCTGCAAGACATAACTTCAGATTTGTGGTGGGGGCTATGGCGAATGGCTCCTTTGTGAGTAGAAATTAAATCTATACTCATGAATATTTGAGATACCACTGCAAGACAGAGAGAGTACCATTTTCATTTGTTACCATCCCTGCTGTTACTTCTCATCCAGTGGGACAAAACCTCAAAAAGTTACAGTTATCTTCTCTGTACTTACAAGGCAGCCAAGAGGATGGACTTCTCATGGACTTGATAGGAGAAGAGGAAAAATGCCAGAGATGAATTGGCCTAAAAGTGGCAATGAGATAACCAATGTATCAAATACTATTATTACTGAACAATAATACTTGTTAGAATACTTTTAATAAAGCCACTGAAAAAAAGACATCAATAATCTTCACCTTAATGTCATATATATTTAATACTGTGTTAGAAAAGACAGTGACAAAAAGGTATCAAATAAATGAAAATTATTCAATTAAATATATTATGTTAAAGCTCTAGTCTAGTCTCTCTATAGTTACAGTAGACAGGCTGGTGTAATCCATGCCAAAAACACTCACCAAGGCCAGTTTAAACTGCCAGAACGTTGGCTTTGTTAGAAGTCTGATAGAGGACGGTAGGACTGCCAGGAGAGTGAAGGCAAGACTGGGAAAACAAAACAAATGAGCATTTAGATTATCTCACATCAGCATTGTCAACAACCGTCAAGCGCACAAAAATTCTGAAAATCCCCAGTGGAAGAGGAAGTGGTAGTGCAGTAGAAAAAAATATATATACTCTGGAAGACTTGTGGAGAAAACAATCAGTTGGAAGGAAGGTAATTAATTGTATTTGCACAGGATTAAGTGTGCATCTTTTTGTTGCAGACAATCAGTGTGTCGGACCAGGATCGTACCACCATTATTTTTTTTACACACCCCTTCTCTGCAACTAAGACCCCCGCTATGTGGGAAATGTCCAAATACTGGCCCTGTCTTAGGGTTACCAGGCATTAGTATAACCCTTCAAACCCTTCAATTGTCACCTGCTGGGGGCAGAGGCACCGGAAGACACTAACTATGTGTCAGTGTGAATGTGTATAAATGTGCTAAGAGGTCGGGCAGTGAATTAGTTCAAGGTGTAAGGGCAAGAATGTGTTTGTACTACCATTTGCTGAAGTGGCAGAGAGCATTGTATGAGCACTGATAGATAGAAATAGCTAGACAGTAGTAATAAAAACAAGTCAGTGGGTATTCAGTGTGTTTGAAAGTGAGTGTGTTATGTGTAGGGGAGGGTTTTGTGTCCGGAAGACATGGATCACTTTTCACAGCTGATTCATTCTATGAACACAATATACCCACACCAGAGCATTTAGCAATCCAATGCCTGTGCCAAAAAGACAAGAGTGTTTTTCATTTGTTTGAAATGCACAACAGTCAAAGAGGTCCAACTTGATCCCTGGTCTTAGCAGTCTGGCAGAAACGTGTCCATGCTGCGAACACAGGACTCCTAAATTTAGCGAGCCAGGTTATTTAAGCAGGCTCCTCCATGACAGACCTGCTGCACGGACTATTTCTCTCTCTCTCTCTGATTGCACAGGTCTTCAGCTTTTGTTCAAAATAACATGCCATAGAAGAAGACTTGCTGGGATGCACTGTGGAGTAGTAGGCAGAGATACTGAAGGTTAAGCAATGCTTAATGTTTACTATATGTTCTGACCTGATACCATTTATTTCTCGCCCTCTTTCTCTTGCTCACGTTATAATTCAACATAATAACTCATATAATCATCATAATATTTTTGAAAAGAAAATCTTATCAGTTTGATTGACTCTGCTTCTATCTCTGTATATGACACATGCTTCAGAAGTTCCTTGGGTAATTCAAACTCTTGTCACCACATTTCCAAAAACAGCTGTGACTTCATGTTGTGAAGTTCCTCACAAGATGTTTCCTTAAGGGATGATCTAATTTCCATTCTGCTGGATCACAGTCTTCATTCCCTTGGGTAAGCTCTGCTTTCCCAGGAATTGAAAGTAGTGAAAACAAGAGCCAGGAGGGAAGGAGTCAAGAAAAGAACAACTGACGACACAGAAAAAGAAACAACAGTAAAATGTAGGGGGAAAAAAGTGAAAGCTTAATAGATAGATAGAGGGATTACCTGAGGTAGAGCTGAGAGTCATTGGACAGAATGGATCTGACCTTTATCAGGATGTTCAAGCTGCACCATGTGTTGGCCACCTTATCCTGTACACACACAGAAAAACCACTTGCTCAAATACGAAATGATGTCAGGTGAAAATACAACAAAATTCAACAAACAAATTCAATTCAAAAATCCATTTTGAAGAGAAAGCAAATAAGTGGCATTGCTTTAAGTAATTATTTCCTCACTGAAAAAGCAATAAAAAATACCTCAGGGCATTCCAGGGGGGACATTTGTATGTAACCCTCCATCATAAATTTACTCCCTTGTCAGAAAAAGCGTGGGACTTATTTGTAAACTTGGGGACACAAGGTCAAGTGTCAAACCAGAGTAGTTTCTGCATAACCAGCAGATACAGACCAACCACAGAGCACTGCTACAAACTACATAATGCCATTGTGTTGAATAAATCCCTACATAATTCAATTAAGTTTCTGAACAAAAAAAAATTGTTTAATGAAAACTAGGGCTCCAAGTACAGTCATTTTCATTATCGAATAATCTGCCAGCTGTTTTCTTGACTAATCAATGAATTGCTTGGTTTATAAAATGTGGGGAAAAATAGTGAAAAATCATTTTTCCCAGAATACAAATTGATGACTTCAAATTACTTGTTTTGTCTGAGCAACAGTCCAAAACCCCAAGAGATTAAAATTTACAATGATATAAAAAGGAAGAGATGCAACAATTGCTCACATTTGAGAAGATAGAGACAGAGAATGTTTTCTTGCTTGATTAAAATGACAACAATCCCATCCGTCTGTTATCAAAATAGCAGCAGATGAATTTTCTGTAGATCAGCTGATTTACTAATCACTTCAGCTCTAATGAAAACATCCTGACTTTTCCTCTTATGTCGGACCCCGCTCATATTGTTTTTATGAATCTGGAAAAGCAGATGTTTATGGTTTGTGAAGGATATAGGAGGAATATTACAACTGTAATGTCAGCCAAAAAATACTTGTGGTTTATAAGCTGTGAGATCAGATGAGGAGGGCCTTGCAGCGCGATTCAGTTGATTTAAGCGCTTAAGCAGTTGTGCCGGGATCAGATGATATTGAGGCTCAAGCCGACCACTGTGCACCATGATATCACAAAACATAGAGACAAGCATGCCTAGATCAGCTTTACGATTCCACTGTGGATAATTTCTCACTGTGGCCCTGTCTAGAAAGCATATTTCTGGCCTCCTCTCTCTCCTCTGTGCTACAGCTGCTCACAGCACAGCTGTGTGGATCTTAATGGCAGCCTAGTCAGCAGCACTGGGCCGTCCAGTGTTGTGTTGTCTCAGCCCCTTCCCTCTCTCTTTCCTCTTTGCCTCCTTGCTCCAAATAACCACTGCGGGAATTTTCCTGGACACCGCCTGAAGGCAGCACATGAATGGGAGGGGGCGTCCCATTGGCAAATGTATGGGAGAGGGGGGGGCGCAGTGCGGCTCCTTCACCTATAAGCTAGCATGGAATTTCACAGGGAGAAGCATTTGGTGCCATTTTTGTGAGCAGACAGCAACGTGAGATGTCAGAATGCAGCTCAGTGGGTAAACTTACAACTGCTCCCTCCCACAAGCCGGCAGGACCACCAGTCACCAGCCCTCTCCTTCCCCACCACCCCTCCTCACCCCTGTCCCCTTGTCCAAAGCTTCTGCTTACGTGCACAATTTCACAATTAGTTCAGGACGACTCACCCCGGCAGCCTCTCATGCTGTCGTCACAGGGGAGTATAGTGTCTCTCACACCCTGTGTATTATGTTTGCATCATTTCATTGAACAAATACTGCCGCAGTGCACGCTGGCATCCGCTCCCCTGGTAGAATTTTCAATTACTTCTCACATCCATGACACCTTGTGGTGGGTGCCACCTCGGGGACCGGGACAAGAGGGGGGTTAGAGGGTTTCAGATTTGAGAACTGCGAACCTTGGCCTCTAAGCTGTCAGTCACACATTCAAGCACAGAAACACACACGGTTACTTTACCTCTGCTTCTTCCATGACAGCTTTTAACGCTGCCAGCTGTGGAAGTGTTTGCAGATCCCCTTCTCACTGTTCACTGTCGCTTTCCTTTGTAATTAATATCACAGTTCTGTCCCTCATTTTTTCTCAAAGGCCATGACTTAGTGTCCACAGCATACAAATCTGCGTGTGTGCTATAAAACAGTCTGACATACGCTTTCCAAAGAAGTAAGTCGGTGGCAGGGAGCAGTTGTTGGATCTGCTCTTCTACGCCTTTAAGTGTAGAGTTGGCCCTGCTCATCAGTCCACATGGATAGTGCATGGCTGTGCTATGAAGTGCTGAAAATACCCCGCCATAAATTAGTTAGATTTATCTACATTCTTCTACTGTACATCCCGAATCCCAACACCTCCCAGAGATAGAATGAAACTGATCTCCTGACCTTTCACCATTTTATTCCTATGTTTTCTTTGATCCTGCAGGGTATCAATTTCTAACCGGCTAAGCACTGGAAGGTGGAAGGGTGTTCACTGTGCTGCAAGTATGTAACAACACAAGTTGTGCCTGACTTTCAGAAAAAAGTGGTCACAGCTTTGTGCTGTAAACTGTTAAAAACCCAAATTAAACAAGGGCTTTAACTCCTTGGTAAGTTGATTGATCCTGTACAAACAGGGTTAAGCATAAACTCCTACAGTACGAGTAAAGCCATTATCAAGAAATCCCACATCTTATATTTTATGTTACTGATAATATTAGGATTTTCATTATATTAGATTTCTAGAATTAGGATCACACTTATTCATACATTTTTTGCAATTTCCCTGGGATACATGGTCTTAAGAGTTCAACCAGAAGGGGTAGTACGAGGGTTTAACCATCTGCACCACCTCAAGGGCAAGTAGAGTAAAGGTTTCAGTGGAAACAGGAAATGTACACGTGACCTTATCTACTTCCAGTTGTTTCTATAAATTACTATAAAACTACTATATTAAGATTGTGAGTAGAGAGCCACTATTCTTAAATGCCTGCATGACCAGAGTACAAATGTTTTGTTGTTAAGACTTAGTCTCATTGGAAGATTCAAGCTTCTTCTCAGTTGTGGTTTTCAGGCTGAGTTTTGATTCAAGAAATTCTACTGTACCTCAAAGAGACCACGAGCCACGGGAAAGATCCTCCTGACCACCTGCAAGGCCTGGTTGGGGTCAGACAGGAAGGGCAGCCAGCAGAGGGCAAAGGTCACCAACACTGTTAGAGCAATTCTCACCAACAAGAAAAGCCTACATGAAAAGGGTCACACAGAGACATGCATTACCTGTGAGAGTAGAAGGGTCACATATAGCATAAATAAATAAAATGTAAGTTGAAGTTTTACATTTTAAATGAATATTTTGATGGGAATTTCCAAAAATACACATGTTGACATTAGCATGTTGTTTAAGTATGTCTGTGTCTGCTGGGATTGCTCAAACAATTAGTACACACTGTCTGCAAGTCCTAAATTTGGGATTTGACCCTTGTGTTGAGGAATGCAGTGAAAGCCATGCATCAGCTGAAAGACTTCAGTGTAGGTCAGGATATCTTGTCAGCTGTAACTGTGAAGCTGCTGGTTAAGTTGCACACACAGGCATAGCTGAGGAGTTTGGGCATGGCCAGAGTGTCATCTGGACATATCTTCCCCCAGGCTCTTCTAATCCAGCTCTCCATTTGCTACTAAATGCCCTTGGTACATTGTTACTAGATAAACAGACACTGGACACACTAGTAACAACATCCAATCTGATTACCTCAGTCATTCTGTGGCTCTCCTGAGGACACTGCTCTCTTATAGACTGTCATTACGTATCTGCTTTGAGCACTCAGCTGACACTTCTGTGCAGCGTGACAAGACTATATAACTAATGAATACACAGTTGAAAAATAATGCTCTTGATTTTTTTTGAGACACTTTTAATCAAAACCTGGAGTGATATGAGGTATAACCATCACTGACTACAAATAATGTATTCTTAAAAATCTGACTGTCCTCTATAGCAATTTCCTTAAAAACAACACAAAAAATCTCTTTTTTTTTCACTATTTTGGTCATCTAGGAACTGTAGTTGAATATTGTTGATTACATGTTGCTCTCGACACATTAGTTGACTTACTGCTAAACTGCCAGTGAGACAGAGAGGCGGAGAGAGAAATAAATAAAGAAGGAACGACTGAAAAGAGTAAAAGAAATACAATATAAACAAAAAAAGCAAATAAATAAATAGACTCACCCTCTCCCAAGCAGACCCAATTTGACACACTTTCCCAGGAGGTAGCAGAAGAAGGGTAGAGCGTGGTACAGCTCCATCTGTTTGTAGTTGAGAGCCAGGCAGAAGGCCATGGAGCCCAACATGTCCCAGCCCAGACCCAGAGCCAGAACCCCCCACAGAGCAAAGCCCTGGCTCACTCCATTGTACCTGATACCATTGAGGTCAATACTGGAATATAAGTGTCTGTTCAGTGTGTGTAAGCAACTCTGTGCTGATATGGGACAAGCACTTTAGACAGCAGTAGCTGCCCCAGGGTCAGTTGAGTTCAGTTAAGTCGTGTTGAACTCTTTCATTGTTGTATTTCCCTAGTGTCTGAACAGCAACAGCTTGAAACACTGGCACAAAGAGCCATTATTTCTATGGTTTTTGTCAAGGTTGTGTCATTTTATCATGATAAGATAACTATGTCTCAAGTCAGCTATTCTTTCCTTTAAACTTAATCGAGGATTAGACTTAATAGAGGAACAGTTCCATGACAAACAAAGGCACATAATGTGCAAAAATTACATATGCAGTATCTTGAAGTTGTAAACAATATTATATAATGTTGCTGCAGGGTCAAAGGTATATTGCTTTTTCTTTTTAATACTCTTCAGAGGACTATAATTTACTGTTCCAGAACTGGGTAAAATAACACAATTCCAGTTTTCAAGCTGTTAAAAATAGTTTAAATCCTTACATCACTGAATTATAATTTTAGTGAATTCAACACAAAATTCTACAAAGACTTTGCCAAATATATTTAATATTTTATGCACATCGTCTATTAAGATCTGGAATGTCTCGGATGCATATTACAATAATTGTATCACACTTTAAATAGTAGAAATGCACCTGTACTTAAAGGATACTGGAAATGTCCATAGTCAATGAGAATTAGTCCTGGGTAGAGCAGGAAGCAGAACAGTGTTGAAACCTGGAGAAAAAGGAAGAGCATTTACAGGTTGAAGGGAGGCAAACATGACTAAAATTTTATTACAATTTGCTTGTAATTGGTCTACAATCAATAGCTGCAGAGATAGTCAATGAGGCATCAAAGCTTCATGTTTGAAAGAGAGATCAAAACAAAGTAAGCTGTTTTCTTTATTCATTCATTCATTTATTCCTTCACAGTGCTTTCTTATTCATAGTTAGGTACCAGGAGTCTGTCCTGCCATACACTGATCAAAGGGCAATGCATGCTGGGATAACCTGTTCAAGTTCTGCCCTTTTCAGACAAAGCTAGTAAGCTTTTATCTACTGATCTTGTAATAACTGTTTGATAATACAAGACATTGTCAAAACATCAGAAATGATCCTTCTAAACTGACTGCACTGTAAAACGTATGACGACCCATTGAAATGCAGTAGATCATATTATCATATTATATTGCAATTATGACTTCATAATTCCCCAGTTTGGTGGACCAGTACTGTAATCTGTTTTAATAAGGCTGGATTCCCCAAATAAGAGGAAAATGTGGCTCACTGAGGTCTTCAGTAGAAAAAAAAAAATGTTAGATGTCATGACAAGTATGTTACCTTTTTCTTGGAGGATCCATCAGTCAGGTATAAACAGTATAAAACCACAGCAGGGATGTATATCAACACATCTGCCACCAAGACTGAAATAGAAAAAAAATAACCATATCATATCTAATTTTTAATGTTTAAATAATATACATTTTCACATTAATGATTTGAAGTTTCCATCCATATGTCATCTAAGCAGATGTAATGCATTTGAAACCATCACTGTAATAAGTGAAGAACTCTAAGTACATAAATTATCCAGATTTTAAGATTGAGGTAGACATGTAGTTTAGTGTATAGTGCAGTTTGGTGTTTGGAGTTGGTTTATTTTCCTGTACCTGTAGTCCTCATGAATAACCTGTGTGCTGGGCTTTCATAGCCTCTGGATTTGTGGAGCTCCACCCATTCAGGGTTTATCATCTTGGCTCTGCAGGAAAATGTTGATCATTTAAATTTTGATTTTTCTCTCCATTTTTTAAAAACTACTGTTGGCGTTTTACGTCGTACACACGCTTACACATAAGCACAGATCCAGCTGTGGTAGGCAGTAAGGGGAGGGTAGTCAAGACCCCAGTAGTTCAAATCATTGTCAGTGGTGTTGAAGTACCTGTAAGAGTACAAAAGGTTGGTCTAATTCAACACCATTTGAGAAAAGTGTTGATTCAACTGTATGCTAACTTTGGAGGACGCAGTTTGTGCTGCTGCTGAACTGTATTACATCACACAGAGAGGTGTTTCTATTTGTTAGCCTCTCCTCACTGGTATTAATGAGGTGGGCAAAATAATAGAAACAGCTGTTTGTATAACACAATGTAATTCAACAGCATTAGAGACTATATCCCCCAGAATGATTACAACGTTTCCCTATTTTACCACAAGCCACAAGATACTTCTGTTACCGTCAAAACCCAAAGTAGCTCATACTCTTTTCAAGCTCCTGGGTGAGCTTAAATTTCCTAAACATGGCCCTCTGAGTAAACAAATAAAAATCACACTGACCATTCCTGGAAAGGGAGGTTGTAGGTCACCTCTTGCCAGTGCCTTTGGGCTTCATAGTCGCCAAACATGGGAGGTTTTCCCGCCCCTGCAGAAAAATCATTCAGCTGTTAGTCTTGTGAATGTGAAACGCCTTCAGTGAATGACAGCAAGACAGCAAACACCTAACCGCAACACACTGACATGAGTAAACCAACTCAATTTGTATAAAATCAAATGAACTACACTACAGTAAAAGACAGCTGTGATTCTCTGACTGTAGCGTTAACGATAAGCTCCACAAACTTCCTACCTGAATAAGAATTTAACGAAACTCCCCATCTCACAACAACGCCCAGCAAAACACAGAGAGATACGAGACTCCACGTCTGCATAACTTTAATCGGTAAAAAATAGCTTTTGGAGGAAAAATAAACGACAAAAATCTGCTCATTGAGACAGTTTTGAAATCAGTTTACATTTCCTGTATGCGTCATCCATCAAGACTTCGTTTCACCTTCTCATTGGGCACGGTACGTGACGTAGGCACGGATATTCAAGAGGCGTTTGCGAGCACTTGGAAGAAAATAACATTCTTTCACTACATCGAACAATTGTTCAATTGATGAGGCGATAATAATGTTATTAAACGACTTTTAACAGGGCTATGGATAGGGTTAGAAGATACAGAAGATACAGATAGGGTTAGAAGTACTGTTAGTCTGACGTTAAAGGCCTGGTTATATCGCCGTCGTTTGTTTGTAGTTACAACTCGATTCAGGAAAAGCTGTCGTTCCCAGGTACCAGGAATGCATCATCCGCTGAGATGCAATTTATGATAAATTGGTGAATGTCATACATCATTAAAGGTCTGTTTCATCAGTATCATCACAATTAAGTTGCCAAAGTGTCTTTCATTAGGTAACAAATTATCATTGCTGGAAAAGTTTAGTAATATCATAACAAAATAGGCTTCCGACATAATACAGACTGTGGAACAAAATGGATAAATGAATCGTTGACAGGAGAATTTTGTTCTTTGAGCATAGTAAATTTCCCCTGCTTGTTCCTTCAATTATAATATGAGTATCATAAAGCTAGCACGTCTGTTAGTTCAAGCTTAACAATAACAAAAACTAAACACTCCAGTACAAATGTTAAATTTATAACTAGTTCTTTTTGAGACATCTAAAAGTGATAAGACAAGTTATTGCAATTGTTAAGCATTTCTGAAAGCCCAGTCTAACCTTATTAAAAACAATATTACTTAATATTAACTGTCAGCCTAACATAAAATTTTGTGGGTTCCAAAACATTTCTTTTTCTGGAAATTAAGGGCAGTATTTAGTGAAAGTAGATAAATGAGTGATTAAATGACAGATATAACCAGCACATATGGAACTCTGGCCATTAAAGAAACAAAGTTCCTTGAATTAATTGTGCTTCTAAGTTCTGAAAAGGAAACCTAAGCTATAATTTAGCAAATATTTATATTTTAAGTTCCAGAAACATATCAGGAGCACACAATTCCTAGTCTGACTACATGTGTGGCACCTATATATCCATTTTGTGTCAGCTAACCATGGTTAAGAAAACATCAACTACATGTATGGTGCAGTAGAAGATCAGTTGTCTCATGTGCAACTAGTTAGTTGTAACCTTCTGTATGTGTGGTTATAACAGCTTCGCCTTGCCCTCCCCTCACAATGTAAATCTCAGCCCAGGGGCATTTTCTCCTCTGTGACCTTTTCTTCTGTTGACACCATCGTCTTTGTTCCCAAGGTGTTGGGATTTGTTGGGTGAGACGTGTTCCTTGTGGTTCCAGCATCAATTATGCATAAATAATAATAACCTCGGACAACTGCTGATTTGCAATGACACTTTCATTACAACGGCAGCAGCCTATAACTCACTGGTTCCCATTAGTTATTAATGCCTGGCCACACCAGCTTTACTTTGTCATTTATTGCTTCATCTCTATGCCTTTTTAAATATTCAGTAACTGCTGTACCTACATTTACTGTCTGTGATCTGCACCCAGGAGAAGGCTATAGCTTGTGGTGGAGGATGACCTAGTTATGGGGGCCTGGGCCTTGCTTGCCAATGCCATTGTTGTCTATCATAGCTACAGTCTAGTTTGGTACAGCAAGTCAGAGTTGATCTTTTCTGCTATATTTTATCATGTTTGACCGCTAACATGAGGACAAATAAAGACCTAGAATAAAAAGTCAAAAAATTACTTGTGAGTACATCATCCTGTGATAACTTAAAATTACAGTCTACATCTAATTTCTGGAGACAGACAAGTCCTACCACTACTTCTTCACTGCAGATATGCTGTTAACTGGACCATCAGTGAATTCCTTTGAAAATACTGCTCCATACATAGTAAGCATTTACATGTAGTTTGAAGATGTGAGGACTAATGTTCACCTCTTCTCTGTTTGAAGGTTTGAAAACTCAGTTTGCTCCCTGTTCGTTTTTTTTTTTTTTTTTTTTAAATCAAAGCAGAATGTGACTCTGATCCAGTCTTTTTCAGTGGCACTCAACATGCTCTCTTTGATTCAAAAGTCACAGGTAACACAGTAACTCCTTCAATCAAAAATGTCATCAACCAGAAATCCTGCATGGGACAAATGGAATAGGAACTCCTCTGCTACATCAAAGCCAGTGCATCCATCTTCATATGGTGTCCTGTTAAATGTGATGTTTTGACAAAGTGAGATGACATCATGGAGCAATTTTTTTCTCTCAGGTATAAAAAAAAATGCAGACATTTTACACCTGGATATGACAGTAACATGACAGGACACACTGTAGGTAAACGGAGAAAAAACATTACATGTAAATGGGCTCAGGAGACTTTTTAAAGGATCACTCGGCTGCACTGGACTTACTCTGACAAACCACACTGCATTTGCCAATGGGCTTATGTCTGTAGCATTGAGTGAAGGTATTTGATTATGATACGGATTAAAAGACATTTTTTAAAACACTGTAATTTGTCTTCAGAGTAGGTTCAGAGTAATTATTTACATCTCCTTGTTATTGCATAGGTGTGATTCACAAATTTGTGGCTGCCCAAAACCACTCAGCCATGTAAACTCCCTGTGCTTTGATACTGTTTTAGGTTGAACAAATAATCAAAGAGTCTTCAAGTAAGACACTTTTAAGTTTCAATTATTATGGATTAGTTTAATTTGGCTAACTTGTTTGTGTCAGATCAAACAGATCAAACATTTGTGAGTAAAATAATGACACTGATAGATTAGGCACAGTATCTGAGCATGATTCCCATCACAAGAGGTGAATAAATTATGCAAAGAGTATACTCTGGCTGTATTTCCAAAAGAATGGTTTTAATGGTGTCTGCATATTTTTCTTGAAACTGTGGGCCTCGGGGTCAAGAAAACATCACAGTGAGTCCTTTGCGTGCACTATCTCTAATAATAAATAAGCTTGCTTAGTCTTGTGTTAACATTTTTTTTTCTGTCAAACTTTGAAAAACTTGCAAGTAAGAAATGTGGGTTTCGTCACAGACTGATAACCTTTGATTTGGTTAGGAGGTTGAAAGATGGAGGGCAAACATGACCTCCATCTTTCAACCTCTTAACCAAATCAGGTTACTGCAAACAACTGTATCCTACTTTCTGTGTCTCTTAGTGTTCTTGACAAAAAAAATCCCCCAGATGTCTTTTCATGAAAACCCCCAGAGCTGCCACAAACAAGGAAACTTGTAAAAACTGAGTATGTTTTCTGCAGCAGCGTGTGCCATATTAACCTGAACTGTTGAGTCTATATGTATTTGAAAGCAGGCACATAAAACATGGCCTCTCTTTCCATCATAAATGATATGTATGATGGACATGAACAATCATACCATTCATTATTACATTTGGTAATGTAATAATTCTCAAATAGATACATACATGCATACACACATACATAATTAAAACTTTTTTGCTATTTAAAAGCTTGACTGTCATTGTCATGTTAATTCTGTGCAGGCTAATTTACTTATAGAGCATAAGCTCTGTCTGCTCACGGCTTCACTTGCTGATAGAATAAGTCAGCAATCAAACACAGTGTGGACTTTATCATTTTATGAACTGTCTCTCGAGACCAAAATAGACCGTCCTGTGGAGCGGTGGGAAACACAGTCCAGGCTTTTCTCCACCTGTGCACAAGCACGTGCAGCTGTACAGGTCATTATTGAGCGGGCGTGTGCTCGCGAGTGGGGCTGTTTGCTCTTCTAAGATGCGTCAGCAAATAACACGAAAAGCCAAAAATACGCGCGTTTTTTTTTTTTTTTTTTTTTTTTTTTTTTTTAGAAAAAAAGCTCGGACGGGACAAAAACACCCGCAAAGAAATCAACCCGGAATTTTTTGGGGAAAACCTCCTTCCCCAACCTTTTTTTCCT
>JBBMJY010000022.1:16991705-17019205 GCA_037833715.1 Toxotes lorentzi
TAAGAGGGGGGTTTTTCCGATTTCGGGGGAGCACTGAAAACGACAAAAAAGGTCACCAAAAAAAAAGTTTGGAGAAGAAGAAGGGGGGGTTTTGGGGGCCCCCCCCCCCCCCCCCCCCCGTCGTCTCACTGGGGTCAGAGGTCAGGGTCACCTGCAGAAGATGGTGGCTTGTCGGTGCTTGTTCATGGACCTTTCATTAGGTTCGATGCTGGGGATTTAAATCATTTCAACTGTGACAGAAAGATGCAAAATATTGTTAATTCATAATTCATTAAAATATAGAGATAATCATTTCACATAAATTATCACTATATAATTTACTTCGAATAAACGTGAAATTGCACATTCTCGAGTTTTTGTGTTTTGAAGGTCATAAGAGAAAAAAATAATACAAATACGGACTGACGTGAAGGTTTGCAAAAAAAATAAATGTGTTTCTGTAAAGGTTAAGGACTCTCAGTGAGAGAGTATATGGAACTTTCTGGGGAAGGTGAAAACCTAATGATGCTCACACACTGACACACAAAAACTCCGAGAAGCATGAACAGGTTTCATTGTGCTGGAGAGAAGATGTTTAATACCCAATAAAAAATGTGTTTTAGGCGAAATCCCTGCGCAGATGTGGATGCAGATTTTTATTTTAATTTTCATTTTTTGACAATCAGCACATCATAGCGATTCGCCGCTCTCTTCCCCTTTGAATCCTTTGATTTCTTAAAAAAGATGCTTTAAAAAATATGTGGCCTGTCTTTTAGATGGTTTTTCGTTGTCACTGCAAACACGACCCCGCTCCTAATAAAAAGGCAGATTATTGACTATGATTATTGACCTTTTTTTAGTATTGTGTACTCGTGTTGTGAAAAGGTGAGATTATATATATATTTCCAGGTGATAAAAAGCCAAACTACAAACACATTTTGCTGCAATCGAAACTGCACCTCACTCCACTCACACTGTTGCCTCCACATCAGCTGTTTGTAAGAGCAGGTTTTTGAAAGGCGACTCCTTTAATTAATTAGGTGAGGGAGCAGTTGGGGGCAGCAGCTAGTAAAATGATATGATAAATTAATGGCATTGTTAGCGCGCCTGTAATTACGACCATTATGTTAATTATTTTACATCAGCAGCCAAATCTTCAGCTTGTCAGATTTAATAAAAACAAGATATTCTCCAAAAATAGGGTGGAGAAAAAAAATCTCACCACAACCGCAAAGCTACGAGCCAAATAACATAGTTATGTTGCACGAAAACAATAAATTACTGAAATACATTTGGACTGGATTTTTCATGGTCGGCACTGTGAAGGCTACAGAGCCCTGAAAGGCAGGCATGTGATCTCTCAGCTGCACCCCCCGCCCCCCGTTCTTTTTGGAAATCACCATTTTCAGCCCTTCTCAAAGAATCCACTCTATCAACCTGCGAGTTTCTGTCAAACAATATGATGGAGCTCATTTTTAACCCTCCGTCCTGCAGGATCAGCCGGAGCCACGATCGCTCCGTCACAACAAAGCACAAAGGGCCCAAAATAGAAGTGTGTGCTGTGTGCACGTGTGTGTGTGTGCACGTGTGTGTGTGTGTGTGTGTGTGTGTGTGTCTGTGTGTGTGCTGTGTGTGTGTGTGTGTGTGTGTGTGTGTGTGTGTGTGTGTGTGTGTGTGTGTGTTTGTGTTTGTGTTTGTGTTTGTTGGACGTCCCGTCTATTTGACGCGTCGGTATAAAGACACAATCCAGCAGATCAGGCTTCACGGTTACAGCAGAAAGACTCACCTCACATATTCACTCACTGTGGCTTCTCTTTTACATTTCGTTCACATTTCAAGCTCAAATAAATTCTATTTAATTGTATTATGATGGACTCACGGTTCACCTTAGCTATGGTATGTGATAATAACGGATTCACCAGTTTACTAATCTTCTCAGTCACCATCTCATTTCTTGTTTCTTAAAATAAGTGTAGACGGGTGGCGTTATTGACGTTAAGTGTAAAAATGATACATTTACATTCAGAAACAATATTTTATAATAAATAATATAATTTAGGTTTTGAGGTAGCAGAATAACTGGACATCAGGGTATAGCCAGTGGTAGCTTAAATTTATTTCATGTAAATTTCAGTCTGCGGTTCTTTCTGGTTTTAGACATCACCTACACGGAATTGGCTTCATCGTTTTAGAAATTCATATGGGTTACTCACTATGAGATGAATAAGACGAAGGCCGTCTATAAACAGAACATCTGGATTTGTCTAATTGATTTTTTTCTTTTGTCAGGTGAAACATACAAGATAAAATACAGACAGCAAAAAAAAAAAAAAAAAAATGTATGTGCAATGAATAAAATACAATTCCTATGTCGTTTTTTTTTCTCAGTGTGTCTTAAAACGTCTCTTTCACTGGCATCTTTTATTACAAAGATACAATTTTCCAGTTAAGTTGACTCATTGCACATAATCCGTTTCCATATCATTAGAGCTGAAGTTAAATAATTCGCAGGGCAGCAGGAAAACAGTTCTTCCTGCTCGTTTCTTTTATTCATTTATCCGGATTTGTCTTAAAGATCATAATGTTATGAGTCCCACTCGGCAAACTTCTGAAAACACACTTCAGCGTCTCCACACAGCCCCTGCGCCCGTCCATCCCTCCTCTCCCTCGGCTGTCCGTCAGTAGGAAGCCCCCGGGGAGGCTGCATGAAACACGCGGGTGCTGGTGGGAAAGTGACACCTTCAGCTAAATGCAGCCGGATTACCATGCCAATGTGTACTTGTTAAGTACGTGCAATGTCACCCAGTTTGTAGGCTTTTTGTCATTCAGATTAAGGCTGAAAAGTTGCACATCAGTATATCACCGCAGCGATTCAGGCTGTAAACAGTGCAAATTGGCCTTACAGCGGGCATTTAACACGGTGTCAAAACACATGCAGCCTGGCTTTGCACCGTATAACTGTTTGCATAAAACTATAGTAAACAATGTGCTCATACAGCCATGGGCGTCGAATAGATGGGGTAATTGAAGTATAATAAATGGAAGACATGAAAAAAATGACACAAAAGTGGACAGAAATCTATACAAACACTACATTCAGAACGAAATATTGTGTGTCAGCAAAAAAGTTTGTGCTTAAATAGTCAATGAAACAGTAATAATAAATCGTTAGTTATACGTTATTATCAATTGTCTTCAGAAATGCAATTGATTTTGGATTATTTGCTGGTAAATTATGAACAGTGAACCGATGCTGCATCCAGCAGAAAAATGGTCGTTCATGTGCAAAAACAAACGAAAACTGTTAAACAATAAAGAAATCCTCACACAAAATATAACCCTGACGACGTGTCCGACGTATGTGCGTCCCCATGTGCCAGTCTTAATGTTTGCATGTGTAGCAGCATTTCTTATAATTCACATCAAAAGGGAACTCTCATTCAGTACGACCCCTGAACTCAATATCCTCTTGCCTATTGATGCATACATATATGTAACATCACAGTAAATTACCTCCCACATCCCGCCTGCCCTGCCCGTAATAATATTCCTTCACATAATCTGTCAAGTTCCTCACTGAGACACTTTACCTCTTCTCGAACCCAATTATTCGAATTGTGGAAGAAGATGATGATGATGATGGTGTGAGAGAAAAAAAAAAGCTTTAGACTTAGAGAGGAATGATGTTTTGATTTTATGGTTGACTGAAATATGTTTAGAAATATGTCTGTGTGGTGGTAAGAGGATTTATCAAATTGATATCACTGGTAGTATTGTAGGCCTGTGTTATCACCTTAAGGCAAATGATTTAATTGATCTTAAAACCATGATGCTTCTCGTCTAATGTGTAGCTTCCCTATAGCTTACATCCCTTATTTGCTTTATAAAAAGTGGCCTTGTGTGTTATTCCAGCCGGGAAGTGCATATTCCACATCCTAATCAAAGTCGTTGTGCTGTCTCTCTAAATTAAGGACTGCACCTTTAAATTGTCAATTACTCTGAGGTTAAGTGGACTGAATAGACCCAGTGATTCAAATCAGGTGTTACAATTCACTGTGCATAGCTATCTGACTTCATTTCATTTTGGCCTGGGTCTCTATGGCAGACAGTGAAGTGCATTTTGATTATACAAAGGAAATAAAACTTTGTGTTTGGTCCTACCAAAACCACGGCTGTTTACTGAATAACATTTTTTATAGGATTTTAAATATTTTAAACTACACATGAACATGTCTTGATTGTCCTATATAGTCTTTAATAGTTTCAGTTCTGTTCAAAATAATAATAATAATAATGAGTTAACTTGGGTTAACTCATCCAGAATCAAGGGGTTGTTTCTATCTCATGTTAGTGTGATTTTTGAAACATTAGTACTAACCCAAACTAAAAATATGGTTATTTTTGACCAATTGCTGAGACACAACATGCTAAAGTTTAACATTATGACTGTCACAAAAAAACAAGGGGTTGCTTCCTATTTAGTTATTTGCGCAGACTAAAATATGTTATGGTTGTGAGCTGTCATAATCTACTGGAGCCCATTTTAAAGTTAAAGTTGTGTTGGTGTTATATTGATCAAAGTCGGGTCAATTTTTAACCCACTGTTTTTTAGTGTGTATTATTTTATACTCATATTACAGTGTTTCCTTATGGTTATAACACCAAGATTAAACACATCTTAATAATAAACTTAACAGCCAAAAAGTGTTAACACCCAAACAAAGTTACCACCCTCACACTCACACTGGAAGTCTACAGTCAGCCACACGAGCATCAATATTTTACATTCCCTCAAGAATTCTCTTTAAAGATGCAATCAATGCCTCCTATTCATTATCCATGTGTATGTCTTCTAGGTATGGCCTTTGTCATTAAGCAATAATTCTCCCCTCCACAGTCCCACATTACTCCGCTGCTCCATACTTTTACAAATGCCTCGGGGCTATAAATACTAATGAAATCTCTTTGCTTAATTTGATTTTGCTGGTACACTTGCAGTTATGGCTGAACTTTCCCACGAGAGAGGCTGATTGAACACTTTCAAGTCCTTATGGAAGCAGGAAAACATTCCAAAGAGCTGGGGAGATCATTTCCATAATTACCCCGATTGGCAGCCTAATGACCTTCTGTGACAATAAAAAGATCTCTTGTTAATTCCATTTCTGCCGCTGACATTCAAGAGATTCCTATCTTACATGTTTGAGGGTTCACAAGATAACAAGTGTACTTTTTTTCCCCTCCTGTTTCCAGCGAGCAAAAGAGCAGCCCCATTCAGTTTTGCTCCCCCAACACACTGCAGTGATGTGGCTCTGCTCTGCTCTGCTGTGAAAGGGATCTGCTTGTGCCTGCACAGCTCGTCCACCCTGCCCCAAAGTTGGATAATTTATGAGCCCGGGGAAGATTATAAAGATGGATCTTTGAAGCAATCAATTCTCATGTTGCGTTTTGAATGGTGGGATAGAAATGAAGTGCAGAATAATTAAAAAGATCACAAGTCCCCCCTCGCATGTAATAATGAGTGGCTCCAGAGGCAGTGTGCTCTGCCACAGTGTTGGAGGAAGCGCCTTTGATTTGACTGAGAGGACACACGGTCCGTGGTCCAAGACCATGCCGCACAATGGTGGGGTTTCACCATCGCTGCACATTGCAAATCACACTCTGTGACTTTTGAGGACTGTGTGCTTGTCTACTGGGCAGATCATAAGCAGACACTGTTGTCAGAGGAAACGGGGGTGGGGGGGTTGGGGTGTCTTGTTGCTTGGATGTCTAAGTCAAGATGACTCAGAGCTGGCATGAAAAGTGACGGGGGCGGTTGTTTGGAATATTTTTCACAGTGACCACAATGCTCAGAGTGTTATGGGATGTTAAAATAAAATCCATCCGTTCTTTGCATATGAATTGGTGTCAAAATGTACCGTCAGTCCTCTGCATGCACAACTGTGAGCTATTGTGCCCTGATACATTCAACTGAAGCCTTTTTATACTTCTGAATGCATTAAGACTAAATGTGAGATCTGCATCTGTTATTTGGCTTTTTTTGTAAGCTTCTCAGTTATGTGATTCTTCTCCTTTTTCTTTCTGAAAATGCCAAGCTTCTGTAGGAATAAACTTCTTGTGGCTCAGCCCACTCAGACTATGCTGCACTGGTGTACACAGATACGTGTTTAAAGGATGACAAAGAAGATCAGATTTATCGTCTAACACCATAGCCTCTCAATTATGATGACAAAATAAAGTAATAAGGACACCGCACTGAGCTGGCGAGGGCATCCTGGAAACAGATGGTGGCATATGTGACTGCTTTTCTCTGCTGGAGGAGGAAGTGTAATGACACCTGGCAGCCGGTTCACATTGAATATCATTCTGCTGGTCACTTGGTCAACTCAACATTGGCACACTGCACACACATCCAGAGACATGCGGTGCTGCAGGCAGCAGTTAATTTAGAGTGGATATCCTCTTTAAAAGGTGTTAACATGTGCTAACTGATAACCTTAGATTGATTTCCTCTACAGTGCAGGTTCAAGATGTGTACATGTGTATCTATCATCTCTTTCATAACATCTCTAACGCCCCTGATGTTGTAAATGAAAGCCAGGGAGAAAGATCTGGGCTGTGGAGATTTGACCTGTACGTGGATGAAGGTTTGTTTCGATAAACTGATCAAGTACCAGTCCTTGTTTGCAAATATCAGTGAGCTAGAATATGAATCTAAATTAGCAACACTGTTATTTGGCTGCCTAAGGCATGTTCACAAACTGTGGGTTACGACAAGCAAGCTTGCAAAAAAGAAAAGAGCAAGACAGGCAAAATGTTCATAGAAAAAGTGCCGCCACCACCGTCACTGCTGTTTGTCTGATAGCCTGTTTGTGTCTGTAGAATTACATGCTCTGTTAAGTTGTGATGGTCCTTTGATCAAAACATTTGTGTCACACTTTTTCACATCGTATTACCTATTGCGTATGGAATAAATTGATTCTCATTGCCTCTGAAGAGCTTCTTTTCTTCTCCTTTTTTGTCGCCGTGTGGGCCATTTTTCTACGGATGGGAAAGCTGATTTTGGGGAGAGTACTTTTATTTGTATCAACAGTGATGTTTCTATTCTAGAGACTTCTGTGATGTGGACAGATGCATCACGTTGAAGGATTTTCTTTTTCATAGGTGAGTACGGTTATCAAAATATACCTTTCATGAAGTGTAGAATCCCATTCAGTAAAACTTTCAGTACAGTGCATTAGTTTTGTGTCAGAACTGCAAAAACATCCAAAACCTTCCCCTTGGAAGTCAGCAGAACAGCTCAACAGCATGTCTGTCAGCCTGGAGAGTATCGTTAAACATAATCATCTATGTATGTGGCACTGTCCTGAAATCTGCTCTGATCCTGAGGGCCCAGTTTTGTGCCACCTATTGGTTAGAACAGGTAATGAAAACAATTGTGAGCACATACACAGGATGTATGCTTCCATAAAATACCACATTATAGAACACTGGTGTGATCAGTTGCAGATCAACTTGCCCTTCAAGTGCTTCAAAATGAGGGAAAAGCTGCAGAAGCTTATGTAAATAATCAAAGTCAAATAAACAGCAAGAACAACTTTCGGATTTTTACTTCTGATTGTAAACAAAAATAACTGTGTGTGAGGTTTTTCCAGCCAGAGGCCTCTGTTTCACTGAAGGAACTCAAGGAGAATCAAGCCAATTGTTTCATTTAAACATGTTACAAAATCATCAAAGTGCTGTGGTTAATATATTTGGCCGGCTTCTTCTTGGCTTGTAATGTCACTACTCAAGAACCAAAGGGGAAGCTAAACAGCTAATGGGGCCATGTGACTGGACTTGATAATGCAGCTCAGAACAGCAAATTCAATTATCATGTTAGAATTCTGCATGAAAACAATCTATACTAGAAATTAGAAGTATTCCTGTCAGATGATTCCTGTTAGTGGGGCTAATGTCATTTGGAACAACCTTACGCCGCCTTTGAATGTTATCGAATGTTTACAAAGGAGCTTAATGTGCTAAAATGCAATCAGAGATGCTGCTGGTTATTCTGTGCCAGCACCAGCACTGAGTGGTGGTCAAGTACAGGAAAGACAAATGTCAATCATGTACTCAATTTTTATGGGTCTGTACCAAATCACAGTGAGATATGACTGTTTTTTGAGGGGGCATTTTTTGTTTTTTATTTGACTGTAGACAATAGAAATGTGGCTTGAGATGAAGAGAGAGACAAAGACAGAGAGAAAGGAAATGAGATGCAACAAAGGTCTCCAGCCAGACTTGGAAGAGGACATTTCAATTACATGGTCAACCACTTAGACCCCTTGGCCACAAGGACGACCTGATGAGAGGTGATTCTGCAGTGACCATTCGAAACCACATGATTTAAAATTGATTCAGCAGGACAGATGTTGGATTCATTTGAAGACTGGAACATCTTTTTATCTCATTTCACTTAAGTGGAGCCTCTGAACTAATGTCTTTGATTTTATTCTAGAGACACAGCAGAAATGATAAATGACCTTTATTTCTCTGATTGAAAATTATATTACCATGGACATGAAATAATAATGATGTGCATGAGCACACAGTTTTGAATACGTACAGTTTGTACTGCACCTTGTCTCACTGAAGGCCCAGTCACATGTCCCTTCGGTGCATGGGTTGAGTTATGCTTTCCCAAACCATATCTGTGTGTTGTCATGATGTTGGCAGTATTCGCTTGCATGTTCTAAAAGGACACATTGTTTTAAATAACATACTGACTTTATTTGTAATTAGTTATAAGTTGAGATCTTTCTGGCTGTTTCTGACCTGTGTTTTAATGTAGCATTCCTTTGGCAAACAGGAGAGCGTGGGCATCAGCTTACCTACATACTACAAGTGGTTACAACCAACTCATCAGGATTCATGGGTGAGCTTAAAACATTAACTCTGTTTTAATTAAGACAGAGAAAAGAGTAATTTTATGGATCAATAGGGAAACTACCCACAATTCTAAATGGGACCTCATTTTATAGGAGGCAAAAAAAAAAAAGCTGCATTTCTTTGCCCAGTTAACTCTTAAATGTGTTCCTTTTCAAGTTTAAGTTGACATAAAATAAATAAAATTTGCTCTGTGTCTCTGGTGCCTGACACTCGTACGTCTCAATCTACTCTCACTACCTACTCTCATTATAAAGTGAAAGGATTTTCAAGAAATTTTCTAACTGGGGGTGGAATGACAGGGCAACATCAATGATGCAAATTAAATCTTCAGTGTGCGCTTCTGTTGAATGGTTATTTGGAATTTGTTGGACTTATGTAATGATTACCCATCTTATTGCCCCCAAGGGGACTTGTCCTCCTGGGTTAGGTTTTGCTGCATCCTGCGAGGGGCCTTCAAACTTTCGGAAGCTCACAAAGGCCCCATTCTCCTCTGTGTTGCTCTTCTTCATCATCCCGCTCCAGGGTATAGCAGATCTGCTCAAACCCCTGTATTGTCTGGGCAAAACCACATATTAAATTTGCCCTGCATAAGCCATTTCATTGAGCTGCAGCAGGAATTCCTTTGCTGGGTCATTCATCTGTGTACATGGTTTGGACACACATTTGAAACAAAGCAAGCCAGTCAAGGATAATATTGAGGAAGTTACATACATTTCAAGTCTTGCAGCATATGTCATTTCTGTTTCATGCTCTTTTGGCATTGGAGTTATCAGTGCAGATTCATGCAGCGGGAACGCTGCGGGAAATTAGCTGTGAGCGATCCAGAATTTCTCCCTGCAGATGTAATGTTTTGCACTTCATTAGGAATTCTGGATTTTCCCCATCAGGAATGTCAACTGAATAGAAAGAGAGGGAAACTAAGAGAGCTTTCTATTCACAGCAAACAATTAACAATGAATAATAAAGAGAAAAAAATCTGATTCAAGCCAACCAGTGGTCCTGAGGATAATGGAATTACTTAAAAAAAATCCATATCTGCATGGCATGGTACAGCTTGGTTTAGCTTATCTCTTAAATAAGTTGATGATCTATGTTGTGCTGCTTATCTTTACTGTACTCACAATGGTATAGAATTATTAGTCATGCAAAAAGGATTTTTACTAAACAAAAAAGTAGAGGAACTGTGCAAGGAAGCACTGTCAACTGATGGCCTACAGGTGTATAACTGTGTTAAAAAAGCTTAAGAATCTTGCTCTGAGACAATTCTGATTGGTAAAACTTCCCCAGAGCCTTCAAAAGTAACCTCATCCCAGAGTGAAGTTTATCACTGTGCAATGCTAAGCGCTTTATAGAAAAAATTGCATTTTGTCCGTGATGATGCAAAAATTATTATTATTACTATGCATTATTAGTAAGGGAACTATTAACCTTTGTCTCCATTTTCTTTAGTTGCAATGTGCTGAGTCCTTAGGGTCACTGTAGTCCCCTCTGTCTTGAAAATGTGTTTGCAGTAAAATTAGTGCTCAGGTAATCAGTTATACAAAAACACACAGCTGAAATGACAGAACTAAGTTGTTAGGTCCTGCAAGTTCAAAAGGGTCAGAGCAAGAGTTGTTAATTTATTTAGCCAGTAGAAAATGTCCCCTATGTCTGTAAATTGTTGTTGACCTACAACAAACATTGACAGGCACCTTCACAAACCTTCACAGTATTGTGTACAGTGGAGTAAGTGTGTGTAAACGCCCATGAACTTTGGTTATTTTCCCCAGACTCCTCTCAATTTAGCCCATTAATTGCTCTGTAAACATTTGATTTATTTCAAAGACTCTTCCAGTTGCCTGAAATTGTATTTGTCTGAAACCAGTCATCTGACAAGAATTGCTCTATATGCTGTTGCTGAAGTCCACATGCAACTTTGATACAATCTAATTATCTTTGCTGCAGCAGCATAACATCTGAGAGGTGAGCGGCTGACTCACTGACCATTATCATCTCACATGACCAGCAGCGAGTGTGTTTGCAGATCAGTGGCATTTTACAATAATGCATTAAATTTAAGACCCAACTTATTTATCACTGGCGAAGCAGTAAAGTAAATGTCATTATATTGACTGAGGCTAAACTTAGAGGAATCAAATACCAGCTGCTAAAGGTTACAAAAACAGTAAGGTTTCAGATGACAGTAGTATTTTGCAATGCTGTGTGTGTGTACGCTGTGTTTATAGCCTGTTTTTGACCAAAACAATTTAGATAGCCTGTCTAAATGTGCAGAGAACTGTCACAGAGTGCAAAATGTTTGTGGATTACAGCAGAGTTTTTTTTTAATGTCTCTATAAATCTCTACACCAAAATGTAAATTTACCACTAAAGAGATGAGAAGCAAGGGGATTTACACAGGGAGTCTACAGCTATCAGCTTTGTGAAGCTGTATTTAGGCACTGCAGTCCTTTGAGCTAAATGCTAACATTAGCTAATGTCGGCATGTGCACAATACCAATGCTAATATGCTGAGGTTTATCAGGTATCACGTTTAACATGTTCACCATTGTTCACCTCCTACTGGTATTGCAGGAGGAAAAGTCAGATGATCACCAGATTCATTAGAATTCATCTTCTGGTGATCATGACTTTCAGACCAAAGTGGTGGACTGACCAACCAGCCATTTGCCGTCTCTTTACCACACTGCTGTGTCATTCAGTGTCATTAGTTGAGCAGTACCACTGCAGAGTAGTTGCAGGGTTGAGAGGCTCTCTGCCTCCTTGGGTCATTACTAATATCGTGTTCACTTAAAGAAGAAGTCCTCTGAGGACTCATATGTCCTCACACTGGGTGTACTGACGTGGTCCATTCAGTTGGCATCTGTCCCCTGATCCCTCAGAGTCACAAAGTTCACAGAGTGCTTGTGTCCGTCTGGTGTTTGTCATGATCTACACCACTGTAAACCCAGGAGAAATACAGCATCTATCACTGTGTGTGTGTTTGTATGCACCATGTAGTTCTTCTGCACCTTGTGTAAAACTGTCAGACATGTTTCTTTACACCACGCAGGCGTCTGTGTTTTGATTTTCCTTTTTTTCTGTGTGTGTGTGTGTGTGTGTGTGTGGTATCATCTCCCCAGTGTATTCTAGGCCTCTTACTCAACTCTCACATGAGGATGACACAAGGCATCTGGTTTCACTGTAAAATTAGGTTGACATCGATAGAGTCACAAATGTCACCATGTGGCCACTCTGCACTTCACTACAATACACAGAACTTACTGTAAATGAACCAAGACTTGACTAGGGCCTTTCTCTTCTCTTTTTCGTGTGTGTCTGTCAGTGTGTGACATCAGCCAAGATGTGAGATTTACCACAATAAAATCAGTCTTCCATTTTTCACATAAATTTGAATGTTTAAGTGAAGTGTAACTGAGTTCTGGTAGCTAGTCAAAGATTTCATTTGTTCTGTGCACCTGTGTTGAAAGTCTGACCAGAAGTTATGAAGCCTAATCTGTTTCACTGAGGCAAAACTCAGTGAACTTCCAAAACTTCCAGGTTCTGTTCAGAAGTTAAAAAAAAAAAATCTCATTCAAAATCCCACTGACGTTTGTAACTACACTAATAATACAGCCTTGGAAGAGAGCCTTTTGTATGTCATGTGTTTTGCTTCAGATGTTTAGATATGGATGGTAGGTTACTGCTGCATTCATGCAATGTTGGCAAAATGGGAAGAACAGGAAAAACACCTTACCCCTAAACACATTAGCTCAGAAGAGAAGAAGAGACAGAAGAGACGAGTCCGTGGACTCTCTTAATCCAACGTTAATCCAACTCTCTTCTAACGTAAACTGCAAACTTTAGCATGCTCAGCTAAGTAAGCACAGTATCTATAGTAAATAGATAGATAGATGTACTTCATTGACCCCAGACTAAGAAATTCCTGACCAAATCCAGTGTTTCTTCAAGTCCAAGAGACTTTTATTTTCTACATTGGCTTTCTTAATCACAATTTGGGGGGTTACAGATTACATTCTAAAAAACACTGGTCTTTCCCCACAATTCGGAAGCGAGTCCTGGATGTTACTATACCAGAGTGCGGGAAAATGTTAGCAGCTCTATTCTGGCCTTAATTGGATTTGGGGAAGTTTACATTATTATTAATATTGAAAATCAATAGCCAATTGCAATTTTGAGTGGCACGTCTGCCATTACTATCACTGTACGCACATTAATATGAGGTTGGCCACGACTGTACAAATATGATTTAATTGCTCAGTATACAGTTGTTTGTAAGGACTGGTCTTTTGTTGGATTGCACAATGTCCCAGAAAACCCATCTCGTATCATCAGAGAAATTCTCTCGAAAACAAGGAAGCCCAGAGGTTTCAAATCCACTCCCGCAATACAAAGTAAACCCCAGCAGCTGAGTAGTGTTGCACCGCTGGCCGTGAGTTGTTGCCCCTCCCTGGCCAGATCATTTGTTTCCAATAGCTGAAGGTCTCGGTTGCCCAGTCTGTGGCAGGACCAAATTAAGAGGTGCACCCAGGATGGATGAGCGCAGAGCAAATGAAAGATTGGCGGGCAGGATAAGATTTTTCCTGTTTTCTCTCCCTTTTTCCTTTTTCTGCCTTCTGTCAGATAGATGATGTGCGAGGGAAATATTATTTGTTCTGTTTTCAGTGTTGATATTGTCTTGTCCTCCTCAGTCTGCTGTCTCAATTTGGATGAGACTACGGAGAGATGGAGCCAAAGTAAAAGACCTACTACCACAACTTGTTTCAGTCTTGTCTGCCTTGCATTCTTCCATTACTTTGTATATCCATAACTACTAATCTGATAGACCCCTGGCTACAAAACTGACATATACACACTGTATGTGTCTGCTGCAGTGCAACTTGTGCTTAACTTGTGTATTGTACTTAAACCTTCTGGAAACCTTTGAAAAACATAATACATTTGCATCTGAATCTCAGAATTAAAGCAGAGAATGATGTGCACAATGTTCAAAAGGCAAAGACCATGAGAGGAAGGAGGTAGGCGTTACTCTCCATCAACATTGTGAAAAATGTGCATCAACCTCAAGTCAGTGTTTACTGCTGTAGAGCTCTGTGCACTGTAGAGGGAGCAGACCTTTGCTGCACTCAGGGTCAGAGGTTGTTGCTTGGTCCAGATGAAATACTTTATAGCTGTTAGATTTCCGGCTTGGACAGACAGAGGGGTTAGGTCACCAAATATATATTGATCTAACTGTCACACACAGTGTCCCATCGAATGTGGTGTGTGAGGAACTGTTGCCAAAAATGTAATGAGGCAAAATATGAATAAAATGAGAAAAATCTTATTTCACCATCTAACATTTTTAAAAACTGAGATTGAAAGTTCATTTTTGATTGAGAGTGAACATTCAACCCAACATGCATCAGGAGGTGCTCAGGAAAAATGCTATTTGAACATTTTCAATCTGCTGAGGAAGACTGTATAAACTGACTGAAAGTTTGGGAACAGCCACTAGCTGTACTAACTAGACTCTGTATGTTTTTTTTTTCCTTCAGTCCATAAAGTGACTGTTAATTACAGTCATGGAAGTAAACCCAATCATAAAATATACATTTATTTCTCTATCTTGTTGAGAAAATATGTATTTTTAAAGTTAAAAGTTAAAAATGGAGGATGAACATGAATGAAATCATCACTAATTTCCTGTAAGGTGTGAGTTACTTGGCTGTCATGTATGTATGGTATTTGTTTTCCCAGAAACTGTGACAGAAACAGTCATGTGACAGTGTATTGAGGGTGGACTGACTCAGTCGGTGGCTATGAGATCATCGTATATAGAAGGTTCACCACCCCAGTTACAATAGAGTGGGCTACATGTTGTATTTACCACCACTGAATGTGAATATGAGCCTGTGTCCTCTCTCATTTTACACCTCTCTACCACCACTATCATTATCATCACCTCTACTACTAACCTTGACTGTCAGAGGGAGATCTCCTGATGGTCAATTAAATGCCTTAATTTTAGCCAAAATGGCATGGTGAGGAATTACATACCAGAGCTGGCTCCGTTTTTCTGTAAATGGTGGTTCCTTAGCATTTGGTGGCATTTGGGGCCCCTGACTGATCACAAGATAACTGCAGGTCATTTGTATGTTAATGACTCAATGACATGTAGTTAACTTAGGTGTGTAGCTGAAGCAAAGCGTGGAGACAATGCAGTCAGAGGCCCCTCTTACACTGGACAAAAAAACCCACCTTATCTGGCTTTTGTCTTCAGTGGGAAGGAGTACATATTTTTCAGCTCAGGCTCTAATTGGCAGCGATAGAAGCATGACACCTGGGAGGACATGCAAATTTTCTGGTATGATGCTTTAACGTGCGCCAAAGTTCTGCACACTTGCGCGTAAATAGCCAGAAACATTTATTGTTTTTTTTTTACTATATGGGAACAACGTACAAACAGTTGTTGTTTTTTTGGCAACATTGGCAAGACAGCAATATGAGGATTAGTAAGTAACTGCTACAACAAAGTCACTAGCCGCTATGCCACTTTCTAACTAACTCTGTTTGTGATGTGTCTACATGTCATGTTGTTGGAGATACCACTGAAAGAACTGCGATGTGCGTTCTTCTACAAGTTTCTGATACCAGTAGAGATTGTTCAGAGGGAAAACAACCTCACCCAAGTTTTAAAAAATGGCTCAGTTATTGTTTTTCTGCAAAAAAAAAAAAAAACATTTAGCAAAGGAATGCCCTCTGCAAACCTTCTGCTCACTATGACCCCCATTTTCTATCACAGTGAATAAAACAATAGTCCTTCCCTCTCAATGTAAACACAGTTCCTGTGGGGAGTACAATCAAAGCACAATAAAACCTGATAATGTATGATACACCTGTTTAGAGTTGTGGTGGTTCCAATGTTAAACCAGACATATTTCTCTAGAACTCTAAAACTATTTGCCCAAATGATTGTCTTGTATAATTAAAGATGGTGAATGACATCCTTCTGTTGCATAAGGATATTCATGAAGATATACTGAGTAAACATCCCCATGCACTTTTGTCAAGAGCATTTTAATCACAGACATTATTGTAAAAATGTAATACAATGTTTTGCATTTAAGAAATGAATTACCACCTAATTCTATAATCACTCAGACTTTGTTTGGTGTTACCTAACAATATAAAGTAAACAGTTTGTCAGAGAGCACTGTGGCATTGTTTTTAATTCTGAACAATTCCCACATGTAATTTAACACAGTACAGGCCTCTTTCAATAAGCACGGGTGCTATTGTGCTCCCCTCCTTCTGGAGCACTCCTAAAGAGAAAGCAGAAAGTTGTGTGAATGTTCTATGCAAATGTTTAGTGTATTAGCATACACAGCTGTAATTAAAGCATAATTAGAGAGACAAATGGTGCTGTGAAGCTCTGCGCCTTGGCTCCGGAGTCTGTTTATCAGCAGCCCCTTGTTTAGTCGTCTAAAACAGGTTTATATGAAACAAGCACCACTGACTGCTGCATTAATTGTTATCATTGCCTTGGAAAGCAAATAGGTGCCATAGCACTGCGGACTGTGAGAGGAGAGAGCCGGAGAGGGACCAGGACAAATTAGTGTGGAAAATGAGAGTGTCGAAATTGGAGAGGGATTAGCACAGACGATAATGAAGCAATTAAAGAGTAAGCGCTCAGCACTCAGGTGCCTTTACTGAGCTGGTTCACTCCAGCTGCTTTCAGACGCTCCAATGCAAATATATCCCCAACGGTGAGGGGAGGTAACACTCTGTCCTAATACATCACTGATTCAGACTGAGAGGAGAGAGCACAACACGACACGCTGCAGTATAATGCAACATGACATAGCACAACACAATCTGACACAACGGGACATGACAAGATAGTGCAACACAACAGAATACGCTACTGCACAGTATAAAACACAACAAGACAAACAACATTGCATTGATGATACAACACAATGCAACAATTGTCGCCATGGCAATACAACACCACAATGCAGTAACATTTAAACCTGATGAAATGACTCCAGGGGTCTCTTTAAAACATGAACGCTGATTATCTAAATACTAGACTAGTGTGAGATAAGAGTGAAACAAAACACTTTAACAGGGAGGAGGAGGATTACACACAGTGGATGACAGCGGCCTAATTCAAACCCACAATGTCCCATCATAAACCATCAAGAGGCTACTGACTTGCAGTCCAATATTCTTACAAATATTCTTACAGTTGACCCAACGCTGCCATGCAATGGGAGAAGAGGCAGCGGGAGCTGGAGGTAGGAGGAAGAGAAAAAAAACCTAGAAGAGAGGAAGGGACGGGGGCTGTCTATAGCGATGCCAGACATCCATGGTTGGGGGTAATAAAGCCCCTCTCAAAGTCAACAGTTCAGAAACTCCTTTGTCCTTCTAAAAGAGCTTTTAATTTTTAACACAAACTTGCACTTAGGTATGCATGAACTTTGGTAAAATCCTGAGACATGTGTATAAAAGGGTTTAATAGATGACGGTCATGTGCTCTGCTGCCGGGTAATGATGTCAGCCCCTCGATCTCATTCCCCCTCTGCCTCTCTTTTGGCTCCTTTGATAGAGGAGGGCCTGATGTAAATTTAATTTGGAGTGATGTATGGCAGGGATGGGTGAGTGAGTGAGAGTGGGGTGCTGGGTTTTGGGTGGTGAAGGGGGGAAAGTGATGGGAAACGGGCTCGTGCGCGAAGGTGGAGGTGGCTCAGTCGGTGAGGATGGAGGGGTGAGAGGGTGACAGGTGGGAATATGGGAGGGTGTGTGTGTTAGGGGGGAAGTCAGATAGGGTGTCTGAAGTGTCTCAGTGGGGGGAGCAGCTGGATTGGGGCGCTGCCACTCTGCCAACACTGTCTTCTTTAAGCAGGATTAATGACGATGTACGGCCCATACCCCTCCATGTACGCGTGGATCTCGTGGCTGCACACACATGCACACACTCCCACCGCCTCACACACTCTCACCATGCCTGATTTACATAGACATGCTCAGCCCCCGCCATGCCACATTTACCCTCAACAATGCGGAGGGGAGGGACGATTGCTTTTGGTTTCCAACAAGAGGGCGACATCTGAATGGGAGGAGGCTAAACACTCCCCGATTTGGCCTCCTCAAAGACCCCCAACCCTCCCTTCCCTGTTGCCCCCTTGTCTCACTTCAAATGAAGTGGACAAATGCTGAATCAATGTTTTTAGTGTTGCTCATCACCATCTTTATCCCCCTCTCTCATTGTTTCCTGGCAGATTGAGAGGATATTGATGGCCATGACTGTCATGAGTGTGGCTATCAAGGTTTCCCCTTTTCTCTTAATGTCCTCTGGGAGTTTGTTCACACTGACGCCAGCCAGGAGACACATTTAAATAGGGACAATACATGATGTTGTAGCTGTTGTTGAATCCTCCATCTAGTCTGCATTAATACTGTAGTATTTCCCCAAACAATTTCTTCATGAGCAGCCATCATGTAGAGGGAGATGAAACCCAGACCTTATCTGTGGACTTAATGAGTTTCTGCAAACGATTGCACTGTAAATTATCATGGGGTTATTAAAGAAAACATGGAGATTGCAATAATCACATGTGGAATGCAGGTATTGTTTGAGCAATAAAATCCTTGTTCATTAAATTAAAATTAGATTGGCGATGCTTGGACTGCAAAGAAACCTGCATCCAGTCTCTTTCTCCTTTTTATTGACTGCAGTGTCATTTTAGCTCTTGCTCTTTATATTTCATTTCTTGTTTCTTTGATTTTCTTCTTTCATAGATTGTTACAAAACGAAACATTTGAAAACTGACTGCACAACTTGGTAAGAAGGTCCAAAGTTTATCATTTAACTAAACATTGAACAAACACAGAGATTATTTCAAATTCCTTCTATTGACAGCCTTATCATCAGCCTCATGATCATCCTCATCATCTCCAGCTCCACAGCCTGCTGTAATGGATGCGGTTTAGAGGAGGATGAGCAGGGGCCGAATGAATAGTGAGTGGTATTCATCAGACCAGAGGGAAGCGGCAGCCAAGATCCAATTATATATATTCATTAAGTGATAATGATATCATGGTCTTTTAACTGAGAAGAAAAGGGAGCGTAATTGAATAATAACAGTTGTACAATCCCAGAGGATTGGGCCCCCCCCGCTCCACACATTCCCACCACCACCACACAGACACACACCCCGACATGGTGACCCCCCGAGCGGTGGGGAGCAGGAGGGAGGGCAGGGAGACTGAGGAGCGAGGATTGATGGAATTCTATTACTCCCTGATAGATTTATTATGAAGGCCTGAGTGGACTCCATGCTCCACTTTGTCACTCACACTAATCAGGGAAGGGGAGGGAGGGAGGGAAGGAAGAAGGGGGGCAACTCATGCCCTGCTTTGTGTGTCCCCACCCAAACCTCCCCTCCGCCCCTCTTCCTCTCCTGTCCCCCTGCCCATCACCAAAGACAAGGTTAGAAGCCGTCTGACAGGCAGACGCGGCGGGTAGCCATTTTGGTTCCCTGTGAGTCGAGAGATCGCCGTGGCAAATGGGCCAGCTGAGCTCCCCTGACCTCCAGGGTGAGCCCTTCATTTGTTTATTAATGGAGGGCCATGTGCAACACCATAAGGGCGGCGTGTCATGTGGACATCAACAGCCTTCACATGGCAGCCCATCCTGACTGCTTGCTGCCTCTTCGTAACCCCCACAAGTGGAGGACCAAAACAATTTGTAAACACTTAGCATTGTGATGAGGCACTAGGTCACACCCCTCTTTGGTTTAGAATTATATGCTATGTGTCAGGACGCAGGTGAAAGGATGGAGGTGTGGTCACTGATGCTCACTGTGTCTAAATGTTCTTGGGAAGTCAAGTTAGTATAAGCATTCTGGAGCAACATTGGTATTCTTAAAAAAAAATGCACTATTTTTCAGCTTGGGTCTTGTCCTAGTAGTTGAAGAAAATGGTATATTCCTTTGCAGTTGAAGCTACAAAAGTTAAAGAGGGTTTCTTCCTGAGTTTACTTTTGGTTGGTTTGGAAATATTTGAAATGATTTATATAAATTTTAAGTTTACTTGGAAAGCTTTAGGAGCCATACTCTGAATTATTTTATTTATGATTATTTATCATGTACATGCAAAACCTTGTTCCCATAATCAGGGTTAGCAGTTTGTTTGGATTAGTTGAAAACTACATTTTTATAATGTGTACATATGCATGACAAAGACTTCAGACAAACAGTGCAGTGCAAAAAACAAGAAAAAAAGAATCCAAAACTGTGAATTTCAAAATACACACTGATTTCATACAAACAGTAAGCAGCTTCTAGAGGTCTGAATAAGTAAAAACATCTGGTAAACGGTGTCTTCATGTTAACACAGGGTTGATGGTAATCGGGTTACCACAGCGCATACGACACCTGCCATCCTTAGACCCTTTGTTTCCATTGTTTTACTGTCAATTGTGCAGCAGCTCTCCTGCGGAAATCAATTTATCCACTTAAAGAATTTGTTTAGGAGGTGAGACTGGTAGATCAGGCTGTGATTTCAAATATGTTCTCAAGGAAATTAAAGTGTTTGTTCAGTGACACAGTTTGTGTTTGCAGACTAAATGTGTATATGTGCGTTATCAGTGCTTTGTAGAGAGACCATCCAGAGAGAGAGAGATGAGATGAGAGAGGTCATTATGCTGAGTGCGTTTTATCCATAGATTGGTGGGACAGACTGAGGAAAGTTCATAGTCATTACACACTCAACAGGCTACTTCTGTTTGCTGTTTATTCTTGTCTTCAATACTGCAGGACAGATGAACAGTCCAGCTGCAGCTCATGTTTGTATTCCCAGGAGCATCGTGTGTGTATGTGTGTTTCTGTTTGTTCATGTCAATAATGTGTAAGTGAAGCTGAATTATGTTAAAGACTCAAATGCAGTTTCATATGTGTGTTTCAACTGACATGTAGGAGTGTACACACCTCATGTACTGTATCTGGAAGTGTGCCATACATGTGTCTACATACATGTATTAGAAAGTAGCGTGGGGGGTGGGGCGTTGAGTATAAAATAAAAACAATTACCATACCATACGATATCATACCTGAATTGTTTTTACAAGCCATTCTTTCCAAAAAAAAAAGAAGAAAAAGACCACAATGACAAAAATGATGAAAGTCCTATGTATTAATGACTGTTTTTCTTGTTCCTTCATGTTCACTTTTCATAGTGTGGGTCGTAATGTGGCCACATGTGCCTCTGACCACCCCGATGGGTTGGGTGATCATAACTTTGTTTACATTTTCAACTCATGTGTTTTCGTGTCATCTAATTATAACTCGATCCCAGTGATAAAGACCTCGGAGGGAATATGTGAAACAGGGTTTGCTTGCCTCTCCGTGAAGTCAGTGCCACAGACTCCACACGGGCCTGTAAAGCATACTGTGCCGTTTATTTGATGTGCGTTTGCCAATCAGAGACAAGCATTTCCCAAACTCTCACCAAACGTCCCCACCTCCCTCGGGTGGTCGTACATTGTCTTTCCACTCTGCTGTTTACACCCGTGCGCCTTTGATACAAACGTCTATTTGTTTTCTGAGGCCTCAGCCTAGTATACCATGAGGCAAGATAAATATTTTGAAGCTTCATAGGGATAAATAATTGATTTATGTCACAGACCGAAGCACGACATCCCCACTTCGCGCAGCCTCTGCAGCGCTTTGTTTTGGGCTGGAGTACAACTGAGAGGACAATAATGTTTACCCTGGTGGTATTGCAATTAACAGAAGAATACAGCTGCATACATGCATCCGAAGGCTGTGTCGAATTAAAGGCAGATTGTGAACAAGTACAACTCTGGCTTTTGTTTACATGTGGTGAGGGAGAGCAGTAAACAGAACTGGGTGAGATGGGTGAATGATATGGCTTCTCTGATGGGAGAGCTGCAAATTGACTCACACACATGCCACGATGGTTCAGATAGGTCTGAGTGTCGATCTGTCATCTGTCTGTCTTGTTGTCTGTCTCTTTACTTGCTGGTCTACGTCCATCTGTCTTGGTTCTAATACACCAGCTTAATGTTTCTTCACCTATTTTAACTGTGTCTCTGTGTTTTCAGCTTCTCCTTCCCTGTCTTTCTCTTTCCTTCTGCTTCTCTCTTCCACTCTCTCTCTCTCTCTCACACACACATACACACATTCTCACACACACTTTCACAGAAATTCTCATTACCTCATTAGCAGAGGCAGCTCTCATTTAGCTCTTTAATGACGGTTCTAGATGAATGGGCTTGGTGGTGATCCCAGTGCTGTGACTGGATTAGTGATAATGACTGATCTATGGGATGTGTGACAGCCTCATCTCAACTCTCCCCAGGTCTCATCCTCTAGCCCAGGGCCAAGCAAAGTGAAGTCCAGAGGCCAAATCTGCTCCTCAACACAGTTTAGGTCTTCTTGAAATGACCCCTGTTGATTCTGTTTCAGTATGTGGTGAGAAGGGATTACCTGTGGTTATCCTATTACAGTATGCTTTTGTACATGAAAGGTGTGATTTTCAGAACCACAGTTGGTCTTCTTCAGCCATATGTTTCATTCTCTCTGTACAGATTAAAGTGTAGTTTTAGTCTGTGAAGATGCCATGAGCTATCAAGTTACAGCTCTAAGGTTGCATACAATATGCATGTGGTCATGTAGTCATGAATGATCTACTTTTTGTTGTGTTGTTTGTGTTTTCTATGTACCTCTTGTTGAGTTTTGTATATTTTAATGGTTCGTCTCTGAGCAATCTGGCCTTATCCTACAAATGTTGTGGTATGTACCACTGGCTCATGCCACTGACATACTTGTCCCTCACACTGCCTGCTACCCTCTTTTATATGTGTTTCTTTTTGCAACTTTACATGTCAAACACGTGTGTGTGTGTGTGTGCGTGTGTGTGTGTGTGTGTGTGTGTGTGTGTGTGTGTGTGTGTGTGTGTGTGTGCATACTGACCACTGTGGTGCTACTGTGTTTGGAGTTGCAGAGTAAAACACTGTGTATATACATATGATTCCATCTCTCCCGAGTCTGCATGCTTTATGCATGGTTTGCTGTCAGTCCCACCACTATGCCTCATTTTTAACCCTGAGGCACCGACTCGATCCCCTACAGTCGGCCGGCAGCTGATCCATCAGTGCTGCCGGTCAGTCTCCAGCCTCTGCAGACCCAGGGCCTCCAGTCTAAGACCACAGGAGACTGGAATCTCTGTCTGGAACACCCAGCAAGACCACTAAGACCCACTGAGGGTCAGCCAGGCCAAATTAGTTAGGGCTATTATGGTGCTTGAGGTGTGTATTGAGACCTTATTGAGTCAGACTTGTTAAGTAACAGATTTTCTAGCATCTGCACTTAGCTGCTTAGACTGATAATAAAGTTTTTGTGTGGAAGCCTTCACTGTCTGCGCTGTTGCATAATATGTGAAAATAGCGAAAACATCAAAGAAATGTCAACTTTAATTGTTAATCTGGAAAATATATTTTGCAGCATCTGTTTTCTGCAACCCTGTCTGCAAGAAATGACACACGTGATCCAGAATCCTATGTGTATATATACTGTATTCTGCTCTGCAGCTCCACACACATTGCTACATAAATGCATACACACATGTATTTGACATGTAAAGACATAGAAAAAAGAAACACGTAGAGAAAGACATGAGGCGACAACCCAAACAGAAGTGGTATTGTGTCAGTATGTGATCCCTGAGAATGTCTTAATGTCTCTCCGACTTTAAAGCAGCCTGTCAGTTTCCTCTGTATCCTAAAGATTTTAACTTTTTTATGTCATGGTGTCAGCAAATTATCAAAAGGTAGAAAAAAAAAGGGAGGATGTGCATGTCCATGATTTTTCTCAGGGTGACAGACAGGAAATGTGTTGTATCAAGAAATAAAAGCAAAGAAAAAGCAAAATTGTAATTACAGAACATCATTTCTAGCTTGATTTTCTTACAAGTTTTTGCAAGGCCATGGCCCCACTTTAACTTCAAGAGTCACTATATTGTACGTTTCATGACTTCACTTCTCTCCTCCAACATGCACATACCTGCTGTAGCAGTGAAAATCAACTCTTCTAGTTGCTCACGTGACAGACTGGGGCTTTTACAGTGGTCTAATGCAAACTGTGATTCATTTGATGGAATACAAAGACAGTAATGAAAATAAAATACTTGGCAAACTACAACATCAGTCATTTATGAGAGTCCCTAAAATTATGTGTTTTCATTTAACTGACAAAGACCTTTTGCAGTTGTGTGTGTATTACGAGTCTTGTCGGTCAGAAGCAATGGCGTAAGTCGCCTGATGTTGTAGAGCCTCAGCATCCAGTAGGAAAGGGGCCGTGTGGATGGATGGGTTGACAAAGTGATGTCTGACATGTGAGACCGCTCTTCATTTACTCCCTGCTACCAAAGGTCAGCGTTGGTTTCTTCTAGCCATGATTACGAAGACTCTCTTACCTTCGTCATCAAGGAGTTATTTGAGCTCAAACCGTAATCCTTCTGTGACCAAACCAACCAACGTCAATCTCAGGGGATTTTTCAAAATACAAGTATTGCTGGAAAAGCAACACTTTAATTAGGTTGACAACAATTTAGAACTCTGGTAGGTCTGATGAGAAATTATATTTCTTTTCAATAAGGAATAATTTATACTGTGCTTAATTTGCAATTGCCTGCAGAAGAACAATCATCTGACTCTGTCAGATGTAAAAGTGCTACAGGGACATTGTTTAATTTGAAAAACAAATGGTTGTGAAACCTCTTTAATACAGCATGCTCTGTAGATAAAAACAACAATATCTACTGGTATCTAGCTTAGTTTAAGTCAGAAAGTATTTTTCTTCATCTGCACGAGAGTGTTGCATTTGTGAAGAATGGGCCTAACTGCATCACACTGCCTGTATCCATGCGGGGTGCAGTCTCGGAAGGGCTAGATAATGTAATACCCCCTCCCCTCCTCCTCCCCCGCACGTTACCCCACGGTGTGTGTGCCCAAGGCTGTGGGCGCCCTGGCTCCTGTGACTAGTGGGTTTGCTCCCTTCAGCAGCACCACTCATCTCCCTCTTTAATGTCATTTAGCTGCGGGGTGGCCAGCGCCTCACTTGCCCATTAATCCCATTCCAAATGCCATAACATTTCCCAAAAAGCCCCTGCTTCTTAAAGCCGATAATTAGAATGTCTATTTAAAGTTCACCGCTCTCCCTTGCCATTATCAATTAAAAGCCGTTTAAAGGAGATCGGTGGCAATCGTCAACAAATTAAATCTCTTCCTCGCTCTTTGACGTTAAGTCCAGAATGCATAATAGGGGTCAAAAAAGGACTTGTGAAAAGAGAGCAAAATTTGAAATTTCCAAACACTTCTGCAGAGGTAAAGAGCTGCTGTAATTCAGCGGCTGTGGATGCAGGGTGTAGATTTTAGGAATGGCTATATCATCATGTGATATAATTTGATAAAAGGAAAAATCAGATGGAGAAAAGAGGCCAAGTGAAGCTCTGATTAACATTGTCAACATTATCCTGGGGAAAAAGGACAGTAAGGTCAACCAGCCAATAAAGCAGCAAACAGATAGGAAACAGTTTTTAATGGGATATAAGCTAATAAAAAAAAATCATAATCAAAAGCCTCACATTCTTCTCCCCACCCATTATATTTCTGCAGTGAAACTTAATGTTTTGGTAAATGGCTTATGGTATACAAAGATCCTATTAGGATATAGAATATACTTCATCACATTTCCTGTAATATTCTTTAAAAAATTCATCAACATGCATGCAGTTTGCCGCACGATTCGCGGGCCAACGAAGATGAAACATTTGCTTTCAGTTTGAACCAAGATAAAGAAATCCTGGAAGCAGAAAGAAAATGTATGTTTGAGATTTGAGATTTTTGCAGGCATCATCTCATTACTGGCTGACGATGATACATTAGTGTCGCACACAGGAAAAGGATCATTTTCCAATGGAAGCCCAAACCTTATTGTTGGGAATGTACCATCTGGATCTCAAAGGGCTTTGCTCCCACATCTATCTTCCCCGGGATAACACAGGAGTTGGCACAGGGAGGCAAAACTGATCGGTGATGAATTATGTATACTTTTAACAAATTGTGATATTTTTGCCTGGCAACATGATGCTGTATTTGACTTACCCAAACCATCAGTGTGAGCAAATGGGAAATTATCTTTTTAAGACATTTTATTATCAGACCTGACTTTGATATCTGGAAAAATACAGATTTTTAGAATTTCCGCATGCACCTGTATTCTCCAAGTAATTTTGAAATAAACATTTTGCCTTTTATTTTGTTGCTTCCTCATATTATTTCTTTAAGATGTTTGTTAAAAGGTTTCTCTTTGTAGGGCAGAATGACAGTTCAGGAGCAAAGCTGTAAAAAAAAAAGTCAACGTATTTTAGTGTTTGATGAATAACTTTTTGTTGGCTGTGCGCATGCATGCAAAGCCCATTATGTTTGATGTCGCTCTCAGGGGCACACAGTGTCCCCTTGTTCCTCCTACCTCTGACAGTGACAGGGTGAGCCTGAGGAGGTGTGCCCTCTAATAAAACATTTATATCCAGCAAAACAGCGTGTCCAGCTTCAGCCACAACACAGGCTTTGACACCGGGGGCTCTTTTGAAGTTCGCCACCAAGATTTAGAGGCTTTTCTAAGGGGGGCCCATTGTTCAGCACTCTCCTCCCTTCACATTCCCTCCCCCTGCATCAAGAAGCTTGGTGCTAAAGTCTCACAGTAGTCTGCAGCCACTTCAAAAGATGCCCCACATGAAAGGGCTCAGTTTGACCCCTGCCCAGTAAGTGGCAGCTAAATTGGTAGATCGAAAAGCGGGGTAATTTGTATCAACTCATTAAGTTACTATGCTGCCAAACAGGAAGGTCATGGCTTTATGCCGTGGCCTTAGCCCCAGCCCCATAGCAACAAGAAATCAATGTAACATCCGTTCCCCAAAACACCGGCTTGCACTCTCTCAAAACGATGCGTGTAAACAATGCCCGATTGTGGTGAGACAATTAGCCTCCAATTGTGGTGCATAGGCGTGCAAAAGGAAGCAAAGTGAGGACAGGAAGTGTGTGTGTTGCTCTTTTTTTCCAGCACTGGCACGGGATAACTGTCCTTCTTTGCCTGGGAGATAATGTCTGATAATGGTAGGCTAATGATGCTTGGACTGATTGAATTAGGCCAGAGGCCCATCGGGTCAGAGCCTACGAGTGACTCACCTTCCCCCCGCAGCTCCACACACACCCTCCTGGGAAAGGCAAAGATCGGTGTTTCCCCCCGGTCCCAGTTTTTACAGCTCAACCAAAATTCTCATGGCGCTAAAATCAATGTTGCCATTGTTGGGGCCAAACAGCACGTCCTGACCATGGCCAATGCAAAGAATTCCAAGTGGCAGGGCCTGCTGGCCTGTTGGGATCTACAGATTTGATTATGAGGAGGGCCAACGTTGTTTTTCAAGCCTATCACATAAAGAGGGTCTTGTTCAACACCAGGACAATGGGACCTCTAAGTGGCATGTGAAACTGACCCGACTGTGTGCAATAATTCAAGCCTTTGATT
>JBBMJY010000022.1:17030137-17055535 GCA_037833715.1 Toxotes lorentzi
CCCCCCCCCCCCCCCCCCCCCCCCCCCCCCCCCCCCCCCCCCCCCCCCCCCCCCCCCCCCCCCCCCCCCCCCCTCAATTTAGCTGGAATGAACCCCTTTTTTTTTAAACTTACCATTCCCCCCCCCAGTTCCCAATGGGGCATTGATCAGTTGGTGGAGGGAGGAGGGTGGTGGAGGGAAGTGCAGTTATCCCCTGAAATACACAGGTCACATGCATGGGAATTGGGAAATGACACTATCAATGTGCATAACACTTCGGTTAACAGCATCCTACAAAAATCCTTTTTCATAGGTTTGAAAAATTGACCGTTTACTTCAAATATATATCATATGTTTTTCTTTGTAAATAAATATAATAATTTCTATTGTTTAAATCAAATGCTAACATCACCACACATCGCCACATCAGGAAGCTCAGGCACACCCACACACTGTAGTGGTGTTTAATTACATTAATATGCAATATCAGTCGTTAGTAGCTCTTTAATTATGAATGAAGATGTAATGACACTACCATTAATATTTAATTAAAGGGCAATAAAGTGTTATTTGGCAGCATTACAAAACTAGACACTAACTAAGGAATGTCTTTAGTATATAATTATTAGAGACAGAGGAGCTCTGTCTCTCTTAAAATGTGACTGTGTGAAAAGGTAAATACAGAGGACACATTGAGGTCAAAAATGTGTGTAAATTTGTGTGTCTACACTGGCTTCATCACTTGTCAGGTTCTACGTGATCAAAACCCATAGAACAGCTCACGGCACTAAAGTGGAACGACCTGATCAAGCTGCAGTGAATTTGTTATCCGTGCCTCTTACTTGCTCATTGTAGAACACAACGTGACAGCAACCTAACAGATACAAATAACAAGAAAAAAAAAAAAAAAAGAGGAAGCGAATGGTAATGATGGTAAAATCCCCTTGGAACACCCTGAATATCCTTCCATGTGGTAGCCTTCAGCCAGGTAAACAACTCCCTGGGTTGACAAAGTCAGCTGCTCCTGGTGCCAAGAGTTCAACACACTTTGCTGTAGTTTATTGCTCCTTGGTTTTTTTTGATGAATAAAGCTTAAGGAAATTTTATGTGACGTTATTCTCACGCTACAAATTTCAATCACACTTTACAAATTCTCAGAAGAAATCTCGAGGCCCAGTGGGCAGGATCGTGTGCAAAGTTTGCCCAGGCAGGAATGCACGATGCCAGCAGACACAACACATTGCTTAGCAGCAGACACCCATGCGGTGACATTGAGATGCTAAAGCTGTAGCTTGTTTACACAAGTTTCCCCCTTTTCTCCTCTCTGTAGCCACCATTTAGTCAGACAATAGGCACAATGTGGCCCTCATCTGTGAGTGGGCCAGGCTTACAAGGCGAGCAGTCAGCTGGGGCACTCTGGTTTTCTCTGGAGTGGATGTTTACATCAGTGGGAGGAAGCATTGTTTTAACCTAGAAGGTCATGATACACACACAACCTTCTGAGGAAATAAAAATGGTAAATACTGTTTATGATTATAATGAACAATAATTTTCACTGTGCCATTAAATGTTTTGATCATTTTGTTTGTTCATTGCCATAAAGAGCACTCTCCACGTCAGGAATTTCACTTTCTGCTGTCTAATTTCTGGCCTAACTTTAGGCTGTAATTTAAAAGCCGTTTTTGTAATTTTAATGTTGAAATTTTAAAACCTGATTATATATTCAGTGACACCATTTTTGTGCCAATACTTGTTAAATTCTTGCTTTCTACAATACCTGCACATGGCAACTATAAAGTGTTTAAGGTTAGTGGTAAAGGTTATGTCTAATGATCTATCTTTAAGGCATAACTAAGATAACTTATAAAAAAAAAAGCAAACATTGATTGCGGGGACACAAACTTTGGTCTCCTGCATTAAAATTAGATGTGCTATACAGCCACTCACCACTGACACTACTTTCTGCTTCAGCGCACTGCTCCCTCACAGGTATTGAAGATTGGTATTGGATGTAAAATCATGAGGTCATCCGATATCAGTTTCCAGGGATACTGGACTGGCCAATGGCCAAAAGAACAAAGATCAAATAATAAAACACACACACAGAGAGACAGAAAACATTCAACAATAAATTGTATGCATGCTATCGTTTCATCACTGCCTGCCTCTTCCTTGCACCTGTATGAGTTGTATCTTAAACGTGTACATCTCCGAGCCAGCTTCCTGCAGCTTGCAGGGCTGACACGCAGCCTCAGAGCTCCCTCGGCGTATATTAAGTCCAGCTAATGAGCTGGTCAATGTGACGAGAGGCGGCTGTGATCGATGTCCCCTCTGAATTGATGTGCTCTGCCAACGAAGGACACTGACCCACCGAGAAATGTTGATGAAGTAGCCGCCTGGAAACTCACACTTCCTCACAGGCTGTGAGGAGCCTGTGAACACAACTATGAGGATGGGGTCATATAAGTGGACATTTGAAAGTTATCACCATCATTTTACATTTAAGATGAATGCTGTTCATTTCTAAAAGCTGATGAAACTGGTGTGACTGTGACTGCCTTCACAGGAGGCAAGCTATCTAGAAAGATTGGCAGCAATATGCATTATGCCACTAAAAATAGTTTTTTAAAAAAGTGTTTGTGTTTGAACTGTTTACGTTTTAATTAACGGGATCTGTAAATTTCAGATTTACTTGAGGTTTTCATGTATGTACACCACAGACATATCTGCAGTTAGCCTTTAAAAGAAATTATGCCCAATAGTATAACTGAAATTATGTTTTCTTAATGATGTAAAACTTGATATGCAGTTCAGCTTCCTTCATCTTTGTCTAATTACAAACAGTGTATGAATATCTCTGTTTTTGCTCACTTCAGGCCCAGTGGAAGAGACTGGGCTGAATCTACATATAGTAATCATCAAAAAATTCCTCAGCAGAATATATTTGCATAAGATTATTACTCATTGGCAGTGACCCCGAATACGGATGAGCCACATTACTAATAGGCCTCTCTTAATGCTAATATATAAATCCTGGGATTTATATCCGCTTTGACATTAATGACTAAATGTTACTTCTCAGCCTTGTCGCTGCGATGATCAAAAGTACTTCACTTCACTTTTTTCCCCCTCCTCTTTAAAATTTCAGTTCTGTCTTCCTTTTCCGACTAATATTGTGGATTAAAGATTTCTGTATGTCAGGCTTAAAGAGGGGAAATTATTCAGTGACTCTGGCCGAGAAACTTTTAGAGGCACTGCAACAGGGACGGCTTTGAAGTTGTGGATGGACTTTGAAGCTGGTGTAATTGTAATGTATCAAATAGTCGGGGGGGAGTATAGGGGTTTCTCCTCAGTGGATGTGAAATATTCAATTTGAAAACAATGCTGATATTACATCTGTTTGCTATGTGTCTAAAATTTTGTGATTGATATGTTGGGCAGATAAGCATTCTGGGAAAGTATGTGTCTGCTGTTCTCTTCATCATCTCTTTCTCTTCCCTCCTCCATCTGGCCTTTCTCTGTCTCAACTGCACATTAACCAATAAAGATAAAATGTCTTTAAAAAAAAAAAAAAAAAAAAGCCAGTGTCCCACCCGACTCGTCTGCCATCCTCGGGTCCTGTTCAGTATGCAGCGCGGGCAACAACTCAATTAACCAGAAGCCCCTAGCCATCACACCAGCAGGCTGCCTCATAATATTTCCCATAATGTTTCATCCAATTTGGAGAGTTTGACGTTTACCCCCTGCAGGACTGCAGCGAGAGACAATGACTGAAGGCGAGGGGGCACTGAGGTGGTGCTGGTGGTAGGGTGTGTGGCTGGGTGTGTGTGTGTATGGTGATGAGGACTGGAAATCATCGCCCAGGCCTGCAGGTGAGCATGTATCATCATCCCCTTTTTTTCAATAACTCTTCCAAAACTTTGTACATATTTTTTTCAAACTCTTGTACATAAACTTAACAGTCTACAAAAAAGTGGAAAGGGTATGTATATCTGTGCGAGAGAGAGTGTGTAAAAATTATTTCGTGAAATATTGCACACTCTGGAGAGGTAATAGACTGCTGAGATAGGGGGTGTTTATAGCACAGTACCACTGGATAAAGATAATGTTTTAGCAGAGTTTCACAAGGCTAGCGGCCATTAGATTATCCACTCTGGCGCAAGACTTTTCAAAAGATATTTTAAGGCCTCAAGTCATTAGCATGACCCTCCTTTTACCTCTTTACCCCCCCCAACCCTCCCTCTTTCTCTCTGTCTACCCCCCCTCTCTTGGACAGAACAGGACTCTGCACCTCCTAAGTGACAGCAGAGGAGTCACCCCGGTGGAACTGATGCCCCCGATCAGCGATGGGCTGGAAAAGCATAAAGACAGAACAAGAAGGGGCAGAGGGGGGAAGAAAGAGGAAAGCGCTGAGACAGCAGTTTCCCCAACCCACAGAGGGAGAGAGAGGGCAGTGGGGTAGAGTGAGGGAGGTAGATAGAGAGAGGTAAGGAGGGGGAGGAAGAAGAGGGAGGGGTCTCATTTATGATTAAAAGATAGGCCAGATAACCCTGTGAGCCTGGCCCATCACTCTCCTTTAAAATGAAGTTCTAATGGCACCCAGGGAGGAAGGGGAGGCTTGGGCGTCATTAACCAGAATCTCTGAATCCTTAACCCAGGGTAGGGTACCTCTCGCCTGGGGAAAGAGACCACCTACGCTGCCTCAGAGCTGTGGATAATGGTGAGGAGTGTGCACTGTATGAAAAATCTGTGGTCAGTGCATGAATGTTGTTGAGTTTTCAATCTGTGTGTGTGTGTGTGTGTGCCACTGTATTATTGTGTATGTGTGGATCAGTGTATGTGTGCCACTATGTGTCTGCCATCGCTGCGTCTCTCTTCAACATGTCGTTCCTAATGAGTAGGTGATTAACGATAATGTATCTCATTAGTTAAAAGAGGTTTCATAATGACACAGTGCTGCTAGAACCACCACTCCACAGCCCTGTTCCAACATGGCTTCTCACCTCTGGCTTCACTCTACCTGAAGCATGGTTTGCAGTCTTCATTCCCCTTACAGGAGAAAGGATAAAAGTGCCATGTTTATAATCCCGGTAATTTTCTTTTTCTCGTCATTCTTTTCTTTTTGAAACCTAGATTTTCACCTGAAATGTCTTTATCAATCATTTTTCAAATCTAGTTTTCATAACTATTAACTATTGATAACTAATTCTCGATTAAAGGCTTGTACTATGTTGAATATCGGAGTTCACACCTCTATGGTTTATACATGACAACACCTAATAAAAAAAATAGGAATAGTTTGGGCAAACTATTCCTTCAATTCCCTCCATCCTTTCTTTATCCTTCTTATATCTCCACCACCAGTGTCTTCCCATTTCCTCTGTGGTTCTCCACCCTGGGCTCCTTCACACTCCTATCTGTGTAAGGGCAAGGCTCTGCAGTCCTTTGCCAGCTCGCCTGCCTCAAACCAGAGGAATGCTAATAGTTTGCAACCTGACTCCGTGTCTCTCCAGTGCTACCCAAACAGGGCAGCCCAACCATCCTGAAACCAACACCATGAATGTTTCCATCACTCATATTGAGATATCAGTATCTTTATAGTTATAGTTACAAGTATAGTTAGAAATCATCACAAATCACTTTAAAGCTCATTTTCTCCATCAGCGAAGTAGAATATATCATATCAAATACCAGGTAAAAATGATATTGAAATATTTTTTATCTTTTGGCTTTTTATTATGTTGTTTTATGTCAATGATTTCTTATCAGTTGTTTTATCTATCTGTGGCTAAACATTGGAGTTTCACTTATTTAATGCTGGTGTTCTGGTGCTGCGTTTTATATACAATTTGTCATATTCATTGTCATACTCATCATACTACTGTAAAATTTTACACAATTATTGTTGGGTGAATAAATACTGACAGACTGTTTCTTGAATCTAAAACAATATTAGAGCTTGTTAGCTTCATTGTGCCTTTAAATTTTATTATGCAGCTTTGATGTTGCAACAGCCTTTTGTATTTGAGTTTTGTAATCTAATTCTGCAGAGAAAACAGGATTCCAGTGTTGTCTAATTCAGTTGTCTTGTGTTATGAAATACAGTCATAGAGTTATGGTCAGAGTAAAATAGCTTCCACCATCTCTTCTACTCAGAGAAGACATAATGTTTGATAATATCTAATGTGAGTCTATAATGCTGTAAAACCTCACAGTGAAGCTTCATACAGTAATCATGGTACATTAAGGAAAGAGGGTTTTCAGATTGTTTAGACTCTTTTAAGTGTATTGTAAACACTTCTTTTCTGATTACCCTTTATAATGGCTAGAGATGCATGTGTTTACTTGTTCATTCAGTTATTTGTACAGGAGTGATGGTAGATATGTTAAAAAAGGGAAGGGGGTAAACTGTGTACAGATGTTCAGAGCCCAGATTTTACATTATCCAAACAGTTACATCCTTGAAAAGCACTGAGAGTAGATATCAGCTCCTCTGTGAACTGAGACCACTTTCTACCAAAGTCCAAGTGAAAACTGTTGACAATGATGTGTTATGATTAACCTGAGTAATAGAGACAATACTTTTAAAAATACTTAAAAAAAATTCACCTCAAGAAACCACCAGGAATTTTATCATTTCATTTCATATTTTTGTAATTTTGGGTGAACTGACCCTTTAAACACAGCTTAGCCATCAAACAGCTGAGCATGGGACACCTCGTTAGCATTACAGGTTACACCTGTGCATCTGGAAGCTGCGATAAGTCAATGCCATTCAAAACCTCTCTTGTGGTACAGGTAGCCTGTGGTTTTACTGAACAACGGAGCCAGGAAATAACAAACTTTTGCAAGAGTAAATAAACGTGAATGTGGACTCAGTTATTGGATTTTCCTTGGTAACTTAATGTTACGGAGAGCATGCCTGGATTTGGTGCCAGTCAATCAGAAAGTTGGTGGATTTCACAACAGCAGCAATCCTGGTGAGCAAGTTTCTTAAACTTTGTCAATATAACACGTGAAGACCTGCTGACTTAAAAGCAAGCTAATGTCAACTTTGTTTACGTTGTGTGGCAGAACAAAACACAATTGTATCTGCTGCACTGAGCTAAGGCTAACGTTACATTTTATTACATTTGACAAGCAAAAAAAGGCCCACAAGGCTTCTTTTTGTTGTTTCATACACATTATGCTGGGTTGTGCTGGACACAGTGTTTCACATGAACCTGCAACTGAGGCATAGTGGATGGGTTTTTGTTGTCTATCACATTTCATGCAATATGTTGAGTCATTTTTGTGCCTTTACAATGACAGAACTGATTATGGGAAACTGTATTAAGAGCTTCAGTGATTGGTGCAGCCACCTAACAGCACAAAGATATGTCCATGACAGTGTCTGTGGTTAGTGATCTGCTGCCGTGTGAATGATTGGTATTTCTGTCTGCTTCAGTGTGGACAGGGAGCAAACAGTTGCATGGTGCTGAGGACTGTTTGTGTTTGAGTGTGTGTGTCCAGGAGGCTACGCTGGACGGCTTTTTGTGTGCGTCGGGTGTTTTGGGTGTGGGGGTGTTGACAGTAGGGTGGGGGGTACCCTTTTAGCACGTTCATAAAAAGCAGCATTTAGCATTGTCACAACAACTGCTTAGGAAAAGCCAAGCTTCCATTAAACAAGGGCAATGATGCACTACAAAGCCACAACCCCTCACCTCGCCCTTACTGCCTGTAACTTACTGCCTGTGTTGTGTACAGTTCGTGGTACACAGCAGCATGTGAGAGTTTTCCTGAGTGATTTCCATTGTGAAGTTATGGTGTTGATTAGCGCAGTGACAGGTGCCATGATTAAAATGGCCGATAGTAATAGTGCAGCATTCATGCATTGACAACTTTGCTCTGCATGGCTTTGTGAGTGGTGATGTATGACACCATTAGGGTAACCTCAGGGCCCTGGAGGACACTTATCTCCCTCGTCACGTCCTTCACACTTCCCATTCTCCCTCCAACAAAAGGACGCCTGCTCCCCAGTCTGCATGCTTATGAATTGTGCGTGTGTGTATATGTGTGTGTGTGTGTGAAATGTCTGTGTATCTGTTCACTGTCCATGACTGGTAGTGAACATGAATACTGGTTTATGTGTAGTATGTTTTATTACGTTTGTGAATATGTTTTGATTTGTCAATCGGTGTCAGGTTTAGGCTTTTTGAATATTACAAAAGGGGTGATTATAGGCGATCATCCTGTGCCTTTACTACAAACAGTAAATTAGTAATAGTTTTCTTACACTGAGCGTGGGGTTTTGAGCAATCTGCACTTTGGTTTGCTAAGTATTTGTTGTGAACTGGATTTAAAATCCTCCCTTCCCTCCACATCCACTCTTCCTGATCAATACAGAATTGTTAATTTCTTTTCCCTTCAGCATTAATTCATACAGTGTAATCAGACAGTATTCTACCAGCCCATAAAACTTTTTCTTTTTTTTTTTTTTTTTTAATTTTCCGTGCACTGGAGGTTGTGGGCCTCGCTTCTGAAATGTCAGGGGATCTATTGGAGGCACATTAGAGGAGGAAAAAAGACTTTGCCATCTTTTCATTTTAGTAGCAGGTAGTCCATATATTTGTGTGTTTGGGGGGGCTGCAGTGAATCTGTAGGTATGAGATGCAGAACAAGAATTCTGTAGTTTCTACACAGTTACAATATGTGTCTCTATGCACTATTCTGAGACACATGATGTAATTAAGTCTGTGAAAAAACACAGCCCCCACACTCTTTTCAGTGAGGCTACTGCATTGGCAAATTGTTGGTGCCATTGCAGGGGTGGGAGCATGGGGGAGGGTCTGGCAGAAAGTTAAACCTGGCGCAACCTTTGCGCAATTCGAGTGCAACATCATCTGGCAAAGGGGCTGCACTGGCCAATTAAAAATGTGCGAGGAGACATTCCTGGTGGATTACTTTGCAGTGTGAATGCTGTATTTCTCAGTTTACCTTGCAATCATTGCGACAGAGGATAAAATGATCGTCACTGTGACAACTTTGACATCTTCTTGAGTTGTGAAATCCTGTTTCATAAGTTATAAACAACTCCTCCATGTTTTAGCACCTGATAAGCCCTGAATCTCACGGATCTATAACTCTAACCAGCCTTTCAGGATTCTGTTTTATAGTCTCACTTACACCTGAAACATGCCTGAGTGTGTTTTTGGTCTGAACAGCTGATGGGGAACAACAAACAGGTTGCTGTTGTCTGCTACATGACATGCAAAGGTTTTAAAGGGGTTCAGGTTCAGTCCTATGACGTGTCAAGACTGATAGCAGTTAATACAGTACTCACTGTCAGATTACCTCCAAAATGCATCATGTCGGTTTTTGCTCATGGTGACACACAAAATGCAAGATAATTGTAAACATCTCTTCATGCCCAGGCCCGCCCATCGTGCTGCGCTGGGCAATTGTTTGTAAGAACACCTCTGTAAACATGCGCATCCTTGGGGGGGGGGTCAGCCAAGGGGTGGCTGACACCAAACACACACCCCTCCACCACTGATACTGCAGTCATGTCAACGGAAGTGTAAGGCAATACCCAGTTTTCCTAACAAGTTGAACCCAGCCGGAGGCACCCTGGCATCCTGAGACTCCAAACACGTCCCCTCCCCACTTCAAAAATACACACACCCTTATTTTTGGTGGCATGCAACCCCTTAATTATTTCAGTGGGCTGAATTTGAGACGATTGGGTTCTTAAAGTTTTGCGGAGGGCATGGAGTCAAGATACTGAGGAACAGCAATAAAGAAACACCGAAGGCGACAGGATATTTAAGGGAGGGCGGGGGTGGGGTCGAGTATTAGAGGATAGACACGTACACTCACTTTCACACAAGCACACACATATGTACAAACTGCTGTCTCTGTCTCTCTTTAGCCCTTCTCTCCTCTCCTGTAGCTGCTACCCCACCACTGCTGATGAGAAAAACAGACACAAGTGCTAAGCTGTCTCTTTCTCTGGGATTGATAACATTTGTAATTGGGGTGTTTACTATGGAGTGCCAGCTTCCTCAGACTTGACGGTGGTTTCCAGGTTGTCTCGGCGCAGAGATGGGAGGCGAGGGGGCGAACGGGGGAATTTGAATGTGTTAAGAGTGTGTGGTGTCCACACAGCTGTTAGCAAACAAACTCCAGTGGGTGAAAACTTAGATCAAATTCAGTGCCCTCTAAAGGCCAGTTTAATAATTCATGCCAGCTCTTTTTATTTGTGAAAATCAAAATGTAACAGGAGGAAAAAATCATTTGATGAAAGCTGATTGAAACAGTGACTTAGACAAATGCAAATCATGGCACATTTTATTTAAATATCATGTTTATCAATGCACAAGCAGTGTTAGAAATTAGTGTGAGTGCTAAGTCACATGGAGTAGAGTACATTACATGCCTGCTGATGTACTGTATGAAACTGGGGGAGTCAGATTAAACCTGCTTTTCATACTTATTGTTTCAGATGACTTTTTGTTCTCAGATGATGTTTTTCTTTTAATATGTCCTGTTTTTTTTAAAATGCTGCAGTCACAGGTTTTTGTCTGTTGTTTAACGTTTCACTAAAACATTATGAAAAAACCATTCACCATGCTCAACAGTGGCCGAACAATATCAAGAAATATTGTGAGATCTAAAATTAAGTATGTAATAAACTGATATTTAAAAACATACTGAGTGATTAAGATTTTATTATAACTAAATAATTCTAATCAAATTTAGGATGAGAATGATCTGCCTTTCCTTTGTTATTGATATCGCACTTATTTGATTACAAACACCTGTTGTTTGCCCATGAAGATGGTTGTGTGGTGAGTGATGTAATGGAACAGCCTGAATATAATTAGAGTAATGATGCATTGACATGTAGTTTGGTGCCAAAACGTGTGCAGTGAAGGTGATCCATGTTCAGGGTATCAGGCCTGTGCCGCAAATTTAGCCACACCTTAGTGGCAGTGAGTGCAGTGATTTTTTATTTTTTTTTTGAAAACATTTTGTGTAATTTCATTTAAGTTATGTAAACACTGTCCACAAGCGTGTAGTTTTTAAATCATTGTGCCAGATATAAATCCATACAACACCACACTGAGCTGTCAATACACCTGATAGGGTTTTCTTTTATCAAGTGTTTATTATAAGAAAATAGGCATAATGTCTCAACAAGTCCCTTTCTGTCTAATCAACATGTTGCAGAACTCATCAGTGCTAGAACTGCAGATCAATAGAGACGGAATGAGAGTAATAGCTTGCACCTTAAAACACACATTTTCCAATTAAGCGCAGTTTTCAAACAGACACTTGACATTTTGAGAGCAACCGTTGGGTGCATCAGTGGTTAAATATAAACATCTAAACTGAGTCATTGATTATTTGAGAGGGGAGAAAGAAACAGGAGCTCCATAAACAACTGATGGATGATATCCAGCAGGTTTCATCTTTGGAAAGGCCAGGTTTTCTTCTCCCTACATTTGTGCTTTGTGTAGTATTAAAGTTTAAAAGTAAGTTGTACAAATGACCTACAGAGATCGTGGCTCCCAAATGGCAAGTCTAAAAGGAACAACTCCGATAAATCATGGAGCGAAACTTGAGTCCGGGGCTGTTGTCGAAGATTTATCGGCAGCTGTATTTTTCTAGTGTCAACTGATGTTCCATGAGACTTAGCCAGCGTCTTACATTGCTTCCACCCATGCTCACTCCCCACCAACTCATATCCACTCGCACAGCTCTGCATCTAATCACACACACACACACACACAGAAAGAAACACACACTACCACTCCATCAACAGCCGTCCAGCATTTAAATTTGAGAGCTATTCCTGTGAGACTGTTAAACACGACAGATTGAGATGAGTGGCAAACCTCTAGTGCTAGCATTAGCCCGCTTATCTTATTAGTGGGGCAGCTCTAAAACATTTGAAACCCCCCGCACCCCTACCACCCCACCCCCATTGCTGCCGTTGGCCTCAGGGAACCCGCAATGGCTTCAAAGACCAGATCTGGCGTCCTGGTGGCTCAGCATGCTGAGACGCATACCACAACGATGTCGGTTTGAATTCAGTCCGCGACAGTTGCTGCATGTCCTCCTGTCACTCTCTAGTCTTTCCAATGACTAGTCAATGTAAACCATTTGATGAACTACAAGTTTTCAACTTGTTTTAACAGCTTATGTAGAAAATGAAAAGCGGACGTGCTTTAAGTGCCAGATATGACTCCCATCATCTTAGTTATTTCACATGACATTTGATTTGATGTGACCTCGTTTTGGCGGCAGTGGGAGCTTGCTTCTTGATTTAAAATATACCCTGAAAATAGAACTTAACAGGATATGTTGCCCATTTGAATCTCAGTCATGCTTGAAATGCTAACAGTGATAAGAATGCAATTTATATTTTTCATCTAACAAAAATAGCAGACCAAAAGTCAAACCATCCTCCTAGGGACTCACTTGATTATTTGGATCCTTATTTACATACACAGCCTGGAAAATGATATTTGCCAGTTGAAACACTAATTCTTAACTCTTTGCAATTCCAATTCGTTCCTTTGCACTAGCTTGTGCAGTGCCCAGATATGTACATACCTGTACTGAATCGGTGCTTGATCAATACAGAGCTTAGACAATGTAATTACATTACAAAAAGCAAATAATCTACGGCTGAGCACAACAATGAAGGACTTTAACAGTATTAATGGTACAATCATTTCTAATAAGATAATGGAGAGATTAATAGATAGATAATTCTGTAATAAGTTTCTGCGACCGTCACATCATTGAGAACACACAGGACTGCAGACGCAGCTTCAACCTTTCACTTATATCTTTCTCACAGTGGAGGCTTCTGCTACATGAATGGGACCTAAAAAGGTCTTAAACTCACTGACAGTCAGCAATTCTTAAACTATAGCTGGTGACCCCAGGATGGGTCAGAGTCCTATTTCTGGTCGTAACACACAAGACTACAAGTTGTTTTTTTCATGAGTGGGGGTTACTGGGTTAGAGCTGTTTTCTTCATGTTGGGTGGTAAAATATTTACAACTTTATTAAACCCAGAAAGGGTCTCACTGAGATTAACTTTAAGAACGTTTTCTACAGGACTGTCCTGGACAAGATAGCAGCGGCACATAGAACATTAACATATACAGATGCAATTATTATTTTTGATTAATAATTTAGTCTATAAAAATAGTGAACAAAGCCCCTTGTAATTTCCAAAGTGACTTCTTCAAAATGCTGGTTTTGACCAACCAACAGTCCAAAACCCAAAGATATTTGACCGACTCTCATATGAGACAAAGACCAGCAGCAAACCCTCACACTTGAGAAGCTGGAACTAACACATTTTTGGGCATTTTTGCTTGAAAGAATGACAGAAAACAGTAATTGATTATGGAAATAGTTGTAGATTAATTGTTGCAACTCTATTTTATGTTTTATTCTAACCAAATAAATCAATTTAATTTAATTTAATCAAAAGGGAATCTGAAGACAATAAGGATGAACAAAACAAGTACAATGAGAAAGATGATGTAAAATCAAGCAATTACAGCAATCAAAAATGAAAGAGAACCTTGCTGTCTTGATTTTTGAAAATGATAACAAAAGGAGGCATATGCTTGAATTAAGGTGATAGGAACTTTATTCTTTAGATAAAAATGTTTTCTCGGTGATCTTTGTTCACTAAATATGATGAAGTTAGAAAAACACCAGGCATGAAATATGTTTAGCTGCTAGCTTCAAATACTTTCCCCTACGCGATTAGGCATCACATTTTCACATGGTGTGTGTCTCTTTTTGAAATGACCCACTTCGCTCGATTGGTGTGACTGACAAGTGTAGTGGTAATGATACGGTGTAAGGGGTCTCGGCGTGTCACTGTAAGTAGCAACACATAAGTCTAACCTTTAGTTGCTTACTGAAAACTGAGATGAGGAGAGCTGCTTTGATGATTTGAACCCTTGTTTATGCATCAAGAACACACACAAACACACACAGCTGCTACCCAGGTAGAGCCACACACAAAGTCGGGCAAATACTTATTTTGTAACCTGGTGTAAAGTATACCGCACTTTGATGGCTGTCATCCCTGCTAAGCCTCATGGGTAAGAGGAAACGGTCTGTGATCTTTCTTAGACCCATTCCCGTTGGTACTTTTGGTGACAGGTGAAGGATAGTCAACTGTCTTCTTTGCCTTTCTTCTGGTCAATTTCTCAGACACACACACACACACACACACACACACACACACACACACACACACACACACACACACACACACACACACACACAGTCCTCTCCATCAGCACCCCTGGTGTAAAAATCGCTTACCAAGACTCTTTGCTATTCTTAAAGGAGGCGTGTGAACATGTTGGGTGGGCAGACAGGCACTCTTCACTGATCACCTGCCTTTCTTTAGCACACTTTTCACTCTTCTTTCTCACACTTTCTCTCCCCTTTCAGTCTCTCTCTCTCTCTCTCAGCCACAGTAAGACACACACACACACACACACACACACACACACACACACACACACACACAGACACTTGCCACCATAAAACAGGTTGTGTTGTCAAGTTGCCTGTCACCATGCTTGTTCTTCGGTGCCGTATATGAGCTCCCTCAGCTGTTCCTCGCAGCTGAACCACAATTAACCCCACACACATGCTCACATACACACACTCACGCGCAGACACACACATACACGGACATCTACACATAGTTTGCACTCTCCGTCTCGCTCTTTCTCACTGCTGTTGCCCTTTCACTATCAGCTCACACACTGCAACCCAATCTGTGCAGCAGGAGGGTATTTCACTCTGTCAGTGTGAGTGTCACTAAGTGAGTTTACAGCATTTTGTCTCTGTGTGTTGCAATGTATACATGTATATATTTATACATTTAAACTTAAACTCTTGGAGTGAACAGTAATCAGCCATACAAATATATTCTTATCTTTGCTTCTTGAAGTGAAACTTAAGATAAATAATGGAGTGAAATATTTTATTAAATTGATATAATAAAAAATAAATAAATAAAAACAAACAGAACAGAATTTAAAAATATGATGAATAAAAAAGAAAAAGTGTATCGTCAAATCAGTCACCAGGGTATCGTTGTGTGTCAAGAAATGAACCAGTTTTGGTCCGTGTCAGAAGTTTAGTGTAGCAGCTTTGGGACACTGCACTCCCCTCACACATGACAGATGACCCTAAAATAATGTTTTAGTGTCTTGATGTTTCCACAAGATACAGAATATAATTTTGTCATAAATCTGGGATGTCATATACCAATAATACTCTCTTGCATGCTGTGATTATTTGATTGAAGACCTCTGTCACTGGTTGAATTTCACGTCTCAACAGGGTGCAGCAGTCGACTGATGCGGTTACAGACAGCTATCATTACAGAAGGTGTTGGTGTTTTTAATGGCAAACATTTCATTTCATAATAAATCTTGTTGGTATTAATGCAGAACTTGTCAGCATTGCACATATAACTTAAATAATTTCAAAGAGAATTCTTTGAAATGTTTTCATGTCTCTGTCCAAATATTCTGGCAATAAAGTTTGCTAAAACAATTAAAAAGATATATAGGCCTACTATGTGTTTTTTTTATTCATTAAAAAAACAATCGTCGTATATCAGTTGAAAACAATATAGTATATTAGAATCCATGTGCACTGTAATAACAGTATATTTATCTGGCCAAATTGTTCATGTGACTGTTGTGGGCTCTGAATGGGTCACTTCCCAACATCCAACTTAAATTCATAATGTGAAAATACATGTATTGTAAATGAATATTTCATCAGGATGTGAATGCTGTTGCCAGTCCATGACATTGTGTAGTCAGTCATATTGGCGTTTTGTGTATTCACTTGCAGTTGATGATAAAGGTGTGGAAGTTGCTGGTGCAGTGAAAGCTTTGTGCAGTTAAATTGGCAGTGATGAGCGTATTTGTCAACACATCCGGTCTCCTACCGCTGCGAACAGCAACACTTCATGGCACAGTCAGAGTTCCCTCTAACTAAGCACAATACAGTCATGGAAAGTATTAAAATCCACCCCCCCCCTCCCACACTCACTCCATCACCATTTCTAAAGTGATCTGATGGAGATATTACCTAAATGGCTGGCAAGCTGTGGGCTGCTAACTAAATGCTAATGTGTGTCAGAGCCTGGGTGAGGATTTATGGCTCACCATCTGCTCACCAGCATACAGTACAATGTTAGCTTACAATGTTAGCTTTGATCAAGACCTCCCTGTTCATTCCTCCCAATCACTCATCTGAGCAGGAATTAGCATCAAGTTCTTTCTCCTTCACTCTAATCATGTTCTCTGCTCCACGAAACTCATTTGAATAGTAATTTGCATTCTGGGGGCTGAATATTTGGTTTTTTAAAGCATACATGATAGCGCAATTAAAAACAATGTCGTTTTCTGATTCATAACATGATTAGGGGGCCCGCAAATGAATAGTTATTAAAACAGTGAGGACCTCCTTTCACTACATGAGTAAGAACATATTCTGTATGGCTTCTTTTTTTTCCCCTTCATGAATTCAGCTATTTTTCAGCAGTTCCAGTGAACACTGAGATAAACTTATTCAGAATGTACTGTATCTGACAGCACACTTTGTCTTTGAAAACATTGTTGAAAATGTCATTTAGGGTGAGCGTGTCTCTGTACTTACTGCTCAAACACTGTGTGACATTTAATAGAGGCCACAAATGAACTAACCATTTGCTAGTGATCTATATGGATCTGTGAGGGAAAATAGTGAACTTTGTGAAGAATTCCATCCAATCCATCTGTCCAAACAAGTTTATTCTAGCATTTGTCTTCCCAGAGAAACCTCCAGGCCTACAGCGTGCCTAATGCCATTTGATGAAACAGTAAAGATTCTCCATATCTTTTCCACAGTAAAAGGCTAATTGCTGTGCTGTAGTCAGATTTACGTCCTCCCCATTCTCCTTTATGCGCCAGGCATCTGTAAGCCCTCACGCTGCCAGTCTCCAAAGGGGTGTATGTTATGATCCCGTGTCAGCGAAATCAATCCTTATCAATTTTAAAGTTCAGATTTTTATTTCATGGCTTTCAAGGGAGCGCCTCTCAAGCGAAAATGGCTATTGCAGCTCTTTTTTTTTTTCTGCCCCCACTTCTCTTCCCATCTGCGTCCATATTGATTGTCTGTGTGTGCAGCTCCCCTGCGGTTTTTTGCCCCGTGGCAGCCCCAGGACTGTTATCAGCAAGTGCCTGAAGACATAGCTGAGTTAAATAATGCTAACTAGAGCCAGTGATCTGTCTCAGTGCAGCTTCCCGGCATTAACAAGCTCTGGCAATTGTTATGTTTCCACAGTGTCTAGAAAGAGACCAACAAAGGTCAAATATGGTACAACAGACGATCACCTTTTGCTTTGTGAAGGATGACTTGAATTTCATTCTTTTAAAATGTAATCATTTATTTTTTAAACACACCATTTCACTTTCTGAAATTGAAACTGTTATTGTCAGGCAAGAATAGGTGTCAGAGATTCAAGGATTGACACACAAGCGCTAAATGATTAGACATTTACTATAAGAATTTCTGCATTGTTGGGTGTGTGAAGAAAACGGTTTTCTGCATGTGAGAAAAAATAGTGTGGTGGTGTGAGTAAAGAGTCTGAAAAGTTTGGAAAGCCCATCACACACTGAGCTCCGTCAGGCTCAGATGTCACAGGGATTCACCCCGTGTGAAACAAGTTGTGTATGCATGTGAGAGAGAGCCTCTGTACTTCATACATTACCTTTCCAACTTGTCCTCACAGAGGACACGGGTACACGCAAAGGTCAAACATGCAGAAAGCAAAACGGAAAAGATGAATTCAAACTGGTACACATCCTGTCAGGGTAGTCTTCCTGTAAATGAGACTCAGTTTTAAGTCATCACATGCTGAATCACCCTGTTAGTCAACCAAACAGTGCAATGTACATGCAATGCAGCATCAGCTCAGATTTGACTGATGTGACTGTTAATTTGAGCTCATTGTGTCTCATTTTCACTTGGCCTGAATACCAAATCCTTAAGAGAAAATGTAAAATAAAGCTACATTTACTTTGTCCACATTGTCTTGACCTACTTTCCGTACAACAACAGAGAAGTAGTTCCTGATGGTGCCAAGTCTAAGCATTTACTGGCAGCCAACAAAGTTTACCCCCTGGGTTTCTTTGACTCTTTTCCTTTTACAACTTGTGTCAGGTAAACATTGAAGTGCTGAAGATTAGGCGGAGGGGCTGTTGTCTCCTCATTGTGAGTTGTGAGTCGGGGTGCGTATGTGCACATGTGTGTTTGTGTGTGTGTACTGTGCAAGGGATAGCTGTGAGGCCTCCAAACAGTAAACTAATGGTTCAGCGCTAACTGCCCACTAAGTGGGTGGGACAAGGATGGCCTGACCCTGCTGGCCTTCCCACCAGTCCCCTCTAACAGCTTTGGCCTCGGGGTCAGCTCAATTTCCCCACTGCTGAGTGGTCATTACGGAGCACGGCTTTGATAAATGCTCACGGCTGCTGCTGCTCCTGCTGGCTAGAGGCACTGCACATCTTCCAGGAGCAGGAATCTCCACTGTGCACTCATACAGACAGAAAGCAGGGAAACAAAATGAATGAGGTAAAAGAAAAGAAGAAGAAAGGGAAGAGAAAATAAAAGGCACAGGATCAGAAAGATAAGAGGATGAATGACAACCAACAGGAAGGTGATGAAGAGAAAAAGACTGAAACCCAACCAAAACAGGATTCGGATCCGAATGTTACGTGCCTCCACACGGCCAACGTTGCCTAGCAACCTGATGATCTGAGTCTGCTCACATTTTCAGTCAGACAGAAAAGGTACAATGAGAAAGATAAAAGAGGCAGTGAGGGTAGAGGAGGAAAAACAAATCAGATGAAGATTGTTACAGACCCGAGCGACTGCCCCAATCTCTCTCTCTCTCTCTGTGTCTCTCTCTGTCTCACTTCCACTGAGACAATGCTGATAAAAACAGAGTGCAATCATCTCACATTCTCCAAATACACCAAAGGCTCCCAGGTGCTAGTTTGACAGCACAGGGCGCTCAGGCAGATTTGCTGTGCTGATCTTCATGGTTTTTGACCCATGTTCTCAGTATGGCTTCATCTTAAAGCTTTTGCTGTGAAGTTGACAACAACAGTTGATTCAGAACCATGTACAATGCTGTAAGGTGTTGCAAAATGTCCCAAAAGGAGCAAACCATTTGAAAGACTATATGTAAATTACTCAAACTGAGGTATCCAGTCAACAGTCTGCAGATTCATTTGCATTTTTCCAAAGGAGCATGTGAAGCTCAAACACACACACCAATACAACTCAAAATAGAGCACTTTCACTGGAACCTAAGCCAGCATTGTACCAAGCGGTTTAGTACCAGTTATTCTGTTCTAAAGCCAAAGTTCAGAGGTAGAGGGAAGCACTGTGGTCGTTGTGTTTAAAGTAGAAGGGGCCTTGCACAGTCACCCAACCTTAACTTGCTCTACAGGCTTTTAACAGTCTAATTAGACATCAGAATAAACCCAAAAGCAGCCTAGTGACAGTATCGACTCTTCCATTGCTGTGCCAGCAGAAAAAAATACTCTTCTCATTCCTGTGTTATCAATATTCTGACCCTGTATTAGAAATTTGCCTCAAGTAAGACTCTGGAAATGTAATTGACAAAAGGAAAAAAGAATCTGAACAAATTTAGTGCCATGCCCACTGGAAACATAAACCATGAAGATGCAAGGGAGGGTGAGTGTTCATGGTATTTTCCCTGTGTTTGCTAACCACACAATAAGGTAGAGTTGATTACACACTTTCACAGAAACACAGCACAACCGCACACACTAACACATTCAAGAGAATCACTGGGAGGCGCCCGACATGATGACAGTGAAGCAACCTAAAAGGAGGATTGTTCATAAACAAATGATGGGAGAAAAAAGATAAGATATAAGATGATTTATCCAGCTATACCTCTGTCTTTTTGTCCTGTACAGTCAGTCCCATATCTATCTCCAAAGTCCACAAGTTCACCTCTTGTTGACTTTTTTAATTTTTTTTTTTTTTTTAACTAGACACTCTCTTGTGTTTATTGGTTAGGGACTGGTGTTTGCTGACTTGATGCAAGTCGCTTACAGGGCATCTATGAAATTTGTTGTGCAGTCCAATTCTGTACGAGATCTTTACCTAGTGTGAAATACTTGTTCCAGTACTGCACATCCCATAAGTTGATTTTTAGTGATACTAATGTGTAATCTAGCTACAAACTGGCATTTGGTTTATGGTTTGTGCCTTAAATCTGATCATTTTTGATGAATTTGTTTGAAGTTTGTTTTTAAATGTAATATTTTCAGACAGATGTGTAAGACCTTGATTAGAGATAATGCTTAAAAACAAAGCACCATGGTACTACAAGGTCCAAATCCAGTTGCACAGAAAAATGTGCCATGTAACTGTCAATAGACACATAATACTAAGGCCAGAGTCATTTTAATTACATTACATACACATTAGTGTACCATTATATGTAATTGTCATGATTTGTTATTTACACCTTTGCCCGTACTATTGCGTCCCATTCATACCACAGTCATTGTGATGGTAAACTTAAACTATTAACCCTTAAATGATTATTACATGGTGCTTTTTTATAGAACTTGGCAGGTGTATGAATGAGTGCAAGTGTGATACGTGCATGTGTTGGTGTAAAAGTGTGTGAATGTCAGAGAGCCTCTAAGAGATTGATGTGGTGCAGCGAGCTAAAGTAGTCTCACACCTCCCCAGCTGCTCTCTCTGAGACACAGGCCTGCTGGTTCACTTACTGTCTGAACCTGAGCTGAGCCATAGATAAGATTTACCTATTACAATATTAAAGCACTAAACTTCTCTAATGGCTGTTGGTACATGAAACAATTGGTTTCCTAATAGATTTTCTATCAATTGTTCAGTATAGAGGTAATGTGCAGCCATTCTTCAACATGGTGGACATAATATAACTATTAGCGTGATGACTCTGGAGCTGTGCCACTGCTGCACTGCACCGTCTTTGGGCATTTAAACATCTTATGTAGCCCAACTGCTGTTTCAAATGGTAGCAGCAGATTTACAGTAGATAAAAGGATCAGAGGTGATGTTCAGTTTCTCTGTTCCATTCTCATACTTCCAAGATCACTAGATTTCTCAAGTTGTCATGAAAATAAACGTTCTTTTGCTCAATATCTCTGCATGTGAGGCAAAGGCATTTGTAAACCATAAATGCTACAGTTTTTATCAGCAAACGTTTTCTTTACATGCGATCACTGAGTAAACATGGCACCAAATGAATCCCTGTCTCACTCAGGGATAATGACTTTGCAAAAGTTATACTGTAAAAACAAATCTGGCAGTTTTCATCCATATGTGTATTTACAGGTCAGCATTTATAAGCTATTGTAAATCAAATCATTTCTTTTTTTTAATGGAAATATGCTTGAAGAACTGACTGAAGAACTCTTTGATAACATCTTGAATATAAATTGTTTCTATATCCCTCGTCCTGTTTCCAAAATCAGAGACATATGAATAAATACAACCCAGATGTTGGATGCTGTTAGCATACCTTTTTTTGTACAGTATTTGCTATTGTGTGTAAATTTACAGACTCACTCAAACACAGATTAACAACTGCACAGACTCTGAAAACAAACACTCCCAGACATGAAAACGAAACCAAACGTACCTAAGCACTAGATCATCATCTTTGAACTCAGAAAGTTGAAAGACTTTGTGGCTGAGGAGTGGTATGTTTAGTACACATGTGACATCTGTTTGTTTAGTCAGGTTTGAGCGTGATGCCTTGGAGCATGCAACTGTTAGTTTGACACCTTTTCTACATGTTAACCAGCCCTCAGCCTCAAATGTGGCTTTTCTTGTCTTTAAGAGTTTGGAACCTGGCTCCATGGATTTGCTCCCATTTAGCTACAAGGTAATCAGTGAGGTCCAACATTGATGTTGGGTGATAAGGAGTAGGTCATAGTCAGTGTTCCAGTTCATCTCAAAGGTGCTGGAGGGACTTGAGGTCAGGACTCTGTGCAGTCCAGTCAAGGTGTTAAACACCAAACATATTTATGGACGCTTTGGGCACAGGGACATATTTATGTTGAAACAGGAAAGGGCCTTACCCTAGATCTAACAATCTCACCTAGACCTAGATCTAACCGGCCGAATGTATGTGGTCAGGGATTCCATATACTTATAATGTACATGTGTAGAAATGCTACACTGATGACCACGTCCGGACTTGCAAGTGTGTCTGCAAAAATACTTGTACAAATCTAATTGAATAGTTTTTCAAAAACAAGGTGCGAACCACCAAGTAAAAGACAAAAAATGTTGTAACTGTTACTATGTATTTATTTTATTTTGATTTTTTTTGTAGTCCCTGTGAAATTATGGGCAGAATATCGTTTACCTACCTACTGTACGTTGAGGGGACTTGTAGCTTTTGAGTTAATCCTGGATGGTCTTCACTCTTCAGCTGTTTCTGTTTGCAGTATTTTAATATTCACAAATAAAGTGGATACATTCCAAGACTTTCTTTACCTCTAGTTAGAAAAAAAAACAACAATTTATAAGTGTTTTAGTAACTTAAGCTGCAAGAGTGCAAGATTAGGCTGGCATACTCGTACATTGTCAGGAAGGTAAACCATGACAGCTGAACTAGTGCAAAAAACATTTGTTTTCCTGTTACACATTAACCTATCAGTATCTGAGAATGTCAGTATCTGTAAGTGTGTGTATTTGGATGTTGGTCAACAGGGACATGTGTGTTTGCATGTGTGGTTGCTGTGTCTGAAATGAGAGAATCAGAGCGAGCAGGGAGGGATGGGGAGGGAGGCGGGGCTGCGAAGGTAACAGATTGGCTGTGAAATATTGTGGAGTCTGCCAGTTGCACCATGATGTATTGGGAATCACTCGCTCGCTAATTACCTTAAATTAACAGTAGAGTTGGGTGTGACAGTTCACGCAACTGTTTTTTCTGCTGCTACAGATGAATGGGCTGGGGGAGTTGATGCCAGGACGCTGTTGACAATCGAATTCTCCTTCAAACTCCTTCTAATCAATTTCTCTCTCTCTACATATGAGCAGGGAAAAGATCTAAGACGGGCCAGTGAACATGTGACAAGGTTCAGAGATTTCTGTGGCGCTGATTCATCTGTGAGATTAGTAGTTTGATGATGTCTTTGTTTATAAATTACTATCTTCATTTCTTTCGTAAAGTGTGAACAGAAGATGGCTCTGTAATCATGGACAATCCACTATACAATTGTATTTTGGCGACACAAATACGCTGGACAATCCCGACTCTCATTATTTGCCATTGGCACTTCAGCTGCGTTACACAGCCTCTACATGTGGGTATGTTTGTGCAGGAGTTTACATACATATTCATGTACATGTACGTTTATGTTGCTATGTGGATGTCCGTTTAGTATGTCTATGAGAAAAAGCCAGAAGTTGTTATACAAGTTCACAAACATACATAACACTCTCTCACATCATCTCCAGCCCCAGCTAAAGAGAGCTCAGGGAGGATTTGTGAGTCTGTGGAAAGGACCAAGAAAAATGTTTTCTGATAAATTATTCACAATCCCACAATCCCTTTTGGGCAGAGTGTTGCATCGCGCTGCGTGACGCATTACACCTTCGCTGTCTCCGTCTCTCTTTCCTCCAGTCTTGCCCTCCTCTTTCCTTTCCTTCATCACTCACTCACTGTTTCAATGTGCCCTTTCCCTCTCTGCATCTCTTTCTTTCTCTCTTTCTCTCACTTTTTTTTTGTATTCTGCGACGCTAAGCCTCACGCCCCCAGAGAAGGGCCCAGTTCTCAGGCAAGCTGTCGCTGATAATGGTGGCAATTAATAACATGTCATAATCCTGCAGAGAGAGAGAGAGAGAAAGAGAGAGAATATATGTGTGTGTGTGTGTGTGTGTGTGTGTGTGTGTGTGTGTGTGTGTGTGTGTGTGTGTGTGAGAGAGAGAGCGAGAGAGAGCGAGAGAGAGAGTAGCCAAAACACCAACGCCATGGGAGTGTGTGTTTCAGTGTGAAATACACTTTTTTGTGATTGGATGTATAAGAGGAAGGAAAATGTATGTCGTTGTGTGTGCATGTATAGCGTATATATAAAATATACAGCGTTTATGGGTTAAGTGACATGAAGGTGTGTGTGTGTGTGTGTGTGTGTGTCAGTGAAAGCATGTTGTGTGACCCAGTGAATGAAGAAAACAGAGTTTTAGCAGCTGCAGGTCTTTAGTACATCAGATGTCTAGTGGACACAGGTGTTGTACACATCAGAGGTCACAGCTTCATACACACACATACACACACAAATATACACAAACACACACACAGGGCTTCAGAGTGTCGGTCCACTGCCAAGCCACAGGCCAAGTCACACTATACTGGTACATTGCTGAAGATAGAGTTAGAGTGAATAGAATGAGGACATCCTGCTTTTGCCTTATCAGTCTCCTCTTAGCCTGCAATTTACAGATCAGACATCCAAAATAAAACCAGCTTTGTGAACATCATATGAGGAGAGTAATTTACAAAAATTATTATGAGGACCTAAAAACACCACAGCCTCAAACCAAAGGATGTATATGATGATGGTATGTTACGGTTTCTGAATCACAGTCACTTTATGAATGGCTATTTATTCATTAAAAAGACTTAAAAGCAAAGACACTACAGTCTATTGACCACTCAAGAGTATAGATTGGTAGCTTAAATTAATGCAAAGATATAATAGATTTCTATTGAGCGATATAGTTCTGCTATATCCTTTACAAGGTAAAATGTGTAGTGAAATAGAAAACAAAAGGGAAACTTTACTATAACTAAAAACACAGAGTTAAAGCCTACTCACTCATGTAGTCAAACATACTGCTTATTTTTGATTATGGCTAGTAAACACACAAATGGTAGATTTTTCATCCAGGAGGCCATTATATAAGTGAGTAAATACTGTAATGTGTAATTGATGTGGTGGTTTATATGGTAATTTATATTAGTTTGTATTTTGTTTATGCCAGTTAGTGCCCTCTGACACAAAGTGATGATGCAGTTATATTAGGCAATGGTGCATTAAAGCTGGCAATGAAAGCTTTTAGCGGCGCTGTGGATTTTTAACATACTATAAAAATAGTTGGCTGCAAGTGATGAAAATAATATTTAAACTTTAATAATACAATGCGATTAGACAGGTGATTGCAGGGGGGGGGGGGGGGCAGCACTTATTTTCCTTTCTATGTGTTGTTGTTCTATGCACCTGCAACCATCAGGTCCCTCTCTCCAGGTGCACAGGCGTGTATGGACCGTGCATGCCTTTTTTG
>JBBMJY010000022.1:17055635-17067151 GCA_037833715.1 Toxotes lorentzi
CCCCCCCCCCCCCCCCCCCCCCCCCCCCCCCCCCCCCCCCCCCCCCCCCCCCCCCCCCCCCCCCCCCCCACCACTTATTTTCCTTTCTATGTGTTGTTGCTCTATGCACATGCAACCATCAGGTCCCTCTCTCCAGGTGCACAGGCGTGTATAGACACTGCATGCTTGTTGTGCCTCCCCTCGCCTCAGTGCAAACTGCAGCAGACAGGTGTGACTCTGAACACCCTTCTGAGCCTTTACACACTCTATTATACCAATAGATAAATCTATAATCCAATTCACCTATTTAGGAGTTGCATGCAGGCTTTGTACTTCTTAGGCATAAAACTACAAAAACATAAATATAATTGTGTAGGCATTGACACACATGCTGTTCAGGTCTTACCTCCTCCTTTTTGAGTTCATCTACATAACTGTTGGCATGTACGTTTTCTTTGCATGTACTATTTCTGCCTTTATTTTGTTTGTATTCACTCAGTTTCAAACTTTCTGACTCAAATACCATAAATGTAAAAACGTAAAATAGCTTTTTGACTTTGACCATACTCTGTTCTGAGGCACCTTTGCAAGCTGGACATGTCTGTGATCTCTGATGTTGTAGTGTGATAAAACAACAGGTCTGCGGGAGGACAAACTGAGTGGTGTGGCAGGATCAGAGAGCAGGGTGTAACATTCCTTCCTCAGCCTCCACTTGTCTATCTTGCAACAGCTCAGCTGCTGCAGATAACATACATTAAGATCAAACTGATGATTGTTAAGATCAATTATACCTTTTTAACCTGCCAACAATAGCTCTTTACTGAGAGAACTGGTTTACAAACTTTAATTAGTTTTGTTGTACTATGCTCATCACTTTGTAACATTTGACAAATGAACACAAACCAATAACTTTTTAAAACGGTCCTGCCTCAGTTCCCTACAGCCTGTTAAGAAGACCCAAAAGTAAATGCGTAATATGTATAGACTGAAATATTGACGTGTTTGGGGTTTCATTAATTTATTATGACACAGATTACTTCATAAGCTGTTTGTATTTACACACAACCACTTCTGCAAAAATAGGTACATATGCAAGCAAATGACATACATTTTGAAGGAAACTGATATTGCACTTTTCTGCATGTTGCTTTGAGAGTTCTCCAATATTTCTGCATGTAACATGGCTGAAACGTTTTTTCAACCATAGGCACTTGATCGAGGTTGGAGAAGGATCATGGTCATGCAACTGAAATATGGTTAAAGTCAGGGAAACGGTGTAATGACATTGAAATTGTCCATTTATCTGTATTACAAGTCTGGCTCCTCTTAATGATGAAAGTTTAGTCTCAGAAAAGCCTCTATCTTTCAGTCTTCACCCACCTCCCATCTTTGCTATTTCCTGTCTCAGCCCCTCTTACCTGTCTTGTGGGTGAGGCCAGTTCTTAGGGAAGGAACTCCCCACCTCTTTGTTTGAATAGAGTCCAACCCCTTCATTCTGGTGCACTACTGAAGTGTTCATTTAGTTGCCTACCTGTATCAGTACTGCAAAGCTTCCTTCAAACCCTGGATGCTCCTGCCCGAAAGTTTACAAACCTTTGGCAATTTGTACACTCCTATTAGTGGCCATGGGAGGTGCATTAGTAACTGTCAATGCGCCCGGCCCGATGCACTGCTCTCATTTGACCCATTTCATTCCGGTGGGTGTGTCCCAGTGGCAGTGATATATACCCCCTGTGATTTTACTGATGTATAATCACTCAGTGCTCTCACAACCCACAGTTATCTTTACCTCAATAGGCTGAGGAAACAATGAGTGCGCCATACATAAGCTTTACAAAAGGTTGGGGCAAAAGGGGGGGTTGTTGGGGTGTGTGGGCGTGTACGTGTAGGGGATACTGTACTCTGGTTAGGAACAACAGAGGTGCCTATGCATTTAGAGGTCTAGTCAGCTGAGATGTAAATGATGGAGCCGCTGTTGACTGGTGCGGAATCAGCTGTCCAATGGCCATTATTGAGGACGATGATGCTACTGTTGACGACTCTGAAGTTCGATTTTTTTTTTTAATACTTTGGTAGATTTGAGGTGTGACAGCTGAATCTAAATAGACTTAAATGATATTGTACAACAGGGTTATTGTCTTTCAGTCAGAGAGGAGGTATTTCTTAAATAGTCTGTGGTCTGAATAGAGCAGCTGCTAAATAATGTAACACACATCCCATAGTCCTCTTCTTGGATTCATGTCGCTCACCAACTGAACTTACTGTACCTTAAGGTCTATGCTATCACTTACTATCATGGCAGAGACAAACCTAGTGTTTGGTAGTTTTGCTTCTTTTCACTCTTTTTCCAAACTGTACAGTGTCCTAAGGGCAGATGAAGCAAGGTTGATACAAGCCTGCATGCTGCCACTTATTTAGACCTGCCACTTGTGGACATTGCACCCTGAATGCTGCTGACTTTGGTCTTTGTTTGATGATACTTGGATTCCTATCGAGGCAGAAAGACTTCAAGAAAACAAGTGCGCCTGCAAGAGACTGGAGATGAGAAGGGCCATAGTGCGACCTTGCTTCACCACTTCACAGAAAACAAGAAGAAATGTTGTTTGCATGCATGAAACTGGGAGCATTTCTCTTGATGATAATGATGACCTTACTGTATTTTGACTCTTGACAGATAAATATATTTTGGCATGTTTTGTAGATCATCGTGCTGTTATGCCTCATCAATAGGTATCTTTTTTAGTGATTTCATCATTGCTGCTTGGTTTTAAAACGTGAACAGACAAAGCTACAAAAACTAATCGTACTCCTTTGAACTCAACTCATTTTTTTTTATCATAGCTGTAAATCAAGGTTTTCTCTATAAGGCTGTGGAACAGAGCTGGTTTAGGTTGGCTGGATGGGAATGAGATGGAAGAGGCTGTCTGAACCAGAGCTGTCCCAGTGATTGTAGCTGGCTGGAATTATTCTTCACCATAGATGTGGGAGCGCTGGGATAAATGTTTAGCACTGTGCTTCTCCGATTGGCTCCCCACTGTTGTCGCGAAAAGTACATTCTGTTTTCCCCAGGTGCCTGAAACGCTCCTCTCATTCCTTTTGCTGAGTGTTTGTTATTCTTATGGCATGGTGGACAGCACCCAGTGAGAGAAATGCATGAGATTCATCCTAACGCCTTTCCGACCCCAATGCAAAACCACAACCTCTGCCCTGCCGAGCTGTTTCATCCCAGACCCTTCATCTGTGCTGTCTCTCTATTGCTCTGCATAGCATAGCATAAATCAAACCATGTAGGACTCGCTCCCTCTTACTCAGCCCCCCGAGTCATACCCCTGCTGCCCATGTTACATGTATTCACAGATTTAGTGGCATTGTAAATAGATAAACACAAGCAACATCTATCAATTCAACTCGAAGAGATGGTCTGTAATCAGAGTGCCGGGCCCGCTGCCGGCCAGGGCTATCTCCATTTACCTTGGGATAAATCCATCGGTGTGGCCAACATGCGCACCGGAGGGGCCTGACAAATCACCCCAGTCAGGCCAGGGGGCTGCTGGGCCTTATTGGCCTGGCCTCTAAGTGGTCTTCCCCTTCAGCTGAAAGGATGGGCTCTGTCAAGCACCGCCAGATTAAAAAGCATACTCTGAAAGAAATGATTTGTTATTAGAGAATGCCTCATTGTGAATCTCTAAGAGGGGAAACAAGTATGTATGACAGTGGTGGAGGGTGGGCTGTGGGTGTGCTAGAGGGGCTTGTTTTTGTCCATCCCTCTCGTTTTCCTCCTTCTCTCTCTTTCTCTTTGTGCACAGTGTGGGTTGGTTTGAATGCATTTATGATATAGGATTTTAAGTGAAATGGGGCAGACTGTTTATCTATGGGGGTGGGCAATGAGGGGGTGGAATGGGTTGAAAAATTCTATTAGGGTGCTGAATCAGGTTGAGGGGGTTAAGCAGAAGCAGACATAATCATTTGGAGAGCGGGGGGATAGTTTGTGTATCCACAGACGGAGGGAGGTGTTGCCATCGGTGTGGCCCAAATACACAAATCCAAACCTTAATACATCTGTATGCATGGTCACACAGTCTACACATGGGAAAGAAATATAATACTTAAACAGTGATGACTGGTTCAAATTTAATATTTACAGTCTATAAGTGCATCAGAGCATTTGAAGTAGTTTGTATTGTGCTCCAGTGGAAGGCGCTCTTAAAAGCATTAGACGTTTTACATGCCCCATTGACCTATTTGTAAATGAAGATTTAGATAAATTAAAATGGAGAAGCCCACATTCAGGACATTTTTGCTGTGATCGTGCTGACCACTGAGGATACTCACTTACTGTGGATATACAGTAACGTGATTATGGAGCACGTTACCTTTTTAGAGGAAGGGTGCTCAAAGGGACACAGAGGTATTTTGTACATGCCTAGACAGCTATGATGCTAGCCAGGTACATGTTCTGTGTAACAAGTGTTGCAATAATAATTTCAGTTAATCAAACACCTTATTCATATGACTGACAGCTGTCAGAACTTGTAATTCTTCTATGGTATAGGGAAAAAGTTGTGTGTCATTGTATCAGGACTTATAAGTAATAAAGAATCAGCTACAGTGTGTTTTCAAGTCACTTTTCAAAGGCTACTTGTACGGATCATGGGGGAATTTGTGAGATATACGAGCTCCTGGTGCACTGACAGCATGGTTAAGAACAGGGCCAGGGCTGAGAGAAAATAAACATTATTTCTCTGTGGTTTACCTGACGTTTGACTTTGAGGGCTGAGATTTAGTGACACTTTTGCACAAAACACTCTGTAGACACACAGCAGTAAATTATTTGAAGGTTGGGGGTATGCACAATCTTGCTGACAGAAAATATTAGGTGCTTTTTTTTTCCTTGTGTATGTGCACGTACGAGTGTGTGTGAGCGAGAGACAAAAAGACACAGAGCGAGAGAGGAACCATGTGAGTGTTATATTGCCTGTTGTAGCCATTTCACACCTCAACGGTGCCCTATTGAAACTCCTCCAATGGACAGGATGCCCATTAAATACATTTCATTTGTGTTTGCATCGTTTCATTGAGTTAATCCTAAATATTTATTAGATGTGAGCAGTAAAAAATCTGTTCACTGGAAAGCTAGCCGGCAAGTTTGACACTGGGGACGGAGAAGGAGCAAGCCTGTTTTTCCACGGAGGGTTACACCATCTGTGGTCTATACTTGTATAAGAATCAACACAGAAGATACTAACTCCCCTTGCAAAGGCAAAACCCTTAAAACAAATGAAACTGCTCCTGTTTCATTGTGACAATAAAACACCCTAAGAGGAAACAGTTTTCTTTTTTCCCAGGAGGAAAGAGAACAAGCCCAAAAGTGGAGAGATCCTCATATAGAGAAATAAAATGGAGAAAGCAGAAACAACTGTGCAAACATTTACTTAAAAAATATTCAGGCTGAACACCCTTTCGAAGCCGGACAAACATTTGCCCATGGAATCGAGCTGTTTGCAGATGAAATTCGCAGTTAGGGTCGAGGGCAGTGATGAGAAGAAGGGAGAGGGAAACTATTTGTCATTGCTGGGTTACACTGAGGTCTAGAGAGCAAGGCCTTTTATCACTGTCTGAGACACGCACACAATATACGCACACACACAAACCTGTACTGTCTGTGCTCATTCTTGACACTCATCCTGACACATACCTTCACATACCTACACACACTGAGACAACACAGCTGGAGGAAAGACTAAAGGTTACAGAATTCTACAGAAATACAGGTAAACTGAAAGTGTCTGATGCAGGAGCTAAAAAGCTGATAAATGCCCCTTTGCTTATTTAAAAGAAGCAAATGTATGTTGAATTAAATATGTATTGAAAAGTTGCTTTTTTAATTACAGTTTTTATGGATTTTTTTTTTTGGGTTGGGTCCCAGGATCATGTTAGGAGGAATGAATGAAAAGGTCACAAGTGGATTTTAATGCCAATTTTATACAGAGATATTGGGAGCAGAGGTTCATTACTCTGGTCTGGGCAGCGTCTACTAGAAATTACATTATCAGCAAATGTCACAAAATCTTTACACGAAACATACAGAATCTGTAAAGCACTGACTGAAAATGTATCTCATTTGTTTTCCCCCTTGTAGCAACAAAAGCATGACTAACCTTTTTATGGTTATGTTTCGGGCAACTCAAAGCACTTGGTGAAGGTTAGGGAAAGATTGTTGGATAAATATTGAAAAAGTCAATGCTTACTCTAACCACAACCAAAGTGTTTTAATATCATAAACCTAACTATACATGGGTCTTCGGAATCCGGTGTGAAATTCTTGTGTTTTGTATATCCACCATCCTGTCCAACCGCTGTCCTATGATTTCAGTGCTGCTCAAAAATATAGTGCTTCCTAGACTGGAAAATATCTTGTCAGTGAACATAATCCAGACACAATTGTAATTGTAGGAAGCACGGTTGCTTTGGGCCACAAAGGTTGCTAAATTGTGATTGAGACACCTTTTTCTGTTGATGTGTCCTTGAGCAAGACACAGAGAGTCTTACAGTGCTACTCTGGAGATGAGCTTGACCTGTGACCTCCTTGAGGAGCAATGAGAGCAAGACAAGAATTTCCACATGGAATAATGGATAATCTTTATTTAGTGGCCAGGGATCTCCGGCTTTTAAGATTCTGCTGTTTCAAAGTAATAACTTCCCTGAAAATGAGGGGAATTAAAATTCCAATATTTGTGTATAATTAGATGTATCCTTTTTGCTGAAGGTCCAATTGTGAGATTAAGTTTCTTATTCAAGTTTAGCTTCACTAATTTAGTTACATTTTGAACATACCTTTTACTCAATACTAAATTGTTAGGTGTTCACTTTTAAGTCTTTTTATGTGTCTTTTAGTAACTCTTTCAGACAGTCAGATAATTAAGGGAAAGTTTCTGAGTTAAAATACCATTTACTTATCCAACAATCTCTCTTCATAAACTCTGAGCATATTGCTCTCTGTTTTGGTGACCTCAGGATGGACAAGTATACTTTTACACTCCATTGCAATGTGAAAAGGCCCATGGAGCATGATTGAAATTTGCTTTATTGCCTTATATGCAATTCCCATTTTGTGGCCAATCCAGTTTATTTATTGTTTGGCTGAGCTGAGGTATGCCTGCATCAAGCTGTAGCAGAGATTACCTCTGCAAAAGTCGGGGAGAGAGAGAGAGAGAGAGGGTAGGAGAGGAAGGATGAGAGTGGCAGACAATCTTCAGGGACTATTACCCTAATGCTCTCCTTCTCCCTCTCTCCTCTACACTGTTTTTGTTTGTTCACTTTCTTTCTCCCTCTTTGCTTGACATTTATGCTTTAGTTCAGCTCCTTTCAACCCCTAACAGAGTACACAGCCCAGAGTTCGTTTGCTTTGTCACTATCAATCTGTTCCCTCTCTTTGAATAGCCATGAGGTCATTTTCATGTAATTCATGTGTTATGCCATTGTAATCCACATTGCAATATTTCAGTACCATAAAAACACTCTTTTGGCTTGTATTTCAAAGTCAGTTTTGCTTTTTGCTTTTTATCTTTCTTTATACCATGGATGACTTTACATTGCCAAATTAGTAACATCTTCCTGAGCCAAAGTGATGTTAACCCGTCCCGAGCTCCTGAGGAATCTCTTCAGCATTTCGGTGACTTGTTTTGTGGACTGGGAGGAGGAGATGCAGTGAGGGTGTATCATTGGCAGTGCAGCAGTGTACAATGTTAGTAGCAAGGATGAAATAGAGCCCCCCCCCCCATTTTCTATGCTATGCTCATCTTTTTCACTTTGATCATAACCTCTTCAGATAGTATAAATGTTAAAAGTAAAATTTTAATTTGATTGAATAGTATAATGGTACTATAGTGGAGTAGATTCATGGGAGTGATTCCCACCATCATCTGCCATCCACAGCTGCTTGTAGGCTTTTGATGGCCTTTACTTTTAGCTGACTGAATCCCAGCATCTTATCTTAATACAGAAGAACGTCAGTAGTCTCTTGTTCATGGGACAAAGAGGCGCACAGCTACTGTGTGTATGCCTCATCCAAGCAAAAGATTTCTCTCCTTAAACCACTGAGCTCCCTCTGGACGGCCTATTCCAACAAATCCATGCACTCAATTCAACAATTCTTTGCAGACTGTAAACAGGATTGTGTAGTAGGTTCTGGCTTTAACAGACTAGTCATTCTTCACTTGCTAGCTTGCTAACTGAATATAACCTTGATAGTCACATATTCAAAACCAAACTAAAACATGCAGGTTTTGATTCGAAATAAAACTGACAAATTGCAGCTACCTGATAATAAGCGGTTCATTCAGATTGATTTAATATAACAAGGAAGATGATATAGATTCTAGTGGAAAATTCTAGTGGTATAAAGCCTACACAGACAAGAACAAACAGATGCACTGAAGCCTTTAGCACATTACCAAATACCACAGGGAAAAAGAGAGAGAGACTGTGACATTTCCCTCTCGTCCTTCCACACTTACCTTGCGCTTATTAGCCTATAAAATCATCATATTTGGTCCCTCTGTATTTGTTTGATTACATTTTCCTCCATGCCACTGAGAATATGTGAGATGTTATGTTACACCCTATTGATTACCGGTGTTAATTAAAATTTTAATTAAAGTTTTTTATGGTCTGCGTTTCACTTGTGATAATAGTACAGAGAGAGGAGACCCTAGCCTTCATAAATCTTATCTTTATTTGCGGCGGCTGGCCATCAACAAATACAACTGTGTACATAAAATTTTACTAACATTGATTTTGAAAATATTAATATTACTTTAAACATTGGAGATGTATTATTCAATTTAGAACCGCAAAGCATAAAATCCTGGTGCTATAACTCAGTTAATGAACAGGAAAAGTCCATTACAAACCTATCAGTAGACACATCATCTGATCCACATAAGCGCCAGTGATAGAAGCAGAATCATTTACTTTAAGCTGCACAGAAGACTCCTTTAATAACAGCAGACAATGCATTGTGAAAGCTGCGTGAGCTCAGATGAATGGCTGGTTTTCCCTGTGTCTTTCGAATATGGAGGACATTATAAAAATCTAAATTTTATTTCTGCCTCGTGTATCATGTAGATCACTGTGTATCATTTCATGGGTATCATTTAACATGAAAAACACCCGGAGTCAGTTAATGTAAGCTTATGTGATGGTTTAAGTGCGGCAGAGAAATCAATGTGCCTTTCTTTCTTTAAATGCCTGCCTTTTGTACTCTAATGGAGCTAATTCTGTCCCAGTGTAATTGGTTGATATGATAAATGAATAAACATTTACCACATCCAATTTGTTGGATAAACTGTTTCTCCAGATTCTGATGCAGCCATGTTTCCTTCTACTCTTATTAGCCATCACAAGACCAAAAAAAGTGTGTCTGGAGTCTAATTGTACATGAAGTATGTTTAATTTATATCGTTAGTAAAACAGTTACTTTTATTCCAAGAGGCCCAGTTAAGAAATAAATTGCCACAAAGCAGGAAGAAAAGAATTAAGAGCCAAAGAAACACGATGACAGAGACACATAATTGAGTGAGTAGTAAAAAGCAAGGGACGGACAGACAGACAGACAGACAGACAGACAGACAGACAGACAGACAGACAGACAGACAGACAGACAGGGCTCTGTACTGGCTCATCTGTACCCAGCAGTGTGTGTTAATTAGAGGAATGTGAGTTTTAAATGAAGTGCTGAGTAGCGTGGAGTGGTAATGAACAGAGATTGGCCTGGCACTGGGTAATATGCTGGAGGCCTTATGGTATTTATGACCCAGGGGGCCTCTGCTTTATCCCTGTCCTCCTTAATTTGACCCCATGTCAAATATTGCTCTGTTCCTTTACATCGTTTTCCATCTCTCATTCTAAACCTTTTTTTTTTTTTTAATCTTTCTCAAAACAGTAAGTACAAATGGGAAAGTTTAATTTGACCAAGAAGCCTAGATGTGAGTGATGCACTTCCAGGTGTCATGCATGTCCAACTCTTTTCTTCTGTTGTAGCTTCACCAAATAAATGCCACCAACTGGACGTAATAAGCTTCCTAATACTTGGATTATACTACACGAGGTCTTTGAGGATGTTTTTAATTCAGGAGCCCAAAGAATTTGTTATTTTGGTGATGGCTGAGATGGAGCTGTCCTGCATGGCTGTTTATGAATTGTATTTCATAAAAAAAAAGAAAGCAAGGGAACACAAATGAGAATTTGTTTGCTTTCTGTGCAAATCTGCTGCTTTCGATAATTTTCTCAAAGCAATCAGAAGCTCCTTAATTAGCCTAATTCTGAAATCTCAAATTACTTTTGGATTTATTCATTTATTTTGAGATAACAACTGGCAATGCTGGCACCCAGTACAGCTTTTAAAGACGTCATTAAGATATATGTTTTGCTATTTATCCATGTCTCAGTACCACCCCCCCCCCCCACACCATGCTGCTCTCTTCCAGGTCAGGCTGTGAAAAGAGCCATCCTGTTGGGAACGTCTTCCCAACGGGACAGCATCATGGGGGGCATCATTGTCCCCCTGCCAGCCTCCCTCCCACATAGGGCTGACTGATGTGTCCCAGCATTGTTTTCCTGGAGGATCATTGGGATCATTGAGTGGCATGTTGTTTTAAGGGCTAAGCTCTAACTGAATGATTCCATTGTACAATTCTGCCCCTGGGCTGCTAACGGCCCAGGGGCAGAGCCAAACAAGATGGACTCATTTACAGGCTCAATGATGAACTCAGTGGTGTTGTGCTAAAATGATGCCTTGAGTTACTGAACTACAGAACACCTTCAGTTCAAAATTCTTCTCTTAAGTCTTGTGAGAGCCCAAGACCAATTTTCAGAGTGATAGATTTGTTTTTCTTTTTTTACTCAGCTCAAGTGATAGAATTTTTGAAAATGATTTGTCTGTATGTTTTCTTTAGTGAAAGCTGATGCTAATGTAGTACATTTTCCAGTAGTCATGTCACAACAGTGTTTGTAATTTTGTTGTTGACCTGACACACCCCAAAACAAACAGGAAAGAGCTGTTCTACATAGCCTAATGAATCCAGCTGAGTTAAGTAATGTAGTTGAATCCAATTCAGTGTTTATGTAAGAGTTAAAATGTCTATAAAGAAGGAGCATCTATGCTACATACTAAGTATATAAACATTTTATAAAACAATGTGATATCCGTTTAATCACTTTTTTTTAATGGTTACCATCATTATTTATAGACAGCTAATCAGAAAAGACAGTGACTACTAGTAATGGAATTAGCTGAAAGATGCAAACCTACAGTGGTGGAAAAAAGTTTTCAGACAAACGTTTTACACAATCTCAAATATTATCATGAAATATTTGCAGGAAAAACTTGGCTGCATCAGACAGACACAAACAAAACAAATGATTTCTTTTGTTAAATATTGTCAAGAAAAAAAAAAGCAAAAATAAATTCTTGATGGTGTCAACATGTCAGTTCTCAACATTGTCGGTATCAAAGTTAACAAATAGCAAAGAATGTG
>JBBMJY010000022.1:17067251-17084712 GCA_037833715.1 Toxotes lorentzi
AAACTTAAGAGTGATTGTTAATGCAATATATCACAAATGCATGGGGTGTCCGAAAACTTTTTTCCACCACTGTATATCTGTTTTTTATACATACTTTCAGCATGCTTTTATGTATAAAAAAAAGGTTATTAATTTATTAAAAACAGCAGTCAATGCTTTCCCCCTAGTCATCAGTAGATACTACTTATCTTCCCCACTGATGCTCTGCTAGGTCTCTACTGCAGCCATCTACACTTCTTGCTTGTTTTTGGGGGATTCTTGCTTTCAGTCTAGTGTGGTCAAGTAAAACACATGCTTAGTTGGACTGAGGTCAGATGTCCTGTCAATATTTTCTTTCTCTGAAGCTGAAGTTTGTGAACTTAACAAACTTGAGTGCTGAGCTACTTTAAACTTAAAGATATTTATTTTGACATCTGTGCCCAAGGCTTATACATAGTTAGACCCACATCTTTTTAAAAGGAATTAAACAGAAAAACAAAAAGAAATGTAAAATGCTCTGATAACTCTGATAGTTAATTCCCACAGATTCAAATTCAAATTTGCCCCATCCACTACATGGCACAAAGTCAACAGATGCACTGAAAGGCACACACACACACACACTGATTCATCACTTTTTTGCACACACTCTCATATATAGGGACACATGTCATAAATTCTCACTCTCACACGTACACTTTACATGAACTGTGTCTGATCAGCAATTCTTTTAGAGGTGAGTATTGACAGGTTTTGTTATTCATAGCATATTCAAGCTATTATATTTTCTCCTCTGCTGCCATAATGTTGCCAGTGTTGCGGAACACATTGGTAGCTATCATTCGCAGGCTCTTTTTAAAAAACGTCTTGAGGCGTGACATTATTACCCATGAGCCATAAGGAGCCTATTCAATGACCAAACAGGGCTGGTTGTTCCTTTTATGGCTGCCATGCTCTTCGTGAGCACCAGGGTTCAAAAGGGCATGGCCTCTCTGCCCTCACAACACACAGACACCATCTTTTTATACCTCCTTTAATCGAAACGCCGTGTACTACATCACAGTTATGCTTTGGGCAAATTAAGGTCACTATATTGATTTCATATTTGTCATTATACGCCAGGCACTCGTATGCTCACAAATCGTCCTTTTTGCCTCGTCCCTGTAGACATGTATCCCCCATCCTGCAGTATATCATCCCTCATAGAGTCATATTTGTGCAGGAAGTGCACTGTATCTTCCATTGTTTTGGTGTAGTAGGGCTTTCTTGGCTTGGGCTGGAGTCACTTTTCAAGGCTTTGTCCTTCCCAGGAGTCACTTAGTGCTATAAAGGAATCCAGTCGGGTAAGTGTCTTAAACATAGATTTGTTGTCTAGCATTTGTCAAAGGTCAAGAGCAAACAAGCCCTTCGGTGGCCATTTAACTGTGCCACTGAACGTGTTCTTTTTCTTTCCTTTTTGTGATTAGGAAATATCTCTAACCACTCTCTGCCACTCAGCTCAGCTCCAAAACAGGTGATTCATAACAGGGCTAAAAGGTCACGTCAAGTGGCATGTTAGTATTTCACTTAAACTTTGATTAAAGATTTTCGGAAAAGATGGGAAAACGACTTAATATCAGTGTGGTCCTCCCTCTTCTACCCCCGCGCCCAGGGTTCTCTATTTCCTGCAGAAATCAATAAGGTGGGAACTGAAGAAACTATTGCTGTGCTCTCTGTGGGTACAGCACTCATTCATTCATCCTCAGCACCTCTAATGGATCATGGGAGCTCACAGGAGCATACAAAAACAGACAGAGCTCTCTTAACCGTCCTGCTCCTCCTTCACAGACTCTCCATAACAACACATATAATAAAAGCCAGTTTCACATGAAGGAAATCCAAAGTTTTTGATTGGATGTGCAATTCCCAGTGAAAATAGAGTCTGATTGCTTTTGAGAGAAAAGAAAAAACTGGAACATTAGATGGACTTGCTTGAATTTTCCTAGCTATAACCAATTTTTTGATTATACTAATGATATTTGTTTGATGCATCCTGTGCTGTTGAGCTTTTATATTTGGGCCACAGAAACTTAGTTTAAAAAGCGCAGTGGTTAAAATTGAATTAGGAAGAGTAACAAGTTTATTTCAGGTTTATGAAATCTTCTTTTTCATGTGGTAGTTAAAATACTGCGGGAAGCCCCTGGCACAGAATCGAGCACAAAAACTGAAGGCAGCATATTGTGGATATCATCGGTTAATTTTATCTGTGCACAACTGAATGGGGTTTGTTGTTTCACAGGATTTACAACTGAGCAGCAAAAGAATCTCAAGTCACTAAAATCCCCTTTTTTCTGAAAGCTATTGTATCTTGGCAAAGTCCTGCTATTCACAAAGCTGTGCTAAGATAGTTTAGGCTATTGTTTGTTTGTCCAAATGTAAAATGCAGTGTACCATCAGTGTACCATGAAGACCATGTTGAAGCCTCACCTTCAGACCACTGTATCCCACAGTAGAGCCTGCCATGTTTAACAGTGTGATATATTTCACCGCTTAGAGGACTCATGTAATAGCAGCAATAAGGAGGCACTTAAAGGTCCTTAAGAGCAGCTGCCTGTCAGCACAGTCAGGAAAATACACACAGAACAAGAAGCACACAGCCACATTTACATTTGTCCTCATTTGGTAGCATACCGTACATCGTTTCACACATACAGTATTGTGAGAGCAACACATACGCACATGCACACTTGACTACATGCATCAAAATAATCGCAGTACTGTAAGCCTGTATTAAAAACTGAATGATTCTGCATGCAGAGCACATATTGCACACATGCAAGTTCTCACATTTATCATGTCACATTCAACACACAAAGACCCAGGGCCTGAGGCCTGGGTAGGCTAAGTAGACCCTGTAGCCCTCTCAGGAGTAATAGAGCGATAGAAAGAGAGGAAAGGGGGGGGGTATTACAGTTTCTCTTTCTTTCTCTCTGGCTTTCCTTCTCATAGCAGCTACTGTAGCTGACCGCAGAGAATGAATGTCCACCCCCATCATGGGTAGGGGATGAGGGTGGGGGGTGGGGGGTTGTTACAGGACAATTTGTTAGCCCCTTGTTGATTAACTGTAATATGAATGTAACTGTACGCACACTCAGGGGAGTTGCGCGCCAGCCACAATTACCGCTGACCCCAGTGTAATGGGAAACAAATTTGTGGGAATATCGCCGGCCATCCGTCTTTATTTACACGTGGTAATGAGGTAGTGTGTTAAAGTACTGTGAGCCTATTCAGGAGGACAGTATGGCTGGGCCTTCAGGCAGGCAGATATAGACAGGATAAAGACCAGGAAGACAGGGAGTCGGACAGCAAGGCAGATAGACAGACAGCGCAGTACGGCAATTAGCCAGGAAGACAGACAAGACGTTAGAGGGAAAAACATAGAGAGACAAACTGTGGATATGAAGGTAAACAAAAAGGAAAGGTTAACAAAACAATGGAAAACAATGACAAACAGGCATGTAGGAACACAAGAAAGCAGGAACAGAGGCAAGTGTAAGTCGAAAAGAGAGACAAACCCAAAGCTAATGGTACATAGGCAACAATAAAGTAAATTTCTTAGCAATACAAATACACAATAGTGTTTACATTTTTAATTCATAAAGTATTTATTTGAATTAAAACCTGTTTAAATTTGCAGTACTGTGAAATTCTACATGCCCAGTGAATTCTATTGAATTGTACATTGAGCTGATAGCGTAGTCTAAAATGGATCAATCGCGCAGCAGCCCCACTGCCTCCTATTGATCTCACACCATGAGAATGGATGTGTTCTCCAAACCTCCCGCAAGCATCCTCAGTCATGGAGCACTCTATTTTCAAGCCACATGCACTTTTCCTTATTACATCACACTACAAGTTTGTAATTCCAGTAATCCTTGAAAAAAACCAAATTAAACTTTTTCATAGTCATCTGCACACTAAGTTTTGTGATCTTAATCAAAATCCACAAAAGAGACTTTTGTCATTCTTGGCCTGATTGAAAAACAGCAGCCAATAAGCAGGCCGTTTTTCTGCTCATGGATGCTTTAGATTAAATAAATATCAATAAATACACATTTATTAAATGTGTATTTACATTCACTGAGCTAAAACAAAGTGTGGCACATGAACAAAAAGAAGCTCAGATGTAAAGGTTACACAGTTATGATAATACTTACATTTTTAAAATGTACCTCCTTTAAAGTCATTTTGGCACAAACTTATCACGAAAAACCCGCAAACCACTAAGGAATAAAATCCTCCTTATAAACATTAAGATCTTTGTGAGTGTGTCCCTGTAAATATATATTCTGTTCTCTCTGCACGCCCCACTGCTTTCTGAATAAGCGTCACTAAAGCAGCATTCAGGAGGACATGTTCCTGTCAAAGATGCTAAACCATGCAAGTCGGAGCTCGGGTTCCCTGCATGAGTCCCCCTAAATGAGATGTCCGTGGGGATAATAGGACGGCCTGCTTGCAAGCTAGCGCTCTGTGTGGCTCTTTTCATGCCAATTAGACTCTGTGATATAGTCACAGCAGATGCACCGGCAGTTCCAGGATACCCATCTGATTATCGGCCTGGTCGCACATCATGGGGGGAGACAGAGGCAGAGAAAGAAGCATTCTTTGCACAGTATACAAATATTTCTGGTTGTGAGCAGTTGTAAAGAGGCTTAAGACTTGTTGAATAAAACCATAAATAACTTAGTAATAATAATAATAATAATTAAATTATCATTGTCTTATGTTGTCAAGAAAGTGATTACACACAACCTGTATAACATGCAATAATCTGATGTAATCCTATTGACAAATTCTGAACTCAGAAATTAACAGTCCTTATCGATGTACTCTACTACAGCTGGCCCATTTCCAAACTGGTGAATACAATTCATTGTCTAAAAAGACAAAAATGCTTATAGGTTTACATTTTTTTGGATGTGCAGGGTGTTTTTTCCTGCCCTTGCATCTCTCTAGCTCCCTCTACTGTTCCACCCTACCTGCCCTGTAGGTGTTCAATGTGTCACTGAGAACATTAACCCGCAGACAAAAAAGAAAATAGCCTGTAATGGCCCTAATGAAGTGTGACAAGAGCACAGAGCCTACCCTGCTGACACACAGGGCCCCCAAAATTGGATTAGTGATTAACCATGTTGTCCCGCATTGAGTCAAATCACTCTGGCGACACAAAAGTGCTCGGAGCCTAGTCTGTTGGCCTGCCCTGCTGGGAGAGGGAGAGGGGGGGCCCAGGAAGGGGGGGAGACAGGGAAAGAGAGGAGGAGACAGGGAAAGAGAGTGAGATAGAGACTGAGAAACTCTGAGGGATATAGGGGAAAGGACTGAACGACAGAAGGGTGAGCAGCAAGGTGAGGGGGGGGGTGTCCCCGGGGCTCATTGCAGTGCCGTGTCTGGGGGCCCCACTGTGCAGTGAAATGAGAAAGGCTCCGTGCACCTGAGCAAGCCCTGGAGGGGCTTGAGGCGGTGGGAGAGCCTGAGCAGGATCCTCCTCTCCCTAGTCCCCTCCTCCATCCTCCTCCAAGCCGCTCCTGACATATATCTTGCCGTGAGACAAGAGCGCCAGTGCAAATCAAACCCACCACCTATAAATTACCTCTTTCATTCTCCCTTTAGTTCTCTCTCTCTCCATCTCTCCACCCCCATTCGCCTGCCCCCCAATCCTCCTTTTTGCCTGTTACCCCTGCATCTCCCTCCCTCCTTTCCTCCCTGCCCAACTCCCCTCAAGATGCAGCTTCCCATTGCAATATAAACTTGACTGTCAGTGGGGCAGTTGCGATGTGGCAAACTTGCCATTGTAAGGGACAGCTTGACAAATGCAGAGGGGTGGCAGAGCGTTGTGGTCCACATACTATACCTCCTCCCTGCTACCCTCAGTGCACTGAGGAGAGGAGAGCAGGTGAAAGGAAAAGGAAAGGAAGAATGAAAGGAGAGGAGGTTGAGGGAATGGTTGGGGGAATGGTTGGGGGGTGGGGGGGGTGGGTGGGGCAGAGATAGAGAGAGTGACTTTCAGAGGGATAATGAGCCTTTGAACGATGGCTGAAATGTTGCCGTCAACCTGCCCTTCTGCTGCTGGGTAATTAGGTAATCAGTAAAGGCCTAATTATGGGATCAAGGTGCAGGGAAACAATTAGCAGAAAGTATTGCCACATAAAACGGAAATTTACGTTCTGCCAAAGCATGTTTAATTCCTGGATGTGTGTGTGTGTCGTCCTTCCTAAATAACCACATAAAAAGGACATTTCCCTTGCCTCCTGCCTGCCAAGTGAAAAGGTTAATTTTAATGACCCAGTCGACATTTGTGAATAAATATGGTGATTTTGTGGGTATATGATCAAATTGAATTTTTAAAATAATTGTGGAATTTTCCATTCTTCCATTTAAATGCATACAATTATTGTGCTAAATATCTTTCAAAGTCTTTTTGTGTATGTGCGCATGTGTGCAGCACAATCGTGGGTTTGTACTGTGCAAATAGATGTATTGCTAAGTAGCCTCATTGGTTTGGTAAGTGATTGCAATTAAATTGTGTTGCAGGGCCCCCCTCTGACACAGCAGCCCTGTGTGTGCTAGAATTTGGTTAAAGAATGGAGTCTTTGCAAAGACAGGAGGCAGAGAAAGAGAAAATGTGGAAAAAAAATGGATCACTCAATGCACTCAACAATGCACTGGCAGCCCATACAAACATAAAAAGGGAGAGGAAGAAAGAGAGAGCGCAAGAGAGAAAATTGAGCTTAACAGCCTGATTCTTAACTATTATTTATCCATTATGGGGGGAATGGAGCCGGAGCGCTGTGCGGGAGAGGATTAGAGAAGATTTGTGGGCTTTACAAGGCCCTGTCCTCCCATCCGCATCGCTCCAGCTCCCAGGGGCTCCGCAGCCAGCGCCGGCTCAGCTTGTCTGATCATTTATCCATAATTAGAAAATTAATATTTTAGATGGCGCTATGATGAACCCATTATGGTGATGGGCCCCGATATCAATTATAACTTCAATTTCAATTTCACTTACAGCCACGGCAGCAAAATGGCTCCGGGTGGTGGAGTCGAGTGATGGGCTCGGTGCCACGGAGCATGACGAATACAGATCACTGCACATTAGGATGAGCAATTATTTGAACATGTATAAAAACTATTTACAAGCAATGTAATTGACCAGGGTCAGGGGGAGATGCGGGAAAATGGACAGGTTGACAAATTTTTGTTCCTACCAAAAGAAAAAAAGGATTTATTAATTTCTTTGAGGCTGTAATTGAATTTTTGAGAGGGGTTTCTTGTTGAGTCTCTCCTGTGGTCCAGGGCTCATCTCCCACTATGACCTTACATACATCTAATGCCAAAGACTGTCTGCCACCCCCATCTACACACACATATATATACACACACACATGGCCTTCATGTGGGGGTGGGGGGAGCCGAAACGCCAAAAACAGGGAAAAAAAAAGGGGGGGGGGCAAGGTGAAAGGCAATTGTTGTACAGAGAGGAGGAAGGGAAAAGAGAATAGAAAGAGAAAGATATGTAATCTTCCATGCTGTCTTAAATATAATGTGAATCCACAGTCCTGCTAAAGTGAAAGTGCTGTATCTGACACTTATACTTCTAAATTGAAAATGAATATAACCTAAATCTAATAATAAGGGTGGACTACACGTCTCATGTTTTTTTGGCCACAAAATGCAGTGACAGATGAAAAGACAAATGAGATAACAGCACATTTAATATCTGCATTGTATTAACAATCTTATTAGTAAACACAGTATTGATTATTTCTGATTAGCTTCGTTTAGATTTGTTTGAATAACACAATTTCATTTTTTACGAATTTATTGATTTTCTTGTCAACAATTTTCACTTCTTAGTTATCCTATATCCTATTTTATCATACCTACAATTATATATATTATAACTTTCGCTTACATTTTATGTGTAGAAATATTTGTATATTAATATGTGTTTTTTGCCAGCCAGAGCTCCTTCTAATGTTACAGCGTAAAGCGAGATTATAATCCATCATTCAGCCCCAGCCGACCATAGCAGAGAGGGGATATTACTATCTCACCACTGCTCCAACAAGGTTAGATGAATCCCTGTAACAGCCCTAATCATACACACACTTTATCACTGAGGCTAAACCACCGCACGTTAATTATGTAGACATCACTCAAAATACACTGCTACACTGGGCTCTGCGCCACGGAGAGCTCATTTGTCAGCTGTGTGTGTCTCTGGCACAGAAAACAAAAGGTCAACCAGGTGGACGGGATTTCAGAGTGGTCCTTTTAGGCAATTTGTTTTGTCTCTTGCATCTGAAGAAAACACTGTTTTACATAGGTAACAGACTCATGGGCATTTGGGCACTCTTCGCTTCCTCCCAACTTTCTTATTTTAATTATTTTATTTTTATATGTTTTTACATTATAAAAATCTTCCTCCTCTGCTGACAACAACAATGCTTATGTGTATTCCTTCAAATTGTCGCCTGCTTAGCACTTACACCATTAAATTCAAAATATGTGCGTAAGAAGTACCTTTTAACTGAGGCTCTCAGGTTTTTGTTATTCCAGGGAAGCCAAAGTTTCTCCATAAAACATTTACACATGAATTTTTCATTTTATTTGTTTATTTCACACAAGGCCCATAGAGAAGCAAAGGCCAATACAATACAGGAATCGTATTATTTCCATGTCCTGCCCTTAGGGGTCCCGACCCACACTTTGAACCCCCCCTTTCCTCTGGCCCATGGGCTTGGCCCATGTATGCCTGCTCGACACCTTGTTTTCCTCATGTCAGTTTAATTGTTCACTGTCAGGGGCAGAGCAGCGGATAACAAGCTTAGCAAATGATGTCTGCTGTTGCTACACATTGATTAATATTTTACATGTTATTATCCTCTGTCCATTACCACAGCAAATTAAACTATAAATCACTCCCTCTGCTGGTGTCACCGGATCATAAATTGTCTCTCCCCGAGCCGCGTGCTGTGCCGTGCCATGCCGTGCAAGGTCTTCTCTATGGTGAGACAACAAAGTGGGGAAAGTGCCTGTGTTCTTTAGCCTGAGTTATGGACTAGTCACGGTCACCATATACATCAGAGCCATGAAAAATGAGGAGTTTGTTCTGCTATAAAACAAAAAGAAAAGCAAGCACCCCAGTGTTAAAAGTTTATACCTGTAAGAATTGTAAGTAGTTACATTAAAGTAGGAAACATGCATAGATGGAGGTCTAATGATCATTTCATCTTTTATATATTGCTCAACATATTCTGAACTCAAACTAGTATCGGTTTGTGTTTCATATCCATTTTTGAAATAAACAAATTAAAAGAATTGAGTATTCATAATTTAATGCAGTAATTTGAATGCCAATGCATACCAAAATGTACAGTAAAATATTATTCAAATTTATTCCCAATATGTTACATCTTTATTTGCATTGGTTTGTAGTACGCGTCTGCTAAAGCCTCTACAGATAAACACCATTTTGCTTCAGACCAAGGTGATGCTGCTGGTGTTAAATGGAAATTCAGATGGAGCTGTAGATAAATATTTTTTCCCTGACTGTTTAGACTCATTTTTCCCTGGATATCATCTAAGATATCAGATGACCTTTCCCTGCCTTGTCATTTTTTTTCTCATTTTCCCCACGTCGGTGGGAGAGATGCAAAGGTGCTTTACCAGCAGCCAGAAATCAATTTATACAGTCCCGCATTGCATGTAGGGAGAGATGGGACAGAGCGGGTCTGATATAATGACACGGCCAATTGCATTGTGTTGGGCTGCGGGGGTCAAGTGGGGTCTGAGTGTGCCACGGATGCAGGCTTTGTTCGTACGAGGGGCATTAGGCAGGAATTACACAGCGGGGTCAAATGACCCACACCCGAGGAGGGAGCCAGCACCTTGGGCCCCCCAGCCCCCTCATCATCAGGCTGGGGAGATGAGAGTGACACGGGATGACACTCCAGGAGGAGGGGGGTGGAGAAACACTCCCACTAAACACTTCACCTACTGATAGGTGCCGTTGACCCTTCCTAAATCTCATCATCGTTGTCCCAACGTAGAGGGAGATGGCGTGGGATTTTCTCTGACATCCCCTTCTATACCTATTTTACACCTTCCCATCCGGACTCCCAGCTGCCCTCTCGGTCTCTCTTTTACAGGCTCACTCATTTGTATACAGACGCATACACCTTGATTTATTTATCTATCTGTCTGGCGGATGTAGCGGATGTTCCCTGCTGAAGATGGCAATACTCACAGACTGATCCCCTCTAAGCCTGCTTAGCGTCTCCCAGCAGATACAGTCCCTCTGCGTCTTTCAATGATTTATCAATTTACAATGTTGGTTAAGATAGCTTTGCAGTGGTGTCCCAGTGGCTCAACGGGTGTAGATGCAGCACATGTTCCTCGCGTGTTTCATATTTTGTCAAAAACAACTGCAATGTCATACATGTATTATTAAAATAACAAGATGGTTCACTTTTCAAAAATACAGTGCCCCGTAGCGCGACTTACAGTGAAGGCTGGGAATGTGAGAGTTGCCAGAGGGCCCTGACCCTCCGACAGTCCAATGGAGTGCATAGATCTGGGGTTAAGTCATCTGACCTTGCTCACTGGTCAGTCGCCCGCTTTCCCCCCATAATTACTGCTCGGACAACCCAACTTTTTCCCTTTCCTCCTCTTAAATCAACACCAATCCATCCCTCAGGCCCAGTGTAACCCTTCTGCCACCAGGCATCTGTATGTATTGGTCCTCCAGAGTCCATCTGTCAGATTCACTTCGAGTTATAAAACACACTTGTTTGGTTTTGTTGGGATGTTTTTAAAAATACAATGCACTCTAAACTCTTTATAAACATTTAAACATTTATATTGCCATCACAATAACAGCTATTTTGTTTTAAACATCAAATACTAAATTCTGTAGAAATAATATATTTAAAAACAGAGAAATCATCTAAGAATAGCTATCTCTCCCTTGTCACAGTTGTCTTCAAAGCTGATGCTGGATGCACATTTGTTTTTACTGTTGTCAATTAAGTTGCATTCGGTAAGGAACTTCTAACAGGAAGTATGAGAAAGGGAGTCAAATCTTAGCTTTAGATACAATGGACCTGTTCAAACAGGACAGCACAGCCAGCTGTCAGCATTGACCTTATGCATTCTAGCCAGAGCAATCCAAATCAAACAGCTTGTTCTCTCCCAGTAGTTTATTCCGACATCAGACTTGCATATGTAACTACTGCAGTCCGCCTAGTCCAGTGTGCAAAGCAACCCGAGAGGAGACTGAGGAAAACAAAAACCAAATCAAAACAAGAGCATGCGGCATAAGGGAAAGAGATAAATATGAATAGAGAGAAAACAAGTAAAGGAGAGAGAGTAGAATGACTCCTGTCAGCCGAGGCCCATCACAGTGAAACACTAACTGTAGCGACAGGCTGATGAGTCAGTGTCTGTTTAAATGGCAGCTTGTCAGGCCTCCAGCTCTGAGGTGGGCTGCCGACCTGTCAGGGCCCTCGCCACATTAACCAGCTGACCCTATCATCCTTAACATTGCTCTGCCACTGAGCTGCCTGTCACTAACTCTGCCATTTGGCTTTCCAGAGATCTGCCAGAGAGAGCAGGCACAGCCACCTCTTAGTGTTGTTTATTGATTTCTGACCCACCGCTTAATAGTTTTCCCAGTCCCCCTGAATGGCTTTTGTAAGCAATAGGGTTTGTACATCTCGCAGATCAATACCTTTTATATTTACAATAAAATTGAAACAGCTTCTTGGTGGGGCTCGCAGCACCTCTGCATTTGTCATCCTTCTGCAAGGGAAAACTATGTCATTATCTGAATTAAAACATTTATTTCTGATTAAGAGAGTGTCCTATCTCATTAATTTTCCCCTTTCCAATACGAGGGGAATGGAATCCTATTGATTTTTGTACTTTTTACACGTCTCCACTACTGGGAAGATAATTGAGAAGTTAGCCAGAATAAATGAAGTTTCTAGTCTTGCAGGGCAGCCAATACCTTGGAAATGTGAGGTGTTTTTGTGGGAGCAGGCCTTTAATTTTGTGCCAGCAGAAGACAGGGGGACTGAACAAATTGGATTAAGGCCGGGGATTGGGGGTCTGAGGAGGTGGTGGTGGGTGGGTGGCCTGAGGTGTACCAACACTGTGTGTGTATGTGTGGAGGGGTAAACTCGGTATTTTAGCAATAATAAATCTGACCCCCCTCTTCCAATTTTTATACCACGAAGACTCCATGGGAAACGCAGATTAAAGCACCTTAAAGCCAATAATGATAAGTTGCCTCCTCCCCCATCTTATTGTTGAGGAAGAATTGAAAGACAGTAATCAATGTTTGAACTAGACCTTTTAACACAGCGGGCTCATTGATTAAGCATTATCAAATTAATGAGACTGAATTAAGTTGTAGCTGTTTTTTTGTTAAATGCAGCAGGGAACCTTGTAGTAAGATAATATTTCAATTTTGTAAACATAAAGTTGTTTTCCCATTTTGCAAACCATTTACCATATTGATAATAATAAATAATTAAATGAATGAACTAATTCATTATTTAGTCGTTAAGTGCTCAACCTAACTGAAATGGTGATAATAATAATGACCTGAGAAATTACATATTTTTAAAAGGATAATAAAAGAAAATACAAACTTGCATATAACAAAAAAAAAATAGTATGAATACATTTTCAAACTGAGGGACTCAGTTTTCTGACAGGTTTGGATGTCCTTATATGTTAGCTTTGCTTTTGTTTACAATCTCATTTTTCTATCTTCCTCCCTGTGACAAAGAGAAAGAGAAAAGTCACAGAGCTGAAATGTGGTTAAATGTTGTCCGCTCGCCGTGGCATGGCCAGTGTGCAGATTTTGAGAAGGCAGGGCCGTGTGGTCAGCTCCAGTTTGCACAAGCCCAGCGCAGCTGATATGGGGGTCATGAGAGGGGTGACTGAACACAGCAATTGGACCTCACAAACACTGAAAGAGGCCAGCGCCGGCCTACCTCTGATGCTGCCCGATCTTGCTTCGGGGACTGAGAGAAAATGTTGTCGGACTCGGAGAGGGCATCGTCCATCATGGCCCCAGTCCGCCTGTCAGCTGGCTGATTGTGGGAGAAAAGAGAGAGTGAAAAGAGAGAGAAGAAAAAAAGAGAGAGAAAGAAGCCCAGGAGGTGTCCACCAGGAAGGCAGCTGTAAGAGAAACAGGAGGAGAGAAAGAAACAAGGAAAGAGAAAGAGAGGAAGACAAGGAGAGTATAGCCTCTGCGTCCATTCACTGACTCTCTGCCTGGCTTTTGGCCACAGGGCCCCTGAACAGATGTTCTCCTCTACTCCATCCGTCCATTCCTTAGCCATACCTCTCCACTCCCTCTTCCCATCAAGAACCCATCCCTCTTTCTCCTCTATCACTACATCACCCCCATCCTTTGGCCCTCTGAAGCCTGATCTCTCTCTCCGTCCAATGATCCCTCCGTCCTTCCATCCCTCCTTCATGGACAGCTGAATGTGAGGCTGATAGGCCGTGGAGTGAGTGGGGCAGCTGCCAGCACCCTACAGCAGAACCATCTCTGACAGGCCACTAATTCAACTGACAGAAGCGAAACCTCAACCAAACACTCAGATTATAGGCCCAAAGAGGGGAAGAAAAGTTTAGAAAATGGGAAAATTAGCTAAGAGAAATGGAGGTGGTGGGTTAAGGTCTGGGGAAAAATATCCTCTAGCTTTGAAGGGAGAATAAGAAAGACGTGAAGATCCAAGGAAAGAGTTGTTAATGAGAGACTGAAAAAGAAAGGAAGGAGCAGACATGCAGAGTAAAATATTTTGTATTTTGGAAATCTGCTGTTATTTGTTCTGAGTTTGGATGTTAGGAATAAACAAAATAACAGGAACAACTTAAAATTAAATTAAATCCAAAATACAATTAAATGTGATGCAAAAACAGCCTCAAACATAACCAGGTAGACTTTTTATAGTTAATCTTCCACAGCTTTATGAGTAAACAATTTAGTCTACAGGGTCTAGAAATTCATGTAACATGTAAAACATTGTTCAAGGGAAAAATAATGAAAAAAAAACAGACATAAATACAATATACCTCTTCTGCAATAGGCCAGGCATTAAAAACCACCTCACCACCTCTTTCCATTTGTTTATCTGTATAAACGTACTCATGGCCAGCCAGGAGCAGTGTTCAATGAACAGCTTAATTTGTGGATGCATTTCTATGCCTAGAGTAATCTAAGGAGGGATGCAGAAAGGTTGGGTACATTCATCACAAACACAAGCTTAACATAAGTGAAAAATTACAGGATTCCCAATGACCTTCCAACCAATCAGGCCTGGTAATTACACTCATTCATTATGAAGGAAGGGAGAATACAGAGATGACCCTTCAGGACAACAAAAATGTTTATAGATGGGAACAAAGAGGAAAATGCTAATGGCTTAGCTATCTGGCTGGATGGCCCTGAGACAATGCAGAATAATAATTTCCATCACGAGCCAACTTAAACCTGTGCAGAATTTTACAGAGAATTTCTCTTCATATTTCAGCAGTGCATGTCAGGATAGGAGAATGTTTTATATACAACGTTACTATTATAGTATTTGTTAGGTAGAAATATAATTTTACAAACCTTTCTTCACCTTTATTAAAGCTTTATCACAACTCAGACCACACAGATGCCACTGAAGCTTGTGATTGTGCTTGTAGGACATACATGATATGATTCTCTCAGATTTTGGATATGCTCCTTCATTCACAAATTACCGGAAATTCTACTGAGCTTTACATGAAATTCTTTGAGCTTTGGCTCATTGTGTACTTTTTTCAGTTGTAATTTAAGCACATCTGGAAACATAGTTCAACATAAATGTTTTAATAGATTTTAGCTTTTATGTACTGAGCAACTTTGCAACTGGTGAGGTCCTGCAGCAGAATCCACCCAGTTACCTGAACATTTTCATTTTTCATTTACTTTCTTCTTTTAATCCATTTATGTTTCAGATGTTTCTTTTTAGGACAGTTATACAACTGCCCATCTTGTACATGGAGAATTACTGCATTACTATGCTAATAATATAATACAAATGTTTTATGTGTTTTAAAAACATACCAATACGATATAAGTGACACTTCTTCTCTTTCCTACCTGATAGACAGCTGTGTCAGCACTTGACTGTGTATATAAAGTATAATGTAATTGTGCAATAATTACATTTGATGTGCTGTTTGCTTTATTGGGTTGTAGTTATATGTCATTTCCAGTGCCTCGCCTCATCACATCATTTTGTGTAAACTATATTTATATCAAACACTCAATTATTTTTTTCTAGCTAATGGCTAAAGCGCTCAAGGCACATGTATTTCCCATGCACCAACAACACGGAGATTCTTCGCTGACTTTAAATCGAATCACTGTCACACATAAATAGCACAATGCTCTGGCACTGAACTTTTCCATTCATTCCATTTCCCAGACAATGGTATGTGACTGCTTTTCTCTGATTATGCAGATGATATTACTTTTTTTTTCTTTGTCGATATGTGTTTAGATGTCATTTGCAGTGGATGATGTTCTCATTGCTCAGTTTACCGCGCCTGTAATAAGATCACCTGTGGTATGAATACATTTTCCCACTCTGTTCGTGTATTTGGATTTGCAGGGTAAATGAGTTTCTCTCAGCCTCGGAGAGAGTGAGAGAGACAGAAAGAGAGAGAACACATCAAGCACGTTCTTAGATTCACTTTAGAGCTTGACACCTTGGCGGTCGGTCAGTAAATGGCTTTTCTACAGGAGGAGGTGGGATAGAGTTTTGTGTGCGCGCGCTTGCATCAACATCTGTGGATATATCTCTGTGTGAGTGTCTATGTGCAGCTGCAGTACAGTACATGTGTTTTCTCATGTTTATGTGTGTCTTTTGTAAGTGTTTTTGCATCAATATGTGTGTGTGTGTGTGTGTGTGCATGTGTGTGTGTGTGTGCGGAGAGGCCAAATTTTAAAGCCACATCTACATCCATTCACCCTCTTTGTATTCCAGTCTGTTACCCAGGCTCAGGCCTCAGCTGTCATTATTCCCTGTCCATCCACAGAGAAGTTATAGTTGGCAAAAAACCCATCAGGTGGGCAGGACAACGGATAATTGAGGTGATGATCGGAGCTGTTCAAAGACAATTGATAGTGATGGAGACAGGGGGAGTGGGGAGCTCAGCCCGCTGACCGAGCTCTCCGGGGGCTCGGGGAGCACCAGATCAGAATGTGGAATAACACATAACATAGACAGTACCAGTCTCAAAGTCCAATCCACTTTTATTTTATTTTTTTTTACTGAAAATTAACCAAAAATATTCTGCTTTCAACCATATAAAATGATATTTTGTGCTTTATTCAAAAAAACTTATAGGGTTTTTTTCTTTGACAACAGCAGTGCAATATGTACTGGCCCCGAGACCACCTCAAGCTTTATTAATAGCCCAAATCCTGTTCGCCAACCCAGCCTCAATCACACAGCAACATATTGAACTAGCAGAGAAAGCCATGGCCTGAACATCATATTTCCACCAGCTCCAATCCAAGTGACAAGTTGCCAAACTTCAAAATCCCCCAGAAAACCCAGTTAAGGCAAAGCAAGTTGTAAAGGCGTTTTTCATAAGCCGAGGGACAAGGGGGAACAAATGGAGGTTATTACTTTCCTCCATTCCAAATAGCCCCCTACTGTCTGGCTGAAATAGGCCTGAAAAAAAAATGTCTTTATATCTCACATCCATACCTGACATCATACCTCTGAATTTTTCTATTACCCACTGGCAACTTTTTTTCCCCTTCTTTTTCTTAATTTTTCTTCACCCACACGCAAATGTTATCACCTACATGTCATCAATTGTGTACATATAAAATCAGCCCATAATGTTAACACATCAGCTGATTGAGGACTTTCAGGAATATGTATCTTCAAAGTCCTTGGATGTCTTTGCTTGAAACTTTGGATTCTGCCAGCAAACCCATCCGTCGTGTTTCTGAAGCGTGTGGGTTTTACCTGACTTGCATGCAGGCGTCATGTTTCTAGGAATCGATGGGTGGTTTGAATCCAAGTGCGCAATATCAATAACTCCATCACACATATAGTGACACCTATATGCACAAAAAAAGTCACAGACACACACATAAACACACACGCAGCACTCTTATGTTACACAGGCACCGTATCAATAACTCTCTCATTCGTACGATGACGCACACACACTGTCACACACGCGCTGTCACATAGAGACACTGTATCGATAACTCAATATTTTAGGTGTCAGTCTTGTGTGGTGTGCCATGCCCTCTGAGTGGTGGGGGGTTGGGGAGGGGGGGGGGGGGGGGGGGGGCAAATTTGAAACAAAGGGACCCCTCCTCACAAAACTACCCCACCTTTCCAAGATCGGAAAAAAACACCCCCCA
>JBBMJY010000022.1:17091783-17201579 GCA_037833715.1 Toxotes lorentzi
TGTGTGTGTGTGTGTGTGTGTGTGTGTGTGTGTGTGTGTGTGTGTGTGTGTGTGTGTGTGTGTGTGTGTGGAGGGGGCGTGGGGAGGAATTTGTTCCTTCGTATAATGCTTATTCCATTTTACTGCAAAGTGGCACTGTTCCACTATCCCTGCAATAGCGCTTTCATGCTTTTTCATTGGCTTAAAAAGTTGGCTACTGAAATATTTTCATTAGTCTTTCTTCAACAGAAAAGAGAAGTTTCTCTTGAATATCATCCAAAACAAGATGAAAGAGTTAGATATGCTATGATCAAGTGCCATGATTGCAGAATTACCAAAGCGGTGGTAATTGTTCTCAGGGGATTGTTGTGCTGTAAGTGGATCTATCAATCATTTTTATGCTTTGGAGCTTGGAGGCGGATATTGGAGGCCTCGCTTAAGTCCTTGCTACTGTTGGATGATTATCTTTCATCTTCAAAAAGTCAACCTTTCAGGAATTAGGAGAAATGAAAAATTGCTTCAAAATATTTTTGGAATTGCATTTATGTTTATCACAGTTTGAGTGACAAAACATGCTCAGTACCAAATTTTGAAACTTTAAGTTGATGAAGAAACAGTATTTTGAGAATTGTTAGTATTCAGACAGCACCACACTAGTTTACTATTATTATTACATTGGAGTTCACAGACATTGAGGGGATTGCTGGTCAAATCTTTGCATCAGTGGAACAACAGGATTAGTGATGTGGTTCCAGTTTGTTGTCTCTGTGCTGTTTAGTGTTTGTGCATACATGTATTCATCAAGGTGTAGTCACAGAAATCTTCAGTGTCACATAAGGGGCATTCTCAGTCAGATTAACCGGATAGTTTCACTTTCTCTGGACTCAGGTCTAAATTAGTCACAAACTGTTTCATCTACACCAATGCAACATTTTATTTAGGTCTATCATATGTTCTGTAACATAATAGAATCAGAAATTTGCTTTAAAAAATTAAATCTTCTTTTGTAAATAGCAAATATGTTGTGAGACAAATGTAAAAACTTTAAAATTATCTTCTGAATTATAGTGGAGCAGAAGTCTGAAGTGGCATAAGATGGAAATACTCAAGTACATGACATACATGTAAGTACAGTACCGGAGTAAACGTACTTTACAGCGGTTACAGTAGTAACATTACAGCCCTGACATTAAGGCTTCTGGTCTATATCCTCACAAGTATAGTAGTGCAACATTGCATAAATATATGTGTGTAAAATCCATGTTGCTGTCTTTCATACACGTCCCTCCTTAAACAACCTCCTTCATGTTCTCTCATCACCAATCCCTTTGCTCGTTTTGGATCCTCTCTTCCACATCCTGCTATCCATTCTGTCCCCATTGAACTAGCACAGAGAGTCTGATAAATGTCTGCTCAGGTATCATCATCACACATGTAGATTCCCCTCAAACATGACTCACTTTTGATCAGCTCCCCTGCACGACGGTGGATAAAAAACACTCAGGATGCTCTCCTCGCTGCTCGCCTCTCTGCCTCTTGAGAGTATTAAATACCACTTTTCCACTCACACACACCCACAAGCACCCGTCTCCCCTTGATACCCATATTCCAGCAGCAGACACCATCAATGGATTGCATTTATGCAGAATGCATCAATAACCGGAAAAACTAAGAGGCCTTGTCAGGGACGGGGAGTTGTCACAGGCGCGGGCAAACGATTCTACGCGGTGCTCATCTGAGCTGCAATCAGCCCATAATCTGAGAATACATCAGGCCTCTGTGACATGGAAATTTCCTGCTCCTCCGCTCTCATTTTCAGAGGCAGTAATCACAGGGAGAGGCGCTCAACCTCACCGAAATGTATAAATAATTTTCATTCAAACATATTAACAGTCAAAATACCAGAATCCATCATGGCGGTGCGGGGAGCTTCTTAAGAAACAATCAGGGCCTCTGCATGTGTTCTTTGTCTTTGGCAGCTGAGAGACAGGGCGCAGATTACTTGTGCGAGCCCTGTTTTGCATAATGGCCTACCCCCTTGGTGCTTTTAAACTTTCCTGCCGATCCATTACGTTTACCAAGCCCAGTTCCCTGCCTGTCTTTAATATCATGCTTCCTCAGGAAGAAGATCTGGACGAGGGTTTTAAGACCTTTCTATTAAGGCAGGCATGTGGGCCTCTATCCATCTTACCCAACTGGCAGACACGTTTATGTTCCATGGACGGGTTACGTACCGCCATCTTAAAGAGAGAAAACTTGCCCTTTTTACCTCATTGGGAAAAAAAGGGAATTTTGGAGACGCGTTGTGTGGTTTTCAAGGTTGCCAGGCCAGAAATGTCCTCAGCAGCAGTGGAATAGAATATGTCTCAAAATGTTTGCTGTTCACCATCAAGCCATGTCAGATAATTATAATTATAAAGAAATTCAGATGAAAGACTACTGTGGACCTGAATAGAGACCCCTTGTGCCACCACAGATAGTGTCATATGTTCAACACATTTATGTATGAAGATGTAAAACGGCATAAACCAAGCATAACACCATCTCATTAAGGCACAGCAAAATATCCCTTTTTTCATGCCAGAGGAGAAAGAGGATGTTAGCGCTATTCACAGGAGGTGAAAATTAAGGCAGTTTGAGCCTGGAAGCCATCCGAGCTTGACAGGACATGGGCTGCAGTTTTATGTCACGTCGTTTATCTGCAGTTTATATTTTCTATGACCGCATTGTCTCTTTCAAGAACCTTTGGAAAATACACAGGCTGTAAAAACAGCCACCTTTTGTCTGCGGTGTACCTCACAAATGCTAATGTTTTTACAACAGTTGCAGCCTCTTAATGATCCACAAACACTTTTGGCAGGATATTTCTTTCTAATATCGGTTTAAATACCTTTTCCTGAGCAGCAGATGTGGGGTCAGTGAAGGTGGAAACCTTAGGAAAAATAGGAGAGTAATGAAACATTCTGAAAACGGTGTAAAGCTAGTGAGGGATGCCCTCATCGTCGCCAATAAAGCACACTGAGGCAAGGCAAACACCCATGGATCACAACCCTTTTCATTACAACAGTAAGAGGATGCATACTTTCCATTTCTCACCATCAGCTTTAAACGTTAAAACCAAAACTTTGATGTAAAGTTCCATAATAAAAAGAATAATAATGGCTCTGTGTGTGCTTACTGATTAATGGGTTGGATCCTAGCTGTGTGCAGACAGAGAGAATGTATTCTCAAAATTCTTTGCTTGCCAGAATTAAACTAGAATTAACTAGATGTGATATAAATTGTGTGAACCTGATATTTTAAATCAGAAGATATGGTGCCTTCACCCTCATCTCTAACAGATCACCCCAAAAAATGAACCGGCATCAGCATAGCATCTTTTTTTAAACAATGCAACCCAATGCAACCCTCTTGCCTTTGTTATTTCCTTTATTCAGCTATTTAAAAAACAAACTGTTCAAATCGAAATCTCTTTTTCAAGAGAGACCTGGCCAAAAGCTTAAATGCAACAAATACAAAACAGACAACATAATCTGGCTGTCACACACTTATAAAGTGTAAGTGATATCCCGTTAAGATACATAAATGGGCATGGGTTTTGAAATGCGAAATCTAAAATGCAATCAGAAGCTAAAACAATGAGAAGGAATGTTTAGAACTGACTTGAATTATCAAAAGTAGTCACCAAACGTACATTTCAAGTTCAAGTGCCTTCTACACATGATATTAGAAACTCTTCAAACCATCTCGTTTTAATTTATCTCTGTTTTGCCTAAACTCTTAGTAAGTATATTTTAATAATGAGCCGTAAGAGTTGTTTTTTTTACCCAAACTTTTAGCTCTTAGCCAATAAGCTATTTAGAAAAACAGATGCACCATGTGGATATGGCGGCCATGTGTATTAAATTGCAAATCAGCTTGGCAAATTGAAAAATTCTTTTTCTCGTCATTTCTATTTTTTGCTCCTCTCTCCCCCTCTTCTCCTCTTCCTCCCCCCTCTCTCTGGCCCCCTCTGGACTGTAAGGGCAACAAGGAATTATAGCTCAGTGAAGTGCAGTGGCAAAGCCCCAGAGATTCATAGACAGTTTCAATGATAAAGTCTAGTCCAGGAGAATCGCTACTAGTGCAATAACAGCGAGAGAGGGTCACAATAAAGTTTAGTTTAATGACAAGAACAAATAACTTTAACATTTGGCTGGGGCACTGAACCCCTTCCCAGGGATCGCATCTGATACATCAGCAGGCAACTGGCCGTGACTGCTGGGTGATTGTGCTCGCCACTCTGGCACTAGTGATGCATGCGAGGTCTCGTGGCAGGTGTCCATTTTATAGAGTTATTCAGTTGGAAATGCTGGACACTGGCTGAGGCTCAGGATGGGGTGGAGAGGCCTGGCTAGATTATTGTTACTGCACAGCTGACATCTCCCAGGCTCTTCTCTGTACTGCGATCCGGCCCTGGGACTCTACCTAACTGTTAGTCTCTGAATAGCTGGGAGCCAGTGCCTGAGGTGATATCAATGCTACTGCTGCAGTTCTTGGACAGAGTCCTGAGGACAGGGCCCCTTAGCCACTAATGGTCACACAAATGACACAGAGCAGAAGAAGAATTATAGGTGACCAGCTGTTGGTCAGTTTATCCTTCTCTGTGTGCCCACACTACTACAGCCAGCCACAATTAGAATTATGCATTTTAGGTTTCATATTAAATAGCTTCAGCTAATGATTTTTGTTATCGATTGATCTGTTGATAATTTTCTCAGTTAATCTTTTGTTCTAAAACAATGTCAGGAAATAGTAAAATGTTGCCTGTTACTTGGGCTCCTTTTTTTTTTTGAAGTGCAAGAGATGAAGATAAAAAAAAAAACAAAAAAAACTCAGCTGCTAGATGCTTGAAAAATTTGTCATCCAAGCTGTTCTGTCTTATATCAACATGTTAACAACCGTGCACAGTGCATCTCTGAGAAAAACCCATGGCTCTTAACAATATTCAATTTGCAGCCACAGCACCCTGTGGCAGGCTACTTAGTCCCAGTGAATGATGAGCACTGATGGCCCTGAGGTGTCGCTGATGGCTGCATGGGTCTGCTGGGCAGCTGCTGGTCTGTGGCTGGATCAGGAGGTTCAGGCTGGCAGCCATATTGTCAAAACCAGCAGGACAGGAGGCCAAGGAGAGGCGGATAATGGAAGATAGATGCTGTGCTTAGGGTAATTTTCTCACACCCTGTGAAATCTGCATAGATACGAAATCACATGTTTAATTAATCGGATTTGAAATATAAAGTTTTGGATTATTTAAACTGCAAAAGGAGCATTTATTAAAGCAACCGTCTTACCTGAACTCATCCGAATTCTAAGCACTCACCCATCCCAGACACCTTACTGTTGGTTATTTGTTGCCACATTTCTAGTTTACACGGCCTGAAAAGACCCATTCAGGACAGCTATTGTTGAATGCAGGCCTCATATGCAGATCCATTTGAGGGGCCATTATCCAGAAAGAATGTGGGAGACAAAGTGAAGACAGGCTAGTGACAAATGATCGACCTGATAATGGGCTGTAAGACACACTTACCATGCTAACAACACGGCGCACAGAACGGACGCACCCCCTGTCGAAAACAAACAATGTGCTTCCAATCTATCATCGTTGATCCATGTCATCATTACCCCTTGATGGCCACGCGGACATCAACATGACAATGCAACATGCAGGGGCCACATTAGTACGATAGATTATTATCATAGAGAATGTGGCACAAATCTCTTATGGAGCATTATGGCCGGTGTAGAGAGTAACAAACAAACAGATTTATGTCGTGTTCTCTCTGAGGAGGCAACTTAGCTGAGCAGTGTGTGTGTGTGTGTGTGTGTGCGCGTGCATATGTGAACGCATTTGTCTGTGTGTGTGTGTGTGTTGGAAAGCTTTGCAGGTGAAATGTTGTGCTAATTCTGTACAGGTTGGGCTAATGTCGAGCCCCGGGGTCCTGTTCTGTTGGCAAGCTGATTGGTGATTAGAGATATAATTAAGAGCAGCTTTGACACAGACACTGTCCTCCACCTCCACAAGCTCCTTTGTCACCCCACCCCCCCACACACCCCCATTCCCCCTTACACACACACACTGACTGCCTTAGCCTCCTAACCCGCAACGCCCCCCCAGGCCACTTCCCATCGCTGTTTATGGTGCTTCCTCCATTATCCGACAACAAAAGGAGTCCTCAACACACAAAAGCCCAGCCAGCTGTGTGCGTGGCATGGCAGGGAATACACAGCCCCTCTCCAGCGACAATAAAAAGAAACTTGAGTTTAAACAAAAAAAGTTACACCATATTTGCTCAGACTAACTATGATGAAAGGCAATGAAGACAAGGGCTCCTCATGTAGGTATCAATATAAATATTACTGGAAGGTCAATTAATATGTAAATTAACTCCTCCATTTAATTAGCTATTTAACTATTTTCCAAGGCATGGACATATTAAATCATGCTTAAAGACCCCTCTAACTAGCCTCCTGACAATAGTGCCAGGGAGCCGTGGGCTCATAAACTACCGGCTTGACCTATAAAGAGCCCCGAGTCTGCTAATTCCATCTCAGCCTAATTTTATGACTTGCATAAAATAACCATAGTGCAGCTTTGTAGTTGTAAAGAGGATATGGGTAATAAAATGGAGCCGGGGAAAGCATCAGAAATCTCCTCTTCACTAGTGTCCTCATTTATTATTCTATTATTCTTTGCAGGGTACCGGGCTCATGTGAAAGACAAATGACCTTATTATATTAAATAATTTGTGAGGATATTAACCGTTAATCACACATAAACAGCATTTAAAAGGTATTGATTTTCCAGCACTCTCAACAGCTTGTTAAATTTATGTCCAATAACATGATAATAGATAATCAGGTGAATGATACTCATTTGTAGGGGACAAAGGAAAGGTAATGGGCATCACTGACCTGGACTCCACCACATCTCTCTATGCCACACTTTCATGACCTTCTAACAGGTAATTGACCTTGAACATTTTACAGCACAGGTCTACACTGACTGACAGAGGCATGTCAGATGCTATGTCCAGCCAGGGACTTTTGTTTCTGGTCATAGCTTGTGCTTTTTAACAAGGGCTACTGCAAAACTATCTTAACTTGCCAAACATTTAGGGAGAGAACTGTGAAAACATCCTTTATTCTGTGTAAGACTGATATTATTTCAACACCATACTGAAAAATTTGGACTGACTACAGTCACTACAGAGGCAGTTTTTAAAACTTTGACTGAATTTAGTCACATCCATTAATCGATTATTCAGTTGACAGAAAATTAATCAGCAACTACTTTGATAAGTGTTTATCACTGAATAATTTTTCCAGCTGTTCTAATGTGAATGTGAATTTGCTGCTTTATTATTATATTATAGCAAACAATATCTTGGGGTTTTGGACTGAACATTAAACAAATATCAGTGTTTTTATAGATCAAACAATCAATTATTCAAAAAATAACCAGCAGATTAACTGGTAAATAAGAAAGCTGTTGCAACCCTACATTAGTTTTAATTGTGTATAGTAATACTGACCCAATGGCAGCCCACTAATACAATTTTTACATTTTAATTGATTTCATTGACTGATTTGAGCAGCATGCAGGCACAGGAAAACTGGTCAACAGGAGGATATGACACAGGTTGAGCTGAGGCAGAGCTTTACAAATACCGTGTAACATGTCTTAGCCTGCTTAGCCACGATGATGACCCATATGCTGTAGCTCTATCAGAGCCAACAAACTTTGGGTGAAAAGTTGATACCCGATTTTTTTGCTTCAGAAACAGACCAACACTTCATCAGAGGCATCACTTTTTGTTTGGCACAGTTGACAGCTGTATTCTGATCTCCATGATTACTTTTTGATGCAGCTTTTCCCCTCCTCATTGTGTATGTGTGTGCGTCTAAGTGAGAGAGAAATGGGGAGTGTGTGTGTGATTTCTGTGTGTCTCCTGACCGCCTGCAGATACCATTTAGGTTTGAAAAGTCCTCCAAGTTGCTGTTGGGGAAGCTGACTTGCCACAATAATAAATTTGAAGCAGGTAGCAGAGAATAGCGAGTGGCATGCAAATCTGTCTTGGTGTCCCTCTGGGGTTCCGATGCTCACTGCGGGAGAAAATGAAGCCATGCTGCTCCAAACACTGTCTCTCTTTCTCTCCTGGGCCTAAAGTTAATTTCAGTGGAGAGAGCCAAATAGGGTGTCGACTGGTCTCTTTTCTCCAGCCATGCAGACACACTGGGGCTTGTTCCAGAGATGGATATGTGAGAGGATAGACTCACACTACCTACCTGACACTGGCCCTCTTGATTCATTATGACAGGCCAATCTTTTATTAGCCTGGGCCTCGTATTCAAACCCTATCAAGAAAAAAAGTGAAGAAGCTGAATTTTCTCTGGATGAATACAGCAGATTTATTATGCAGCGCCTCCTTCACGACCCCCCCATGCAGAGGCAGGTAATTATTAGCCTCATGTTTTTGACAGATCTGGTTAGCAGGCTGTTATTTGATATCCATGTTAACTGAGGCACTGAGATTGACAGATGTAACCACACACAACCATACTGCTTTGCAAACGATTATTTTAAAAGAGATATACTCTGCAGGACCTTTTTAGGTATACTCTCTTCCGCCTGACTGAAAGGATGGGATCAAAAACATCCCGTTTTACTGTTACTAGCAGATTTCAGAACAGTAAATGAATACAAGGGTGGACGGTAGAGTAATTCAATTACTGTGTGGCAGTGCAGGCCCAGTTTTATAGCCTGCTCTCTGCTCCGCAAGCACATCCACAGCTAAATGAACATGACAGGCAATGGTCATCTCCCCCTGTTGTTATAAGATAGCTGTTAGGCTGCCTCAGTAATGATATGAACCAGGCCCGGGGTTTCCAGCGTATTTATGGGGCATAAAACAATATTTTAATTTGCTCAAAGGATTTAATTTTTTTTTTTTTAATGTATGAGCACATATCACCTCATGAAAACTCTGGCACCAATATTGGCAGTTTCATTATACTCAAGATTGCTTGACACCTCTTAAAATATGGAACTATAGTCCAAAATAATCTTTTTCCCCACAAGACCAGGTTTTACTCCATCATGCCACATATATTTTAATACAACTGCAGCTGCAAAGATTAGTTGATAAATTGATTAGAAAGACAATTAATCAACGAATCATTTAACTATCATCTGTCTTTTTGTCTTGCGTGACTGTAACCTAAATATCTTAGGACTTTATGATACTGGTTGGACAAAACCAGCGATTTAAAGATGTCACCTTGGGCTTTCGATGACTGTGATGAGCATTTTTTACTTTTTTGACATTTCATAGATCAGACAATAAATCAGTAAAATAATTAGCACATTAATCAATAATGAAAATAGATAACAATAATGGAAGTTAGTCACAGCCTTATTAATAAAATATAACAAAGTTCTAATTTGTGTTACATCTGTGTAAGTGTTGCTGTTTATGTAGAGCTGGTAACTGTCAAATTTCTCTTCTTTGTTGTTTGTTGTTGTCTTTTACTGCTTGATATTATTGCATAACTGTTGTTGTATATTACTTAACAGGAGGCTATAAAACATAATTTTCCAATCTGATTGTTTAACATAAATAAATAATTTGCTACTATTATACCATAATGCATCACTGTGAATGCACCTAGGAACAGTTGTGTCTTTTTTCCCCAGAATTTCCTGACTGGCCCATTCAATGGCTAGAGGCTGTCTACTCACTTCAAACAAAATAAGAATTTCTTAGTCAAATACGTCCATCCACAGAAGCCAGTCCTGTCTGTGATAGACTCACAAAGAATCTGTGAATCAGCTTTGAATCCCATCCCAGTCTTTCAAAAGCAATGCTTCTGTAAAATAGGTTTAGCCTCTATATGACAGGGAGCTGGCTAGCCAGAGAATCTGCACTTGTAGTGCAGCTGATTCTGAGGCTCGACTGCGATGGCGTTGGTGGATGGATGTTCTCTGGTGTTGGGCAAGAGGGGTAAACTGTATTGATCCTGATCTAGTCTCATTTTTATAAGCAGACGGCATTTCACGCTGTGTTTGGGTACCTTTTGATGACTCCTGACAGCCTCTGCTGAATGCTGTCGGAGACTATTTGACAGGCCGGACAAGGGTGGGAGGAGGGGGAGGGGGCGGGGGCGCAGGGAGGAGGATGAGGGTATCTGTACAGCTCAGTGCCGGCTGGTGACAATCGCCTCAGCCTTGGAATCAATTCCCTCTGTTTACAGACCATTTCACAGCCCTTTACCTGTAACATCACTTGTGTCAGTCCCATTAAAACCCCCAGATATATAATGGTTGAATTAGCATAATGGCTAAAGCAAGGCCCTGGACTGTGAACACACAGCAAATGTCAACATGTTCTCTTCACTAAGCCAATTAGAGGCCATTAACAGGCCTGCTTGGCTGCAAACATCATCAAAGTTAAAGACAATTCCAAACGGGATCCCTCCAACCCCCTTTTTCACTGTTGTAATAGATGGGCCATAGAAACTGAAATGTTAGTAAACAGTTGGCGAGCTTAGACTACTGCTGGTTCATCTTCAGTCCACCAGTGTATTCAGCATTAAAGGTAGATTGCTGAGGCTGTATTCACTCCATCTACCTGAGTCTATGTTCTTCTATTGTCCTTTGGTGGTGGTTCTCAACATTCAGCTCACAGCTACTTGTGATCCCACCCCGGTGATGAGTGGAAAACTTATTTGGAAAACTATTTATTCATTAATTTAAATTCATTCATTCATTTTACTGACATGAAGTCAAAACATCTCTCCTAAGATTATATATTGAATTATATTTTTGCCTGTTAAAAATCATAATGTGCAGTGTGGTAAAGACAAAAAGGTAGGCAGGCATTTGCAGATCGTTGAGTCCAACATGTGCTTAGCATGGTTGGCAAAATTTAATGAGTTCAAATGCATATTTAGTGGTTGGCCTATTAACTTTTTTTTTTCTTTTTTTTCAATTAACTGGTTCAAATGATTTCCTTGATTGCACAGAGTCTTTAGACAGCTGGTAATCCTGCATATGCCGGCAAAGTAGTGATGATATAGTGAAGGCTTTTTTAAGATAAACACTAGATAATTTATTTGAATAATATTCATCCAGTTAAACACCTAACCCTAACCCTAACCCAAAATAATGCAGATAAATGCAGTTACCTAAAATCAAATTACAAAATTTGATTGATACACAGGCTGAAATTAACTGGTGTTTGATTTGAGTTTGGATTTACACAGAAATTTTAACAGTGTGCTTACACTTTCATTGTGCCTTGAGCATTTAGCCTGTGTTGGTTGTGTAAAAACTGAAAGACAATTGCGCAAGTGTTAAGTAAAGGCCTTGAAAGTATTGTCTCAAAACTGCAGAGGTAAGCAAGGCCAAGAGACAACTGTTCAGGACCACAGATCATCCTGCATGGCCTTCATGAACAGTTCCGGTAGCTGTGTGCTGACCAGATTAAAGTTCTCCCGTTTATGAAAAGCTCTCTAGATGTCAGCAGACAATGTGAGTTTGTCAACATTATATTAAATGGCCCTTCAAGATCTCACTGTGGCTCACTTGGTTATTTAATGTGCTTGACATGTAGTTACATTATGAGTCATAGGTGTGTGTTGATCATATGGTGTGTCCTCTGTATCTTGCATAGTATATCTTATAGTACCACTTTCTATTAATAAAGCGGAAATATTATACATACTGGACACTTAATCAATTTTATTGACATTCTTCTGATATTGAGTTAGAGCCTAATTTTTAGAATTATTGCAGTACATTGTAGTATTTTTAAAAGTGACCTTCCAGGCATGTTACTGTCTGGAAATCTAGGCTGGTTAGTGAAACGTTATTAAAAACACTTTGTTTGTGTGCAGCTGCAGGAGTTTGGCAGTCTCTGTAAATGCTGCTTTTCTTTGTTAAGCTCGTTTCGAGTCTCACTGCCACAGATAAAACAGACTTCAGACTGTTAAAATGAAGAAATTACATAGTCAATAAACAGACTTGTATCTGGAGAAGGTAACAAGCAAAATGACGATGGATGAAACAAAAGCATGTCTGTCTCTACCTGTCTTCTTCTTCTTCAGTCTCTGCAGAGAATGTTGAAAGAGCAGATTTCCGGGGGTGTTGCTTTTATGGTAAGGAATTCATCCTTACTGATAGTTCCATTCAGTTCAGTGTGTTTATGGTAAATAACTGTTATGGATTTGATTGAATAGACTGAAGAAAATATTGGACCAATATTGTTGGCAAGCATTAGACTGGTGCATGACAAAGAAAATAGATTAGAACTTATGGTTCACTGTACTTTGGTTCACAAGTACTTGCAGTACTTAGACAACGCAAATTCAATAAAAATAAAATATTTGGGCATTAAATACAGGGAATCCATTATTTTTACTTTAAATATTTATATTGTCCTGGTGTAATCTCATTATTGTTCCCAAGTTTCTAACTTTGACTCTCTGTAACTACTTGACAGTACTATTTGTTAATTTTATACATAATTAATTTAGAAGCCTCTCTTAAATATCTGTGGTATTATAACCCACAATTATTTGATAAGTCCCTCAGAATTACCACATACAGTAATTACACTGTAATTAGCAGAGTGTAAAACATTTTCATACTCTGTACTTACGGTATACTTACCCGGTATCTGCTAAAAAAAATGTAAATTAATTTTGTAACAAGTCAGAGTTTATTTGCTTTTTACTCTTTTGATCAACATTATCTCATAAAATTTTCAGGAGGAGAAGGCTTTGTTCCCAGAAACACGAATACTCCTGTTATCATTCACAAAGAAAATTCCCTTTTACTTGAAAACTACATTACATTGACTATGATTACACATTCTCTTGGCGGTGAAATTGTAAATAGAGACTATGTGTGTCCTTACTAAGAGATTTCCCCTTAACCTTCCCCGTGTTGGCTCATAACAAATTGGTCACTGCCTGGCGGGAAAGTCACCAACAGGCCTCACCTCATGTCTGCATCAGGATGCAGTCCACTGTCTCCTGCCCCACTCGGCTCAGCTCAGTTCAGCTCTGTGGCCAGCCTGCGATGATAAGTCACCCAGCCAGCCAGTATTGATTGGGGGTCCTCGAGGCTTATACAAAGGCAAGGAGGGAGGTGACTGATTGTGTTTTACAGAGAACATTATCACTCCACTCGACGCAGGAGGGCCGACAGAATTTCCTCGCCCAAGAAATGGAGACGACCACCTAGGCTGGGAGTATATGACTTGACTCACTGAAGCGCTAAGTCCAATTTGAAAGCCAAATTGTGAGGCTTAGAACAAAGGGGAAAAAAGAGAAATGGTTACAGTTTGTGTGGTGATTTTTCTCCCTTTAGCGTTGACCAGTCCATATAATACTACCCTTTCTATTTGCTGCATTTTCTATAAATTCATAAAAGCACTGAAACAAATTGCCTTCTTCTGTACGTGCTGTGCATGTTCGCACTTTACAGCCCACACAGAGGGAAACTCTGTCACCATAACATCAGGTTTTGTCTCATTTTTCCATCTTGTATCTGATTCTTTTATTGCATCAAGTGGATATTGTAGGTGGTGCCATGCAATTTAACAGTCAATGGATGAATCTACAGTATTCCTTATGGGAATTTAAATAACTTATTTTCTTAGCAAATTTTTTATAAAGAGGATTTATGCCAGAGCACGGGCCTTGGTATGGTTTTTATCCATTCTGCTTGCAGATTAAAAGTGGATCAGCGTGAGCTGCTCCCACTGAATAACATAATCCACAAAAGAAGATGATCACGACTGATAAAAAAGTGTTTCACCCCTTCTCTTCAGCTTTTTACTTCTCTCTCTCTGTCTCTCCTCTCCTCTCCACCTGACTATCTTCCTTCATCAGTTTCTGCCTAAATAAAGCTTGCATTCTCCCCAAGTAATCAGGCAAGAGCATCAGGATCTAATAGACTCACACAAGCTCCCTTATCAGCCAGGTGCAATCTGAGGCTGCTGCTGCTTAACAAGGAATTAAACATTTTTCCATGCTGCTGCCAGCACTTTAATTGATTGATGCTAAAAGTTTGGAAAATAAAAGCCTGGTGCGTCAAGCGCTGCGCTGCTTTCCAGGCCCTGCTGGACCTCGCAGAGAGAAAAGCCCTGGATTAGAAGTGGCAGCTCGCATTTTCAGCATCAGCCGGTCCTGTCATCTCTTCCCAGCTAGGATGTGTGTAGGTGCGAGTATGTGTGAGTGAGTGTGTGTGTGTGTGTGTGTGTGTGTGGCATGCGTGTCTGCCACTTCACATGGAGAGCAGCGGCTGAAAGACACATGTACTCGAAATAAGGGAATCAATAGAACACTTAATGAACAATTAGGAGAACAGCTGTAGGCCTGTCAGACACCCATCTGTACACAGATCTGCTCTGAGAGAGGGAGAGTGAGGCTCTGAGGCTATCGCTTCAGGACATGTGCAACCCCCCCTGTAGCCTATCTACATCCATTTACACCATGCTCCCTCCCTGTGCTCCAAGCAGTGAGAGCCAGGCCCAATTTAGCCAAGCAGACCTCCATCTCCTTCCATCCCTCAACTCACATTAGCAGGAGAACCTGCTAAAGATATGGAAATGGCACAGGACATCTTTCAGGCTTGTGTCAGGGGAGGGGGGATCGATAAATTTTACAATTCATGGCATTTAATTAAAATGGCTGCCGGAAGCTAGGCAGTTTGTTTTTCTGTGTGGGATCCAGCTCGGCGTTTATTGCTCAAATGAATACATAAGTGTATTCATAAGCACCCTGTACATTAAATCCACCTCACTCTTTGAGATGGGCTGGGGAGGCCTTTCAACTTTCACCGCTGAGCGAGCACCCGGACAGATGAAATTAATATCTCCACCTCTCCCTCCAGTGACTTTCAACATATTCTTGATGCATAAAGAGATATCCTCCTCAACGAGGGCACTGACAAATGAACGTCAACCACAGCCAGCTCTCCTGATTTGCCTGTCTGTGACAGTGGTGACCTTATGCGCCAGTCAGGACGAAAAATAGTCAACAGTAAACGTACACTGACAGAGGTGTTGGATAGATAGGTTCAACCTTCGTCTGGGCGTCTGACGTTTTTACGTGTAGATCAGCAGGCTATGACTGACAGCTATTATGGTTAACTAAGCACAGGGTTCTGAGAACAGTATCAGAGGATAGGCAAAGTCTGATAATTGACCTTGTACAGCCTTTCCGTCGTTCTTTATTAAAACTTCATTTAAAGAAGAACAACCCCGGGTGGCTGCTGCTGAAGACTCTTTATCTCTCGCTCCCTCCGCAGCCATAATGGATTACATAGGAATCCATTATGCATTCCACACAAGAAAAAAGTAGGGACCAAGACCTGCTTAAAAATATATTTTTAGTACTGAAAATTAATGTGTTCACAGAAGCCACTGAATCATTTTAAATGTTCTTTTTTAGTATATTAGGTATATGTGTTGAAAAGACCTATATTTCAATGAGGCCGTAGGCCCAGCAGTACGAGAGTAATGGGCGTGCTAATTTATTCATGATTTTAGCTGTGTCGTTATCTGTGTTTTCTCTTGTGGTTGTTATTGTATTGTTTAATAGTGTGGACTATGTGCTTTGAAATATATGTTGTTGTGGAACACCTCTCTCATATACTTCTATCTCTTACTGAGTTAAATAGGGAGAAATAATCTGCTTACATGCTCCTTTAACTGCTGATACTTTTACACAGTTGTCAGTCTATACACACACCTACTCTGAGGTCCACTGCGGCATCCGTCACCTAGAGACTACATTTAGGTCAAGATCTGCAGTCCATAGACCTGGTACCAGCTTGTATCTGCTGAACCAGTCCAATGTATCTGCAATCCAGTGTGTGAACTTAAAGGACTTTTATGGAAATAAGCTACTAAGCTGTCTGACTGTAAAGTTATGGCTGGTGTGATGCCATTTCAGCGTTTATCATAACCAGCAATTTCCGAAAGATGTCTAAAAAACATAATTTTACCATGAAATTGCCGAACAAGTGCTGGTGTAATTAATAACATCATTAGTGGCTGGATTACAGTTACTGTAGCTGTTCCAGTTCCTGGGCCTTGCTATCATGCATGCTAGCTAGTTGTCATGGTTTACTAATACACTTAAATGAAACAGAGCTATGATCAGGGTTATTAGCTCCACCTGTGTCAAAATGTCTGCTGTGAAAAAGTTCTTATAGGGGGCTTTCAGTTTAAGTGTCTCAACTACAAAATGGCTCGGTGAAATTCATTCATGCACATTTGTGAAAGATGTTTGATGGTGTGCACAGCTTAAATTTTGTTGTTGTTAATATCTGTGTGACAGGGTCCTTACAGTATTGTGGGATTCATCGGTAGCTAAGCTAATACATGAAGTGGATACAAAGACTTTATAGCATCAACTCTCAGCATGTAAAAACTTTGTGTTGTGGCATGTCCCCATACTGACATTTCTGCCTCATTCTCTTTGTCTCTCTCTCTTACTCACACACCCTCTCTCAGATGCACACTCAGCAGAGTGCAGCTTTAATATTTGCCTTGGACAATGGTCCACTCATTGTCCACTCAAGAGTTTCAAAATACAGAATGATTATCAGGTGTATAATTTTTTACAATTCTAATTTCTGGGGTATTAAAAGGTTAGATTGCACCATTAGGTTGACTGTGAGCACAGGTGCTGATTAAGTTGATTCACTGAGGCAATTACAGCCAGATCCCCTTTAATTACTGTGGGTTTTATTGCAACTGCGTGATAATGGTGCACAGGGCCTGCAGGAGTTTTAGATGGAGATGAGATTGCAAAGTATCACACACAGACACAAATCTGCAGGATAAAGGAGATCTTTCACAGACACACTCACACACACACAAACACACTCAGACACACACACTGAAATATGCACACAAAGAATACGAGAAAAGCTAAAAAAGAGAAAAAACTGTCACTTTTTCTCTCGATTTATCTCTCTCTGTCACACACACTCATTCCCAATCACACACATACACACTCAGCATCATTAAGCAGGGGTGTTGGGGAATACAAACTTGACAAAACATGGCAGAGACTGATCGTTACAATCCAGAAAATCGGGTAAAGCTGAGACTGGTGGAGTTTGTGTGTGGTGGATGATACACACTCCTGAATTCATAGCATGTCCTGCCACACGCATTTACACACACAGACAGGCTGACACCCTCCTAACCTCCACCTCCCATTCACACATACACACAACACACTTGCCACCCTGTTCAACACAGGCATGCAATAAGAAACAAGTCGACAGCTACACAGCAGGCAATATCCCCTGCCTTCAGCCTCGGTGCCTGTTTCGGATGCATCTGGTTAGTAAAAGCTGACAGAGGGCCGGCCATGCCTCAGAGGACAGCAGAATGAGGAATTTCGGCGTTCCTCCACATCACCCCTGAGATGCAGGAAACACACGGAATGCCCCCGCCCCCCAACACACACACACAACCCATGATGTGCTCCTAAGATTCCCTGTCACCAGGAATGGAAATCGAAAGCAGCACACACATCCTTTATCTAAATGTTAACTCCAGTGCCCTTCTTGTTGTCACAGCCAGGCGAGGTTAGCCAACATTAGGTGAGGAGCTTTGCTTTGGGCCTCTGCCATGGTACACGCCTCTCAGTGGGAAGAGAGAAAGAGTATGAGGCAAACTGCATCAGAATAGGTACTTATTGTCTTTTTGTAAGTTTTGTTACATTGTGAAAGAAAGATGAAGCAAGGAAGGATCTTCCACAGAAGTCAAGTTCCATTGAAATGTTTTGGTTTATGAATATTTGATTTGTTAATAGTTTGATGCAAACAGTGAAGGCACAAACTCGTAGTGACAGACGCAGCTTCAATGACTTGTTTTCACTGATTGAAACGTTCCATGTCATCAAAATCCAAAATAAGTGATGTTAGTTTGAAACCACAATTAGGTTGGCATTATTAACAATATTGCAAACAACAAAGCAATATGACCATCTTACATTTAATATGAATCATGAAATTAGTAAATAATTTTTTTTTCCAGCCCTGAGGATCACAAGATCGCACACCTCTTGCCGTCATAGTTATTTGGGGTATAACATTAGGCCATGATTAGTGCAGCTTTTGTGCACTGGTGATTCCTCAAACATCAACAGCATTTTAATGAAGGCAGTTTTCATAATGACAAAAAAATATCTGGGGAGAAAAATGTTAAAGACCCTTTGACCTAGTATGCGTTGTAGGTCATGTTCACCCTTAAAGCTCCTGCCCTGTGTGGTGCTGATTAATCACGGCATCATGACATCTGTCTGGCTTCAGCCCAGAAGAGATGTGTGAGGCATGCAATGCCTCAGCACTTCTCCAGGAGCTCCTGTGAGGGTGTAGAAGGAGATGGGTGGAGACAAGTGGACAGTTGCGTGGACAGACTTGAGACTCTGAATGCAGTCTGATGCAGCGCATGCGCTATTTACGCTTCAACGGCTGCGGGATCTAGGAGCAGGATATATTTAGCTGCCTAGAGATATCACGCTGAGATGAGATTTCAAAGTGAAGTACCTGTTTGAAGATGCATGGCATTCCACAAGGCTGGGCAAGGGCTACTGGGTATAAATCTAGCACCCCTGCACCTGGTGTGAAGACAGGGAGTGAGTGTGACACATAAGATTTAGAATGACTTACACACAAGCCATACATGTGTAAACTACACACTCAACCATATAAATTTACACACTTATGAATGGAGAAGATCAGACACATCATTTTAGCTGTTTAAGATGCACATGGCTTCAAGCACACATTTACACTCACACACACACAAACTGTGCATATTGCATTTTCCCTCGCGTCTTTTCCTTTTTGTTAAATCTAATTCCCTTGGATGTTCTCACTGTCATCCATCATGGTCTGATATTGGCTGGAGGAGATCCCGAGAACCACGGGGTGAGAGGGAATAGAAACGACACTTTGTGGTGTATCACAGTTATCTTCTTCCGCACAGCTAAATGACACAAATTTGATAATATTGTCATGGAAAAGAGGATTGTTTTATGTGTTGACACTGTGTGCATGAGGCTCAGAAGACTTATGACACCCAATGCAGTACTTATGTGTAGCTTCCATAGGCCTGGCAGGAAGCTAATGCATCAAGAAGCACGGTCTTGCATTATAGATGCCATTACCATCAATTACATAGTAAAATTACATGATTATTCTTTTATTACATGCATAGTGATTCATCTGTGTTAACTGTATTGTTAGTGCTTGTTTTGTCCAATCATATCCAAACATTTTGTTTTGCAGACATGTTTTCTGCCTCTTTTGTGTTGGTGTTCTCACAGGTTTGTCAAGACTGTGTTGACAGAATAACTGACAATATGATTAAATATTAGATTTGGATTTTTTAAAAATCCAGTTCTCTCTTCCATGATATTTTGTTGTCTCATTTTCACTTTGAGAACAACACAAACTAAATTACTTTAATGCCTTGAATCTTGAACGATCACAACTTTGGTTTATGGATGATGTCCCAAAGGTCTAGTTGCCCCCAGTGAAAGGTGTATGACTAGACCTAAGCAGGTATTTATTCCAAAGACGTATGATCTTAAGATATTAGAAGGCCTTTTGTTGTTGATCCCTCTAAAGACTGCATCCCACTGGCAATTTCCTCCTTTAGATGACACCAAAATAAAATCTTTATAGGGCACCTCTGTGTCTTTATGTCCACCCCCCTCACACTCCCCATCTATCCATCTATGGAACAGAGGAGTGACTCTGATGGACTCCCTCTTTGTGAGGAATTTGCTTGGGTGCAGATTAGATTTTCAGGAATATGCAATGTCAGTGACACTTTAGGCAGTTGCGTTAAACTGCGGGGCATGGTGTGTGTGTGTGTGTGTGTGTGTGTGATTGACTTGCTTTGTAAAGCCACCATTGCTTTATTGCATTTCCCCTGAGCCTGTGACTCATTAATCAAATATTCATACATGCCCTGTAAATACATGGAGAACACAGTCAACCCTCAGAGCACTCTGTGCCCCCCAGCACAAATACTCTTTTATGTTTCTGACAAAAATCCCCAAATGCCCCATCCCCTCTCTATGCCTCCCTCCTGTCCATTCAGCCCTTCCTTTTCCTTTCCATCTTCCAGAACTGAAGAATGTCGCCGGCCCTTTGCTCCTGCATACTTGATGTTCCCGCTTTGTCTACACAGCCGGTTGGCCGTCCACTAAAAAAAAAAACATGGACGGACACACAGATCAGACAGGGGATCTAAATGATGCCTTTATGTGCTTTGCCATAGCTTTTCCATGGTAGAGAAGAGAACAGATGAGGGATTCTTCTTCCTGTCTGTCCATCCATCCTCACCCTTGCCCTGGCTCCTCCACAGAAGAGACAGTTCCCTCCCTTAAAAAGCACAGCTCATCATAATACAAGAATTTGTATTGTACAGGAAAACAGTCCAGCATAGCTCAAACTAAGGGGGCAACAGACAGATTATCCATGGTAACAGAGCTTTGCACACAAGGATATTTTCTTTTCCTCACAGAGGAACACAATTGCTGCCAGTGTCACTGGGTCACATTTTTTCCGGTCCCTGGTTAATGGGCTGTAGAGATGGTTAGCACGTACGATTAGTTTTAATCTACTACATTTGACTGGGAGAGAAAGGGATTGAATACATTTCAGCACACCACTGAGGTTTGTATCTAGCACAGAAAATGAAGCAAACCTTTTTTTTTTTACTCTACCAGAGTCACTTCAGATTCTGAGTGGACCCAAAAGAAGAAACGTGACTGAAAAAGTCAAATATTTTTACTTTATTCAGATTTTCCACTCAGCAAAAAGATTAATCTTGCAAGTTCAAAACACACATGCAGATGCTGTTCTGCAGGAAAGCATGTGAGAATGATTCAAGTCAGAATACTTAAGTGTTTTTGAAGTGATGATTCAAAGTGTATGGCTTTTGTAGCCTAACATGTATCCTAGTGTGCTTCTTCACTTCTAGTTAATTAAATTATAGTTACTGTAAACATGTTTTGTAAAAACAGCAAAGATAATTTAGTCACTCCCTTCTAGAACAATAGAACAAGAAAAATTAAATGTATTAAAAATAAAATGAGAAAATTGTTAAAAAATCCCTTTTGTGTGAAAAATAAATCCTCCAAAATGCTTTGAAATGACTGGTTAATTGTCCACAGCATACAAATAATAACAATGAATGGAGGTTTAGTCCCACGCTGTTGCAAAAGTTCTTACAAATGTCTTGTACTTGTAGTTTGCTTTCACCTTCTTTCCAGTTCATCCCAAACTAGCTTGATGGGGTTTAAGTCTGAAGACTGTGCTGGTCTTCCATCATTTGAAGCCACTGTGTAGTTGTTTACTTCTAATGTTTTGGGACATTACCTTGTTGTAGGATGAACCTCTGACCAACCAGACTGGACTTGAACTGTTTAAATTTCAATAAAAACCAGAAAAATGGAGGTGTTCTAAAACTTTTTACCGGTAGTGTATTTACAGTACCTACTATTACATCCAAAGCATCATATTGTAATGGGTAATTAATAACAGCTAGTGCTTGGTGAGGTGTAACAAAAAACACCACTGTCTCTTTGACAAACTCTCTTGCTACGGCTCGAGCTCGTGGCTTGTGAAATAATTCACCTTGTTTGATGAAATATTTTTAGCAGAGGAGTTTGTAAAAGTTACTTAGCTTTGTCTATCTTCAGAGAGCTCTTGGTATATATTAATCAAGGCTTTTAACACACTTCTGTTAGGCCACTGCTAACCACACTTGAGAAACTCTAAATACTGTAGGTGTAGTCCAGTGAAAATATTTCAAAGTGGGCCAGCACTGTTTTAGTGATAGTAACTACTGTTACTCTAACAAAGCACGTTGATGTGGGAGTGCTGAACTGAATCTAGTGATCATTATAACACTCACATTGCCAGGCCACAAGTATAAGTCCAACCAGTTAACGGCAATTTTGTCTAAAAGTGCTCAGCAACAGAGTTTCCAGGACATATAAACTGAATTACTGTAGTTTTAAAGAGTTCAAAACCTTTCAGTGTCACTGCAGCCTCAGACACGAGGCTCTGAGCAGTTTGAATCTTAAAAAGAGGAAGTTCCCTGTCAGTAGTCTTTTAAAACAGTACTGTCAAAGCAGCACAAAGTCCCCAGCAGTGGTGACCGTCCTCCTTGGGTCACGGATGAAGGGCCATTCTCTCTTCTCTGGGGTCATGCCTGCTGACAGGTCGTAATCTCTGCCATGACCTTGCATGAAAGTGAATGCTGGGTATTTCTCCTTCGCTGACGGCTGCAGCAACTGGAACAACAACCGCCCCATGTTTCAGAGGAGAGCTAGTGTTACACCATACTGTAAGCAGTTTATATCAAATTCCAACACTTATTTCAACATAATAAGTATATTCTCTCACAGGTTGCAACTACAGAAATTATGTTAATGTTAATACATAAAAATAGAGTTCTTCTCTAAGCACAGGCATGATAAGTTTAAGGAGGGAAGACTGGTTTACCACATCTACCCAATCTGCTGACTGGTATGTAAGAAAGTAAGAAGTCAGATTCATGGCTAAATGGTGCCACCTACTGGTCAACTTCTATTATACTGACAAACATTTGCCAGTACACAAAACAGAATTCATAAACAGTAGTGTTAAAACAACAATAATAATAGTATCTGTCTAATAAAATTGTGGCATTTATGGATGATAGTCAAAGCATTCTGTATTTAGGCAGCATTTCCCCACCTTAGACAGCTCTTGGCTGATTCTGTCATAGTCTTGGATATTTCTAGAGTAGAAACCTATGGTGCAGCTTGGGTCCATCTTGCTGAAAGGCATCTTCTTTGGTGAAGGACAATGATATGACTAGACAAAAAGAGACACAACACATCTGAAAATATTCATCAAGCTGAAGGGCCAGGTAACTGTGGGGCATACATACAATCCATGGCAGCGTCAACACAAAATAAGCTGTATTCTGCATCATTTGATGAATGAAATCCTATTTATCTGCTGTCACAGCATCCATAAATTTACAACTCTGGTGTGTGTCACACTGTATACCGCGGCATGCAAAAGCATAAAACAAAGTTGCTATATAGTGCTGTGTGCTGATTTTTATGTATGGGTCTTGAAATATTCAAGCTCACAGTACCTGATCCTGTATTTGCCGTATTTCTCTTAAGTGGCAGCTTCACACATCTGAGCAGCAAATAAATCAGCAGATAGGGACTCGGTAATTGGGCCGGGGGCTGCTTTAAGATTCATACCCTTAAGTACTAACAGAAACTATTAAATTCACATTACTGGGGCCTCAGTCAGCTCGTCTGTGTAATTTCACATTACCTGGAGAGGGAAATCGCTGGTGCTGACATCCACAAAAGACTGACAGTAATGAGGGTCCATGTAAATCAAGCTGTCATCTGCAAGGACAAAACAAAAGACAAGTTATTCAAAAACATCAGATTATTACAAAAACGCGCTTCTCTCCAATTTCTATGCAGAGTAGCTCAAAGTCACCCGCTTGGCCTACTGTTAGGCTTGTGTGCGTCAAATATGCCTCCCAGAAGGTTGTTGCTTTTTAATATCCACCAGGGTGGATTAAATCCTGCATAATCAAATGCGTTTGTACAACCACATTCTTTACACCCACAAAAAAGAGGTTGTCATTTAATTTTTGTGTGGGGGAATTACTTTTACAAACACACAATTATATTCGACCGTTTGCATATGATAAATGCGGCACTGAGCTGAGCCTTGGCAGGGAGAATGTATTGCTTGTCATTTAGACATCATCCACCACTGTATTTCAAATTGGTAAAATGTAAATGCGTAAATATTGACTGCCAAGATGTACAACTGAAGGTTCCTCCTGGCTCCTGAAGGTGATGAAGAGTGGCTCACTTTGGGGCCGGATGAAATTTAATGCATGCCTCCTATGGAAATCAATTACAGCTTACAACTTGGGAGGTTTACTTGTGATAAATGGGTGAGGCTTTGATGGGTCAGAGAGAATAAAGTAAGCCCTGCTTCACTTGCTCCCATCTCCACTCCTCTCCGTTTTTCTCATGCAAACAGGAATACATTAACTTACTTTGTCTCTTCACATAAGAAGGGTATATTATGCAAAATAATCTGCTATTCACACCATTCTGTGTGTGTGTGTGTGTCTTTCTGTGTTTTCCATTAAGCTAACACTAACCTTGAAATCCTACAAAGTAGCAGGCCTGTTTGGGCTTCCCTCCGATGATGCCTATGCAGTAATCCAGACTCAGTATGCTCTAAATGAACAGAGGACAGAGAAACATACAGTATATTTGACGAAAGCCTTTCATTTTGTTTTCTGTGTACTGTATTTCAGTGTCTGTAAAACAAGCATTTTAAACTCACCATTCACCACAACAACCACTTTCTATTTACAGTATAATTACTCTTTTCTATTACGTTTTAATGAAACCACTAACCAGCTTTGTTCTTAATTATGTGTGTGTGTGCATGTAAAACCCTTTCACCAAAAACACAATGTAAACTATTATCACTGAAACAGAGTTCTAAAAACTACATGTATCCATCACCTTTGCAAAGTCAAAATACTCAGGGTTTGTCCTCTCTCCTCCCAGCCTCACAGGGATGAGGATGATGACGGCTCGGCTGTCCGGCGGGGCGGACGCAGACGCTGGTTGGTTGTTCTGTGGTGAAGGAGGGGCATCTGATCTCTCAGCAGAGGCCTGCCCTGCTGTCGGTGCCCTGTGGCTATCAACGACATCAGCATTGTACACTGTGGAGGATCAATGAGACAAAGGTCAGATGGAGGTCATTTTGTCTGTCTACCCTGTCAGTCCATCAGCCATCCTGTCTGTTCATCAGACTCTCAGTCAATCAGCCCTGATTTTTTTTGTTGAACTCCTGTTTGTTTAAATATGAGCATCATGTCTTTAAAATTATGTTTTTGTCTGAGATAGAAAGTTCTTCTTTCTCATAATTGTCTAAACATACGAATATTATATCCATATGCCCATAAGAATTTTTTATAGGAAGACCTTCAAAGAGTGTCTCTAAATGTAGTTTTCTGGCTTGAATCCATTACTCTGATTTCTTTTATTCAGTTTTTTTTCTTTTTGAATACAGTTTAATTTCCATATCCAGGACCCAATTAAGGTCCATTAGTGCTGAAACTAATGATGATTTAGTTAAACTGACAGTTATTTTTACAATTAATCAATGAATCGTTGAATCTCTAAAACATCAAAGAAAGAGCTCAGGAAAATGTCTCTGTATCGCTTGTTTTGTCTGACCAACTGCCCAAAACCCAATTTACATTCTTAGAAAATAGAGAAAAATGGCAAATTCTTAGATTTTGAGAAGAATTGATTAACAAAGTTTCTAACAATTAATTTTCTTTTGATTGATATTTGATCAATCAAATAATTATTTCTGTATTAAATTACATTTTGCTTTTTTTTATATATATATGTATGGTGCAGAAGTTAAAGTCACTCCCAATTGTCTTCACTAAGATCAAACTTGTAATACACCAAGACACTCGCTCTCACACTAGGCTGGCTTTTGCTCTGGCTATTGACGAGACAAACGTGAATCACAACACAGGTCATTGAGGTTAAGTAGAGGTTGGAGTGGGTGGTCATAAATTTAGAATGGATGTGTTTTTTGGGGAATAGACACAGTTAAACTCATGTCACAGCTCCACAGTCTCCCAGCAGCAGCAGAGAAATAGTGGGAAAAGAAGGGTCAGTTGCACTGTGCCCAGTATCCTGTTTTATCATCAACAGGCTCATCTTTCATACCTGTGCAGTCCTGGGAGACATAGGCAGTTATACCCGCCAAGCCAGGGTCCATCGCCTCCTCGACAGCTTTTCTAAGAAAGAGGGAGAAGGAGAAGTGAGGAGGACAGAGTAAAGAGCAAGAGAGAGAGAGAAAGTGGGTGAAGGAGGGAGGTTTATATCTGGAGATTAAGCTACTTAAAGATTAGGCCTTCAGATATTATCATGAACTTATAAACATTGATATTACAGGCTAATTGAATAAGTTATGGGCTTGAAATGTATGAGCGTCTTTGCAAATAATCACAGAGTCATGTATACACAGGACTGACAGCTAGTGTGATCACTAGCTCATCTGCATTATATGCATTTATCTGCATGCTGTTTATATTGTTTTTACATTTTTTGTTCATTTATTATACTGCAACCATGCATATAATGTGTTGTGAACACAAAGCATCATTACCACAAATTACTTACTGCTACAGGACAGCCATGCCTAGGCTTTGTAGTGGATGTAATAATTCTACGACAACCACATCACATATGCACAGTTTAACAAGGAACTAAAAGATCCTGCAGTCTCTTTGCGTTGCCTGCATTTGCTGATTTTCTTTATTTTAATTTTAAGCATCCAGTGTTTTGCTACAGTCTTTTTCACCTGGATACTTAAACTCATACTTATACTTATAACAAAACATTAACAGTGAAAGTGCTGAAATGATTAACTGATTAGTTAATCAACAGAAAATGAATTTTGTTAAACTGATTGATTATTTTACTAATTTACTGTGTAAAAAAGTCCCATTTTTCGTTTTGAATACATACAGTGGGGTCAATGTGAGTCACATGCAAGTGTAATTGTTCACAGATCAAACTTTTTACACCTACTTGAGAATGTGTGCTACTACAGCAGGTCCATACCAGTCCCCTGCCTGTTTCCCCATTGTCAGGCCTGAGCGGACCAGCCTATGGAGGCCCAGCTGAGCCGAGGGGCTGTCCCCAAACCAGGACACCAGTGTGCGGTGGTACATTTCTTTCAAATGTGCATCTGCTTCCTCTGCAGATCCCGGGGCCTGGACTTGAGGCATGGGTGGTAATCCAGGATCAGAGGACCTGTGGGAACCTTGTAGAGAAGCCTCCAGAGAGGCAACCAGACGTTTGGCTGCAGTGGTTGTCCATGTCTCTGTGTCTAGTGGCTGGAGCGTCAGTGCCTCCGACCAGGTCCAATCTGTGGAGGAAAAAAATAATATATGTATGTATAAAACATTCCTTTCAATCAGCATCAAAGACCAAAAACAAAGTCATGTTTTAAAAGCACCTATCGGTAGCAATGTTATGAAGCTTACAAACCGCATTTCTTAAACTGATGGAAGTTGATGGAAGATTTTAGAGGAAGTTGCTGGCACCTAAACACTAAACTACTTCTAGGGATGAGATATAAAAAGATGAAAATGAAAGAGGTAGGATATGATAGCTGATTACTGTTGTAATGTGACTACAAAAAAAAAAAAAAAAGATAAACAAATTATACATAAAATCAGGCAAGTTTTACAGGCACCTATTTGACCGGGTATCTATGAGGCTCTCTGTACCTGATCATTCAACACATCAAAGTTCCATTTAGAGCATCACCATAACAAAAAGTCTTTCAGAACTTGTGAAATTAAAGGTTTTTGCCTCAAACAGACAGAACCTTGTGTGCGTCTGTAACAGAACATGTTTAATTCTGTTCAATTACAAGTTTGAGTGTCTTACTATTTCACTTTAACGGTGCCTTAGCCTTACAAACAGGGTGGGAGCTGAAGGCGGAGAGAACGGGAGTGGCCCGAGCTATAAAATGGGCCAGAGTAGAGTCTAAGGCATTAACAAAATGACCTTGATCCAAAGTGAATCAAAGTAAAATTGATCAATAAATATCCTTAAGTGGCCATTAGTCACTTTATAGAGAAATATTTCATCAGTGACATATTTTGGATTTGACAGAAGAACAAGTTTTAAATATTGTTTTCTAAATGACTGCATTAAACTGGCACTGTCATCTCATTATGTGGGACCATAAAGTCTAGGACACTTCAGAGACAATAGATCTCACAAAGATATGAGGAATTCACTCAATTTAAATGGCTTGCATCAATTCAATTAAACTTTCTGTTTAAGGGTGAGAATGAGGAAATTCTCAAAATGGGCCAGGAGTCTGGCTTCCTGCATCTGGAATGAAAAAACTTAATATGAGAAACATTAAAGGTGCACTCCAAAATGACCTACGGTATTTGACTTAATCTACTTAATCCATCTCTTTTAGGTCTCTGTTATTAAATGAAGACTTTTGAAGATGATTACCTCTCTCTATCAACAATGAACACCTGCGAAGCTGCAGGTGTCCAAATATCAACCCTATTAGTCAAAGGTGCTTCAACAGTGGCTGTTAAATAAGAGGTTTGAGATACTAATGTCCTTTTTCAATATTCTGAGGCTTCACATCACTGGCCTTCCTTCCAAAAGCCCCCTTCTCCAACCTTTAGATCAGGGGTTCCCAATATTTTTAGCTGGTGAAATAAAATAAGGCCTATGTGTGACTCTTCATCAATGGTTTAATATACTTAGAGGTTATGAGCAGATCAACAGAAGTGATTTTCCTTCCTTTGATCGTTTTAAATAATTTTTAGAGCCCTGAAAGATGACATGTCTACAAATGTCATTAGAAATAAGATTAGATTAAGTATTAGAGAAATGTCTGAAAAAAAACCCATCATCATCCTAGTGATCATATTATTACCCCACAGATTTATCTTGGGAGAGTCCTGAACCCCACTACTTTCGACTGCCACATGCTCTAGCTGTGACTTTGAACTGAGAAGAATCGAACTCCACTTTTAGCATTTTTTCTTCACACTTTTCACACATCTCATATGGTTTTACTGTGACTCAGGTGTGGTACCATCATTTCACTCACCTCTTCCCAAGAAGTGCAGAGTAAGAGCCTGAGCCAGCATCATCTGTCCAGCCCTCAGCATGCATCCCCAGCCACAGTCAGAGGTCAGGGTGGAGCCAGGCAAAGGAGGAAACTCCTCTCTGTAGGTCAACCACACTCGAGATGCAAAATCCTTCCGGAAAGCCTCAACGTTCCCCATGACAAAGTCCTCATCAGAGGCTTCACAGCAGGCCTCTGTGAGACTGTCATCATCTGAGGCAAACAAATGATTGTGGGATCAACTCACAATTAACTTTTCTTTATCTTGTGTCCTGTGGAGATGATAAATCTACTGGTTCCAGTTAATCATGCATTATTCATTTTAAGATTCAGCACGCACCAAAAACATAATGACATAAGTGTCCAAAATTCTTGTCTGACAGTAACTACTGAGACAATGATTTCCTAATTAATGGTCTGACATGAGTTGATCCTGAGAGACTGACTGTTATTATTCAGAGGTTAAAGAGAGGATAAATGCAGAGAAGAATTTCAAATCAGACTCATAAAGAAAGTTGATCCAAATAGTAGAAGTTCCTCAGACAAAGTAATGTGTTTCCTTGAAGCTTGAAACAGTGCTTCTTTGTGATATCTTGCAGGGTGAAATGGTTGCATACTTAAGCATGTGAACATCATTACAAGGCACGCACTGTGTATGTAAGTGTATGCTTTAATTTGCAGTTGTCAGCAGTTGTTAGTTGTTATGTATGTGAGTGTGCACCATACCTTCAGCCTTAAAATGGTAACATTTTCCCAGAAGAAGCACTGGGGAATTTCTACTGAATGAGGTCTTTGATTTCAGAGCCCAACCTTAGATACACAATAAAAGACAACATATTACAGGTTTGTTGATGGTAACAGACACACAAAAAAAAGCTCTGAGATGTTCTTTTTACTCAGTTGACCGGCGCACCTACTCTACAACACCCATCATTCAATGTTCTGGCTCAGTCCCAAGATTCCTGTTCTGTTTTTCTCCACTTCCTGTTACATTAAATGCAGGGAATAACCATTATGTTTTTGAGGTAATCAAGAACAACAGAAACCTAAGTCTTAGTGAGCTGAAATAATACACACACAGTGGTGTGGACAGTATGACAAAGAACTATTTTAAGGGCTGACTCAACAGCAGTAGGTTCTTGTCTCATTGAATTCTGCTGCGTGTATTTATTTGTGCTGTGTCCTGTGTCCAAAGTACATGTTATTGTTGATATCTCTGCATTTCAAAAGTACAAATTCAGGCAATGTATAAATTCAAATTTGTCTCAGAATATGAGATTGTGGAGTACATTGATAGGTACAGCTCTGCAGTGATGCATGAAAGCATTAGAAAAAAGTGAACACAGGCGACTAAACATGGGTGGCAGGGCTGAATGTGTGTGTGTATGTGTATACTGGCCTCAAGCAAATTACTTACTGTACTTCACATTGTGCCACACTGACAAGAACTTTGTCTTCAATTTTTCCACCTCGTCGCTCCCTTTATTCTCCATTTGGACCAGCAGGGGATGGAACCCATTCCCACACAGCATACAAACCTTGGTACACAGTGGACACACACACAAACACACACGCACGCAGAGCTGAGTGTTGCAGTCATCAGCTCACAATTAAAAACTACATGAGCTACAGCTTGCAGTGAGTACGTCCTTACCTTTGAGCCTCGTCGACCCAGCTGTTTTCCACTCACAGCCGCTTTGAAGCTCCGTACAAAGGTCCAAACGTCACATTGTGTTAGACAGATCATCTAACACGCAGTCTATCGTCCATGACTTCCTTTGTAGTTTCACACTGCCCTGCGATTGCCAATGTTTACATTTTGAGGAAGTAGAAGAGTGAAGTCAGCTGATCTCGCGGTGTTTCCGCCGGGACCGAGGAGAGAAGAAGGGGGCAGGTCTCCAATGGCTTGATTTATAAATCGAGGTAGCCCGAGCGGGCGGCGTTAAAGACGTTGCCTCACAATTCCCTTTGACTTAAAGAAATATTCCGCTTGCTTGTGTTGTTTCTTGTAACAAAGCAAGCGCTCTTTGTTGTATAAAGGCAGGGCCAGGATCAAAAAGCAAGACAATTAGTCCTCGCCGCTTCATTGCATCACTGCTAATTATTTTCCCACATTACACTGATTTTATCACAATGCTGTGTTGATGCTGTGTAATCTAAAAATAAGTTCTTGTATTTATCTGTGACTAACCCATCATGGCAACATCAAACATACATTTACCAGTGTAGGACTTTTACCTATGAAAGAGATACGGCTATGCTTATTAAATGCACTTATTTTTTCAAGTTATTACTGTAATTTTTTTCCTTACCTTTGGATGCTACTTTATAATTTGACATCAACCATTTTATCAGTTGACATTGTTTTTAAAATGCAGAACCAAAGTGTGCGTTTGCTATGAACTTCTCTGGGTTTGTCTATGTTCATACTGTATAAATGTAAAAACCATGAGAGACAAATAAAAATGTTTCTGAAAGTTTAATTTAAAGTTTAAAATTTAGATGATTAATCTATTAGCCCTTTAAAAGAAAAAAAACATAGAGACAACACGATTAATTGATAATTGTTGAGTTGCCCTCCTGGTTTTATCAACTTTTTTTTTTTACAGGAGGCTTAAATGTTCTGTTACCAGTATGAGAAGGGCAAAAGGATCTTGTTAAATTAATATAAAAATAAATAAAAAATAAACTTGGACTTTAGCCTTTATAATGTGTTTTATTTTGCATTCGGTTAAAAGGTTTTAATGCCTTTCTGGGAAGTAACAAAAAATGTTTAAATTAAAACTGAGAACAAAGTGTGGGAATTGCTGTTTTAGGATGAATAATTTGGAAAGAAAATGTAATTTTGAATTCCAATATATTATCGATGCAAATGTAAATGACATTTACAAGAGTGAATATTATGTAAAATCTTTAAATTAAGTTGTCCAGCTGTTGGAGCGTAGCTTTATTCCTGGTAGTACAGGGCGCAGGGGCTTTTCATTGGGTGTGTTCTGTTGCGCATCAGTACGGCCATTACGGTAACGATCCCATTCTCCCGTTTCCCCGTTTTCCCTGTGGCCGTAGTGAGTGAGTGGAAACCGGAGCCTGTCTGCCTGCTTCCTGCGTGCCTGCCTGGGAATTTCGGTAAAGCACATTAGCGGCCACTGCCATGGCTGAACGCCGCGCCTTCGCCCAAAAAATCAGCAGGTAAAGACTCGAGACCCCGAAACGGGCTCATAAGAGACACACCGAGCACCTACTCGCTTTAATATAGGTCGCCCTCAGACCACCGCTGAGGGAACCCTATGAAGGAGGCCCAGCTGCCAGCACAGCCTGACTGCTCCGTGCTAGCCGCTTGTTAGCCATATCGGCGAAGATGCTCAGACCCACCCAGGCAGACAGCGACACTGAATACCAACAAAGGGACGAGATTTAATACGTTTGTGATTCATTTATCATGGCCAGAGATGAGTTAGGTTTTTAATAATTATCCGCACCCAAAGACACTTATTCTAAATTGTAAACCGTTAATTTTGGACAGCTAGTTAGCTATCTTGTCTACAGTAGCTAACGATGAGCAGCTAGGTACTGCTGCCACTGGTAGAGATGTGACTGAACTTTGTTGAGTTATATTTTAGGCAAAATATCATTTAGGAATGAGCGGATACCTGTAAGACAGAAGGTCTGGAAACAAAAGCCTCCTTCAGCGGCAATCAAACAGCGATATTATAACCTCCTCCCCGCCCCTTAGACAGATTAAAGTAATCTCTTTAACAAAGGGCTTTGTGCTAGCTGTCAAATGCCATCATCCCAGTCAGTGGATAGGTAGATAGACAGACAATCAAACAAATAGACAAATAGATGTAGTGCTATGACTGAGGCGAACCATTGTCTTCCATAACCATCAACATAAACATGTTTTAATCAGTGTCCCTGCTGACCACTTAATGCACAGGTACTCAAGTCATTCCAGTAGCTATTAAGTAAAGTAAAGTAGCAATTACATTTGCCAGCTTCTTGCTTCAGTTTTTCTCTGAACCTACGTCAGATGGAAATGAGATGGATGAAATAAGATTTTATGCCCTTCTGGAGGGATTGTAATGTTGGTCTGAGAATTTTGGAGAGCAGGAATGCCTGCTGGCACATGTTTTCATTTTCCATATGGAAAAACTGTAGATTGTTGCAAAAGGCCAGGCACATGTACTTCAGAGATTTTCCTCTTCCATTTTTAGACTGAATTTTGAAGATGTTGCTGCTGTGTACCTGCAGAATTTGATTTCTTTGTTGGCCTCAAGACTGGAGCAGTATGCATTTCAGATATAGTGTGATTCCAGCTCCTATTAATCATAACTTCATCCAATTATTGGAATTTCATATTGATTTACTGGACAGGATTATTCGCAGATGCCTAACTGGTGTCAGCTAACAAAACCTAAAGATTACACAGTGAACAACTTTGGCCTTAAAAATAGCTGTAGAGATAAGGGAGTAACTTTTTCACACAGCACCAATAAAAGAAAATAATGTTACGACGTTTCTAAGGGGCATGTCTATTCTAGCTGTTCTGGCATGCTTTGACAATGAAAATGAATTAGCTTATGTCACATGTTGAGGCAAAACTAGTGACTAAAATGGCAAACAGCTTTGTCCAGAGGTTCAAATTACATGTTTCAGTTGAATGGTTTGCTTATGTTATGGTCTTCACGTGCCACCAGTTTATATTTTCCTCCTGGAATGAGTTGTTCATAGCATCTTGAAGTGATAGCCATAAGAGCTGTTTATTTAATGCAGTTATTCCTCTGTGCTGTGACCAGTAAAGGTCTGGTAAGAGGCATTGGGGAGGACTGTGGAATGTGCTTGTCAGTTCAGTGCTTCTGCCTTTATCCGGTGGTGACAGTACTGCACTGCAGAGGCCACTTGATCTTTACAGTACACAATCATGTTTATCTTAAGCTGGCAAGCTGGACCATCATGCAGCTTTCCTATTATCTATCTGCTTAAAGTGATTTGCTTGACCTTTCCATCCTTGTCTCTGGCTTCAGGATCACCTTTTTGTATAGACTATATTTATGATGGAGCAGAAGTGGACTCAGCACTGTAGTAGCAGTGGAGAAAACAGGCCCAGGTTTGACATTTGCAGTGATCTCACTGACTGGATCACACCTAATTCCTTGCTCTCCATTGCTGTGTTCATGGCCAACAGATTAAAGTAACCTTCAGACTAGTTATTGTGACGTTAATTTCAGGGTGGAGGACAGAGAGAGTCAAGAACCTTGGAAAGCTTGTTGGTTATGAAGAAAAGTGTAATGAAAAAACATTGTAATAACTGTGGAGCCTCTGTGTTACTTGTGCAACATAACCTTGAGTCTTTTGTGTGTGGCCTATATCCTTGGCTCTAATTTGTTAGTTGTTTGTGTCACTTTTGGCTACTTGTTTTTTTTCAAGGCAAAAGTCTCTGAGTGGTTTTGGTGGTTGCTGAGATTTAAGGGACCTGTGTATGTGTGTGACTACAGCAGCAGTTGAGCTTTGTGTGGACCACTAGGGTCCAGAGGTTTTTATTTGTTTCTTTCCTCTCTGTCTGTGTGTTATATATGATCCTCTGCAAGACGCTTGAGGACTATAAGCAGAGACACGAAGAAAAAACCATAACAGGACAAGAAGTGTAATCCTCAGTGTTAGTTAGCCTCACCTTTAACCGCTTAAGGCATTTTAGTAATGACTGGCAAAATCTAGTACTGTAAAGGAGTCTGTGTAATATTTAAATTTATTTTAGTTCAACTGCAGTAAGTGTCGCCAAGTGTAACTTTGGATTTGAATCATAAAATATCTCACACTACAATGTATGGCATAATATTAGTCCCTTTGTGGTAACAACGCAATTCCTGATGTTTTCCTGGAATTACAGTGTTATACTGTAATAAATATTGCATTTCATTGCTCCTTTTTATTTAATTTTCACAGCTAAATGGTTAAATCTCGGAGTTAAAGGCTCTCATTTTCATTTAGTTTCAAGTTGCCATTTATTCCCTGTCAATTAATCTATATTGCAATACACTGTTTATAAACTGGAACCCATATGTCAAATTGCTCTTTTCTGTTACTGACACAAATGCATCTTCTTACGGTACTTCTGCTGCTAACATTTGAGATCTGAAATGTTCTGCACTCTGGTAGTATCATACATCAAGATCATAGACATATGTCTTTCAGCATTTTATTGCAGAATCAACAGTATTCTCCAGTATTCCTACTGAGGGCAAAACATTGTGATATTATTGTTGTTGACAAACATTTGATATTGACTACATTAACCCTCTCTTCCTCCATCTACCCATCTCTCCTCTGTTTGCAGGACTGTGGCAGCAGAGGTCAGGAAGCAGATAGCTGGCCAGTATGGGGGCTCTCCACAACTATTCAAAAACCTCAACGTGGGCACCACAACAAGCAATACAGTCAGTATTCTGTCATGGACACACTTGCTTGAATCAACATGCTAGTTTTTCAGCAGCTGAAACCGGATTTTCTGAAAACCTTTTAAACTGCCAAAAATACAATTTGCGTGTCTCTGTTCTTAACAGTTGTGATACTATTACTGTTACTGTTCGAGTTTTGTCTTTGAAACTGTAGAGTGTAGTTTTACATATATACATTTATAAGGTTTGAGATGTAGGTTAAATGTTTGACAAGTATCATCAAATATAAATTCATTAAGTACTTGGTTCCATTCGTCCATCTGTAGCCTTGACCACAATTCCATCAAGTATATTATGCACCACAATATTACAAACTAAGACAAGAATGTCATTTTCAGTGGAGTTTGTGGTTATTTAAATGTTTGCTCAGCTGTTGTTTATGTCTTGCTAAATACCATGACAGATAACTGTTGATTGTCCTGTCCACCATTCAGCCTCTGCTGCAGTGTTTCTAGGGTTTGCAGTGTTTGAGCTCAGACAGTATGTTTATTAAAGGGGTAGTGCCAATTGACCTTCAGCAGCCCTGAGTACAGGGCTGCTGAAGCCAGCAAATACTCACACCAGCAAATACTCCCCCCTCATCCTTAATTAGGCTCCAGTTGGCATTTAATTAAATTGTGTAAGGTATTTGTGTTCAAATTCCTCAAGAGGGGGAGAGAGAGAGAAAGAAAGACACATTCACACTCTGACTTACACCGAACGTGCTGAAACCAAGATTCCCACTGGGTTCATCATTTCAGAAGCAGACTAAGACTCATGAAACCATTAGTCGATGCTTAACGTAGCACGCTTGCTAATCTGGTTACTTGTATCAGCTTGAGGGCATTTTATAGCATTTGCCCAAATCACAGATGTGTCTTCCTTAGGATGGATATTCCTGTTTAGAATTAAGGATGATCCAGAAGCGAGAACTGCTCCGTCAACAGAAATAACTGAATGACCTCATATTTTGGACCTGTTGGTGCTCTTCTTGGTGAAGATTCATAGATTGACTAATAACCCATAACTCTTCATCTTTCTTTAAGGTTGTATGGGGAATCAATCCTCTAAAGCCTCTACTAAAGGCTAGGGACTTTAATACATTACCAAGACATCTACATACAGTAACAAAAGACCAGGTGCAGACAGGAGTATCGAACAGTTGACTGTGTCTTCACAGCTAATTAACTTTTCCCATTCCTCTGATCTCTCCCGCTCCCTCAGGTTCCCCTCACAGAGGCAGTGGAGCCGGTGGATTTTGAGGAGTACCTCATCACTCACCCTCCCATCGTTGAGTCAGGTCCCCTGAGGGATCTGATTGAGTTTCCCCCAGATGACATTGAGGTCATCTACACACCCAGGGAATGTCGCACAGTGGTACAAGCTGTCCCTGAGGAAGGGTAAGAGTACTGGATGGTTGAAAGAAGTTATAGTAGCGAGCTTGGAATTAAAGTACAGTCTTACACTAGATTTACTGTGAGTGTTAACTTTTTGTAAGAGCATTGTGAGTGTTATATTGCACTAAGAGTTCTTAGCAAGTGCTTGTAAAGCAAACAGTTTGTTACCTGGACAATAAAGGGCTTAATAAAGTTTTTGAAACAAATTCTTATTCTATAATGTTGTTTAATGTTATATTTTTTAGATGCATTTAGTAACTAGTATAATACCTGAATGATTAGTATAATTTACACTGGCAGTATTTTCCTCAAATTAAAATTGTCGTATTTTCAAATTAGTTTGAAAAGACTGTTTTTCCATTCATTATTGACTGAATGACAAAATGTTATCACTTGCCAAGTCACCCTCTTTAAAGTGTCATGCCGTGAACCTCTGATGACTCAATCTTTTCAGCTTTCCTTGCTGGATTATATTAGATACTGCACAGAGGAATTTCCCTATATTAATATAACCTAATCATACCACTCAGTACACTTCATGTGTACTTCACTGTGTCATATACCAGAAAGATGATATGCCACCAGCCTTTCATCATATTCATATTCACTTCACCGAACGCCTTTCAAGTCCTGTCTCTTGCTATTACAATTTGTCTTGTTTGACTGATTGAATCTGTCTGGCTGCAGGGACACTGATCCTCACGTCAGAGACTGTGTCAGATCCTACACAGAAGACTGGGCCGTCGTCAACAGAAAGTAAGTGTGAAAATATTCATGTTTTTTTCTCAAGGATTTTATCCTTAAAATGTAACAACTATGTAGACCACGGATAATATTGTTCAGTTAATTGTCCTTAATCACTGCTTGATCCTCCAGATATCACAAGCTTGGTACGGGCTTTAACCCCAACTCTCTGGACAAGCAGAAGGAGCGTCAGAAAGGCCTGCCCAAACAAGTGTTTGAGGCTGATGAGATGCCAGACACCAGCAGCTACCAGGATGACCAGGTACCAAATCATTCAGCAGTAAAAATGAAAAAAAAAAAAAAGAACGAGATTCCTAAAATATTGTTTGCGTGAGTTGGTGTGTCTGGGACAAACTTATATGTGTTGGTTGTTCTGTAGGATGACCTGAAGCGACGATCGATGTCCATAGATGACACCCCACGTGGCAGCTGGGCCTGCAGCATCTTTGACTTGAAGAACTCCCTCCCTGATGCCCTCCTCCCTCACCTGCTAGACCGTTCGCCCAATGAGGAGATTGACAGGCACAACGAAGATCAGCGCAAGGCCAGCCGCCACCGTGAACTCTTCGCTCTGCACCCCGCCCTCGATGAGGTAAACTATACCAGTCTACCTATGCAGGATCTGTTTTTTTTGACAGTCGCCATAACATTTACAATGTAGATTTTGTAATTGTAGTTTTCTTTTTAATTTGCATAAATTAAATTAGGCTAGGTTTTTTCATCACTACGTGGACGAACAGGAATTCACAGTGGTTTTGATAATGTAGTTTTAATCTTTGTGAATGTGTAGGAGGAGCCTATTGAGCGCCACTGTGTGCCTGAAGTACCTAAAGAACACTTTGGCCAGAGGCTACTCGTCAAGTGCTTGTCCTTGAAGTAAGTGGTGGACAGCCTTTTTCAGAAAAAAAACCTTTTAGCTCTTTTTATTTAACTGCTGCTTTCTGCTGACCCACTATTTTTTTCTCTCCCCTTGAAGGTTTGAGATCGAAATTGAACCCATATTTGCTAGTTTGGCCTTATACGATGTCAAGGAAAAGAAAAAGGTAAGCTGTTATGCTTTCCTCACTGCCTCCTCAGCCCTGAGTTGTTGGGTCACTTCTGCAAACCATTAAAATTGTTGGGAGGCCAAAATGAATTTGATGAGTGAACTATAAAATGTTATGTTGTGGCCCTGTTATGCTTGTGGGAATGCAGTTAAATCATACACTGGAACTATGTATCTATCTGAAGAAGTTTATCTTCTTCTTTCTGCTCCCCTTTAGCTGACTGACACTAGAGGGTAGCATCTCTCAAATATTTTGCTCTGCACGGGAGCTCTATTATTTCACAAGTGGGCCATTTGTCATTGAAATGTTACCATGTTTGTCAGCCACCATGAGCAAGAAATCAGGTTGCAGTAACACAGCCATTGATTCATAAACTTCGACTGTCATGTTCATGATGCTACATTTAACATGCATGTTATGAACATGTCTTAATTACCTTTGTGCATGTTTCCCTCAGATATCAGAGAACTTTTTCTTTGACCTGAACTCTGAGCAGACGAAGGCGATGCTGCGTCCACACATTCAGACAGCTGCCATCTCCACACTGGCCCGCTCTGCTATATTCTCCATTACCTATCCCTCCCAGGATGTCTTCCTGGTCATCAAGGTCAGAGAATCATGACATGTCATCATTAGTTCTGCCGTTCTACCGCATTGCCGCCCGAAGTGGGGCTCAAACCCACGACCAAATAAATAAATGATTAACAATACTTCCCAAAATACGTCCCAAAATGTAAGATGACCCTGATCATAAGATAATTTCCCCGTTTCCAAAACCTGTTTTTCAAAAAAGACTTTCTGAAGATATAAAACACTTTCATACTTTGTGGGAAAATGTACCGATGTAGCATTACTCCAAGGAAAAGACAGTTCTCATCCTTATATATATAACCAATATATAACCATATTACCAATAAGTTAATTGACATATGTTTGAGAAAACTATTTGACAGCCAGGTCTTTATCTTGTATGATTCTTTGCTGTGTGTGTGTGCGTGCGTGCGTGCGTGCGTGCGTGTGTGGTGACTATAAACTGCGTGTGCTCTGTCCCCAGCTGGAAAAGGTCCTGCAGCAAGGTGATATCGGAGAGTGTGCTGAGCCCTACATGGTCTTCAAAGAGTCAGATGCTGCCAAGGTGTGATCATTGTGAATTAGTTTTGAGGCTTGTCTCAGGTGTAATGTAACATTAGTAATGCATTATTTAATAAGATATAAATGATGTTCTTCTTTGTCCATTATGTCAGTAATATTGCACAGTGTATATTTTTGTTAGTGGATGAATGAGTAGGAACTATTAGATATGGTTTGTAAGCTGTGTTTTTTAATCACAAATATAACCAATTTAAGTTAACATGGCTTCTTTATAGAATAAAGAGAAGCTGGAGAAACTTCGCAGCCAGTCAGAGCAGTTCTGCCAGCGTCTTGGCCGCTACCGAATGCCCTTCGCTTGGACCGCTATCCATCTAATGAACATTGTTAACAGCGCTGGCAGTCTTGAGAGAGATACAGAGCTGGAGATGAGCCTTTCAGGTTTGACATTCCCTTTTAACACAACCCTTTTGATTGTAACTGTAAACATGTGTATCTCAGTACCAGGTCATCAACAGTCACAGTGTGGAGGCACAAGGAAAACAATCAATGTTTCTGTGCTTCTACCCACTCAGTCTCAATGTCACACAGGGGGGGACAGAGCCTATAACAGAGGCCTGGCAGTCACGCATGAGGCTCATGGGCATGTCAATACATTACCACACTTTAAAATTTTTATCTAGAAACAACTTTCCAACAACAAATGATACGTAAAGCAAATTCAAACAGAGGGCATAACATCCAAACAAAGCATCTAGCCATATTGATCCTTGGTGTGTTATTTTGAGTTTGACCCCTTGGTGTTTGTCTAACCCTTGTGCCTTCCTCAAATTTAATAACGTTGGGTACCCTCGTGGCCAAAACTGTACATGTAAAAACTGCTATTAAATCATCATACATCAGTATTTTTTCTGCTTTTTTTCATAAATCTCTTAAACAATTTCAGACTTAACTACAAAACTACCAAACATTCAATCATTTTCTGGATTTTAACCCTTTAAATGCCAGTTTAATTATTTGAAATATTTTCTTATTTATTACAAAAAACACAAAAAATTTATTATTTTCCTTATAATAAATAGTAGGCGGATGGGGCTTTAGTGGGGATTAGAGTCTTGGATATGTCAAAGAACAAAATTGATGTGATTGCATTAGTATTTTTTTATGTAGTGCCAGATACTCCGTCTGGACACTCTCGCGGCAAAAATGTCCCCATTGACTTCTATTAAAACCACATTTTTAAATCTCACTGCCATCACAGTATAAGACCGTGCATTCTGTAATGTTAGAATTTCATTTTGAAGAAAAGTGGTGATATTTGACATTTTTACTGTATTTCACCAGATTGAACCGTTTTCCCGTCGTAGGCTGATGAATGAAATTCTTGTATTTTTGCCATTGTTTTCTATGGAGCCATGTGACCACCAGATCAGAGAAATGTATATGAATATTATGTCAATAAACAGAATTCAAGATTTTTAAATGTTTTTTTTTTTTGTCTGTGCGCAGAGAGAAAAGGCTCGTGGTCAGAACGGAGGAACTCAAGCATTATGGGAAGGCGTTCCCTGGAGAGGACCACCAGTGGAGACGAGTCATGTAGTCTGACAGGCTTTAGACCCGCAACACTTACTATCACCAATTTCTTCAAGCAGGTCACCACAACCACATATATTACACGCACACAAACAAAATCTGTATTATCTACATTTTATGCACCGCTTGGGATGCATGCACACAAAGAGGGATATGTCCTCTAGCTTACTATAAGGTGTGCTTTCTCTTTTTTCTTAAATGTTTCTATTCTGCATGTGTTTTAGGAGGGGGACAGGCTGAGTGATGAGGACTTGTATAAGTTCCTAGCAGATATGAGAAGACCTTCTTCAGTCCTGAGGAGACTCAGACCCATCACAGGTATGAACATCACAGAAGTGAGCGTCCTTTCATTTCATTTTTTTATCCGATTGTTAAGTAGTTGTTAACCTGACACTCATCTCTAACTGGCATTATGATTCCCTTGAATTACTTAAACAGCTGAAGAAGTGGACCACCTGTGTTTCAAATTAATTACATCCCTGTCTGTCTTTATGTCCTTAACTACACTCACTGCCTTTTGTCTTCTGTGACTGTCACCACAGCCCAGTTGAAGTTGGACATTTCTCCAGCACCAGAGAACCCCCACTATTGCTTGACCCCTGACCTCCTGCAGGTTAAACCTTATCCAGACAGCAGAGTACGCCCCACCAGGGAGATCCTGGAGTTCCCTGCCAGGGATGTGTATGTGCCAAACACCACATACAGGTATGGAAAATAATAACTCACAATTTTGACCAAAAAAATCCTTTGGTCAGTAAAGGACAACAACCTCAGTCAAAGTCTGAACACATCTTCAACTTACAGAAATCACTACATATCAGTTCGAGGTTTACGCAGTGATGACACTGGGGCTCGTTAATGTTCACCAGTGTACTGTGTACATATTCCATCTGAACAAGTGCTATTTTTGTCAAGGTCACTTGGAAAAATGTTCTTATTACCAGACAGCTTTGCAGTTGCAGGGCTTGTTTGTCTGGAGATAACAGGTGCTTTCCTATTGTAGATTAACTGACACGAGACCTAATTTATCCACCACAGAGAGCTAAAGGGACTGGGTGAAAGGAAATCATACTGTAGCAGTTTTATCCTGAGCGGTCTCAGTCTTTTTTAATCATTGAATTGCCAAGAAAGTTGGAAAGTGGGATAACAAGTCTACTAGAAGCCCTACTGTTTGATATTCTTGTCTATTACTACTGTTTCTTTAATTGTCATATATCCTCCAAGAGGGTGTTGAACCTGGATACTGCCACCAGCTAAACTAGCAACCCTTCAAGCAACCCTGTTTTTATATGCTGTAAGCCGTAAGGTTCAGGGTCTGAGATGGAAAATAACACATTTATTCATATTTTGATATTATGATATACATGTAAATGCAGATTGCAACAATATTGAAGGATGCAAGGCACGTATGAAGGGGGTACAGTTACTTAAATTGTGAATTAATATATCCACGATAAAACTGTATTTGGTTCAGTTGAAAGTAATTGATATAAAACTGACTGCAAGTCAGATCAACACAATATAAAAAATGCAGTCATTTGATCACATTGATTTTTTATTTTGGCTTTATAAATATGATTTGTTAGAGCACATAGTTGCTTGTCAGAATGAAATGTTAGTGTGAGGCACATTTACAGTACAGTTAGTTATTCTGAAATAGGAAAGAGTCAATATGACTCAATAACATAGGAAATACATGGAAATGATGTTTTCTAACAATACCAGCATAAATCAGCTAATAGAATGAACATGGTTTAAATACTTTACAGAGTAAAAAAAAAAATGTGGGAAAAGCTTATCAGTCTGAGTTTGCTGCCAAAGCTTTCTATCTCCATTTCTTGTAGTGAATTTGACTTCTTACATTGCCCCTTCTTTTTAGATGTGTTTCCATGACACTGAGGGTGAAGCAGTGTAAACTACCAGGAAAAAATTACAAGGCCCCCATCAAAAAAATTCACCAGTATAGACACTTTTTGAAATGTTGGAGATGCAGTGTTTCTCATGAACCCTGACTTATGTCATTTGCATGCTTTATGTAATGACCTGTTTGCATTTCTGCATGTTGCTCCTGGGAACATGCAAGACAGTTTCACATCACAAAGATAAAATTCATTTTAAATAGCTTAGAAGTTGCCAAATATGTTTAAGTTAATCGAAAAGATAGTCAAGCAGTCTCTTTTTAAAATTTAGTCTGTCTGCTCATAGATTTATTTCTCCTCTACGTCAGTACTGTGACATTTTGCAACCAGAACTGAATGAGGTTGCTGATTATGGATCAGTATGTCCATTTTGCAAGTGATTGCAGATGTTGCATAATAACAGTTCTACTGTCCTTGTTGGATAGGACCCAATAGGTTAATGACCTCTGTGGCAATTGTTGCATCACTGCGACAGTTCAGCACTTGTGACTTTTGACATTTTTGACCTGTTGGTCTCTACGAGTGTGTGACAAAATGATGTTAGGAAGCAATCAGCTTAATGTTGCAGATGAACCAAAGATTTTGTGTCATAGACATATAATGACATATGTCACTTCACTTTCACCTTCTATGAAACTTTTTGGCTGAGCATTAGATATAAGCAATGTTTGTGAAATACGCCAGTAGTGTAAGATAAAGTATGAGTTGTGGGGTTCAGTTGAATCTTTCAGCACTTAGGACTGGTCGCATGGCAATCTTGGTCATCTTGAGAGAATATGAGGGCCCTGTGCCAGGCCTCCAGTGAAGGCCCTTCCTCCTTAGAGAGCGTCCCTTTGACCTCAGCCACAAATACCTTCCATTAAGGTTGGTCTCCCCGCAGCCATTAAACCACCAACCACCTGCCAAAGAGTCAGGACAAGAGACAAAAGTTAAGCATAAATTGGTCTTGCACAAATATTTCATTTCACTTGCATTATCTGAGTTATTTCTGTGATAGAGATACAGTTAGTAGGTCGCCTTTCAGAAATTTTGCTAAATGTTAAAACTCTTCTTAAGCTGCTTGTAGAACTCTTCACCTGTATAACTGCGAGCGCAGTTGGAGCTTCGGTAGTTATTTCTGTCTTTTGTGGAGAATCTCATGCCAGTGCTGTTGGCCATGGCATCAGGCAGGTCACCAGAGAAATGGCTGACATGAAGGCTGTAGTCCTTGGAGGGACCTTCCAGTGAGAAATGGTACTCAGCCCAGTGCTTCTCCTCCTTCCAGTCTTCCAAATCAATACGTAGGATGTAAACTCCCTGCTGTGCAATACTGTGGATCTTCTTTAAGCCCAGCCAGAAGTCCCCTGCATTACACATATAACAGTTTTTATCTTGTTTTGACATTTCATATGTGAGCAAAAACTACTCTGAGGCTTATATGTCTGTTAATGTGTCTGTCTGTTGGCAGGGAATCTGCCAACAGACAGAATCCAAAAAAAAATCCAATCTCACACAACTTTTTATTCATTAGTTAATCAATTTCTAATTAATCTCCAGTAGCATTTGAGTCACCCATATTTAATCAGAGAAGGCATGTATGTCTATATACCTGTTACTCTTGGCCTGTGGGGGTGTGCTGCAGTCGGTTGTAAGGTGTAATTATAGGGTAGGTTGTTGTGAAAGAGCAGTGCAACTAAAATATATGGCTGCAGGAGCCATTCCTTTGGAATGAAACATGACTGCGCCTATGAGCAGCTGTCTGAGCCAGTGACTACTGCAGGGAGAGTTGCCAAAATGTGCTGTTTATTTAGACAATACAGGAAATTACTTTGTCAGTTCAGGGCTGATATGTAGCAATTACTATTTCCTATGACCAGGCCTACAGGTCATAGGAAAAAAGGTCTGCAGCTTAAAGTAGTGTAAACGGTTCATGCTCCAGTGCTATCTTCAGACGCTTTCCTTTAGTAATACAATTTTTTATATTTTTGATGAGCTTTGATTAGCAGATTCTTGTTAGTATGAAGTATGTACGGCACAACCATGTATATTTCTTAATATCCCTTGAAGGGCTGTTATCCAATGTGTGCTTATTACAAGTAAGGAAAAAAGTATAAATCAAGTTGTACATGGTTTTGGTGAATATTAAAAGTGACACATTTGGAATATAATGCAGAGTTTAAGAAAATGTCACTCACTTTCCAGATCTCCAAAGCCTTTCTCATATTTCTCCCATGTCTGATCAAAATCCGCTGAACCATCGATCCTGCGTTGGATGACAGTTGAACCCCAATCTAAAAATGAATGAGAAATATATTTCAAGTCAAGTTACTGTTGTACAAGTCACACACAAGTTTACACGAGGATCAGGAAGCTTCCTTATCATAGATAATCTAAAGAGACCCAATTGTCTGCCCTTTTTGATAACTTGTTCCTGTGGTTATCTAGCTGTATAACCTTTTGTTTTTGGTTCCTTTCCTCTTGATTGGAGACATGCGTAAATGCCAGTGCTTCATCTCATAAATGTCACTGCCTTTGAACATAGAAACATTATTCTGATCCTCTCACTGAGAACTTAGATTGCTGTGGTCTCACCCACCTGAACCCATTTCGCAGTAAACATTGAATGGCTCTGATTGGTTTGGCTTGATAACAAAGATTCCACTGTTCGCCTCTCCTTTGTTAAACAACTCACTGCAGTCGATGGGGAGGTCTGTAACACAAAACCAAAATTAATGCAAATCCAAGTTTTTCATTCTGAGACGTTTCATATTTACTCCCAACATTTTGAACAACTGTTGATGCATAAATAAGAAAAAATTTTACCATTTGTGTCCAGGCTAGTTGAGTTTCCTCTCAGATATTCAAACACATTAGGAGCCGCAGGGTCTGAATCCACTGGCTTATCGACTGTATCTTGAAAACTGTCATAGCTTAGCTGCAAGGAAATGCAAATGACTCTGCAGTGTTAAATTATGTTGTCAGTCCTAGAAAGAGCTTAGAAGCCCTCCCCATATTCTAAAGTGGAATTTATCCTCACAGATAGTAGATGTTGGACTTTAAAAGACAAAATGTGGCGAAATCTTTTTTTTTTTTAACTGTTGTTTACCTTTTCCTCCAGGTTTTTAATCTTTGTTTTCTGGTGGTCGAGCTGATCATGCTGCTCTTTCACAGCTTTCAGCAGATTGGTGATTGTTTTCTCTTGAGCTTCAATCACTTCCTGAAAATGCCATAATCAAAACATTGTTCATGCATTCTCATGATTATTTGAAAACGTTTTAAACAGCAGCTGCTGAGTGACATGAATTGAACAAATTGAAAACTACAGTTGGAATATGAGTTTCATGATTTTTTTTTCAGTCCTAGAATTGTTAATTCTACCCACCAACTCACATACTGTATTTTGACGACATCTAAGTGGAGTTGAAAATTCTAATGCAACAGATAGTTAAGGATTGTTTATCAATTATCATTGCTGTAATACATCAATAGATCATGGTCATATAAAGACAGATGATACCATATCATATCAAGACAGATGAGTAGTTTGTAGTGATAATTTATGTGGTATGTAGGTTAATGCTATCCAAGTTATCAGTTTATTAAATGCATTTCCATTGTTAACGGGATTTTAGGGAAATTTTAAATGCAGTTTTTATTTGTTCATTTTTCACTTCTTTTCATGTTCACATATCTACTAACTAATGCAAACTTCAAAGAAATTGCTTTAGCACTTTCTGGCCACTTACCTTGAGTGTTGTGATTTCACTAAGCTGTTCAGCAGGGACCATACTCTGTGACAATCCCTTCAGCCTCTCCTCGAGGCTTCCCACCTTGCTCTGCAGCTGTGTGCGCTCCTGCAGGATGCTGTTGATCTTAGAGTTGATTTCTAGCGACAAGTTCCTGATCTCTTCGTTATTAGCCTTCAAGAAATTGGTGGTCTTCTTCAGCTCCTCCTCTTCCTCCTTGATCTCTGACGTGACCACTGAGAGCTGGTAAAAAGTGCGGTCGAAAATGTTCAGCTTTTGAAAGATATCGTTGATTTGGGCCTTAGTCTTGTGAACGAACTCCCGTAAACTCTGGCCGAGCTGAAGGAGGCCGTTTGCAAGTAGGCGAACATCGTCCAGCATGGCAAAGCGAGACTTTGCCTCAGTAGGGCTTGGTTCTGTGGTAAAGCCCCGGAAAGGCAGGTTGGGTTGCTCTTCTCTACCTGAGGTCTCCAAAGGGACAGCAGCAATGGCGTTAGCCAGCAGCAGAAGCAGCAACAGACAGAACGGCTTCATCATGATTTCCTCGGATGGATTGTGGAGCAGTAATCTTCTGACACGCAGTTTCACTGCTCTTGCTACTTTGTGCTGTTCTCAACACTCTTCTCTCCCTCTGCCTATAACTGTGACTTCCTTGCTGTTAAAATGATGTGAGAGCAGCAGGCTGCTCTGTGTTATATACTGCCCTCTCAGTAGAGAGGTGGGGGGGGATTAGCTGATCATTAAACCCTACCATGTTTTAGCTCTTTACCCCACCTCCTCCCAAATCCCCCCTGAACCCTCCCTCTCCTGAACAAACAAATCACAGCAGTGAGCAAATGACATATACACCCCCCCCAGCCCCCCCACCCCCCGTTCTCTGCTACCCATTTAACCTCAATCCCCTCTCCATACCACACCCTGCCCTACACTGTTCTCCATCTGTGGTGCAGAGCTTTAGCTGATCAGCAGAAAGCCAACAATGGCCATCACAGGTTTTTGATGGATCATCAGCCTGATCAATCTCAAACCTTATAACCCTGCACACACTTTGCTCTGATTCATAATGCTGTATGTAATTAATGCTCTTGGGTTTGATTTAGCATCCTGCTGAATCAGCTTAGCACCCAGCGCTCTCTCTCTCTCTCCCTCTCTCTCTCTCTCTGTCTCTCTCTCTCTCTCTCTCTCTCTCGCTCCTGCTTCTCTCTTTGTGTGGGGAGGGGAGTGGGTCTGTCATCTGTGCCAGGGCTGAGCTTCTGGGCATGAATGATGTTAGAGAGTTTGGACAGTGTGTACTCATCATCTCGGTTTTATTGCTCAGCCTTGTCTTTTTTTTTTTTTTTCAAGTTTTTCATAACTTGTGTAATATTTTTAATGCCACCAGACATGAAATGGGGAATAAACACTCACCAAGCACTTTATTAGGAACACCATACAAATACTGGGTAGGGCATTCCCTTCGCTCTCAAAACATCCTAATTTCTGTCTGGCATAGATTCAGAAAGATGTTGGAAACATGCTTTTGAGTTTCTGGTTTATGTTGTTATGATTGCATCACGTCATTTCTGCAGATTTATCAGCTGCACATTCATGCTGTGAATCTTCCATTCTAGCACATCCCAGAGGTGTTCTACTGGATCTGTCCTCAGAACTGCTCACTGGATGTTTTTTGTTTGTCACACCATTCTGAGTAAACTCCAGAGACTATTGTGTGTGAAAATCCCAAGAGATCAGCAGTTTCAGAAATACTCAAACCAGCCCGTCCGGCAGCAATGGTCATGCTACGGTCAAAGTCACTGAGATCACGTTTTTTCCCCATTCTGTTTGTTGATGTGAACATTAAATGAAGCTCCTGACATGTATCTGCGTGATTTTATGCATGGCCTTGCTTGCCACATGATTGGCTGATTTGATAATTGCATGAATAAGTAGGTGTGCAGGTGCTCTTAATGAAGTGCTGAGTGATTAGCTTGCAGCTTTTAAAGGATAATTCCTGTGCACTGAGTCCTGTCGTAAAAACCATCTTTATGGGAAATTCTTACTAAGTTGTTTCAAGCAGACTTGCAATGTTGGTGAAATATGCTCACCTTCAGCCAATGGGGGTGGAGGGTGGAGGGGACTAATCAGTGATCAGTATTTAATTGGAATATAAATATTTATACTTCTGGCAGTCCTTGCTGCATGGTACCCAACCTCTGAAATAAGACGTAGAGCTTAAACGTCCTGTTCTGTGACGTGAAAAAGACCTTCCAGACTTAATAATTGCTCCTACTTTTACTATTTATTACTGTCATTAAAGTATGCTTTTATTGGTAGGCCATTCAGTCACTTTGGATAGCAAAGGAAAGGATTGTTGCATTATTACTTTTACAGTGTCACAAATAGCAGAAAATACTGGGGTAGTTTCCCCGTGGCCTCTATAGCTTTGGTTTAAAATGGAAACATTTTTGCACTCTGGCTGTTACCGTGCACCTTAAAATACCACACAGCCACTTAATGAGCTTTCTAGTCATTTGTGGTTATAAGGAAGGGTTACCTCAGTTCTCAATAATGAAGGACTGCTATGCTTTTTCATATGAACAGAGCAGAAAACAGTGTGCTATGTAAAAGAAAAATTTGGTCATGGACTGAGTGAATGTGTAAGGAATGCTTGATCAGCATAAAGCTGGTATCCTTCATTCCAGCACAGTGGTTAGCGCTGTGGCTTTACCGCAAGGCGGTTTATTTAATTACCCCAGCAGGCAGCAGTGGGTAATTAATGGGATATCCACTGTCTACTGCTGTTTGTTTGTTTTTTAAGTGTTAACCTCAGGGTGGTGCATTCTGATTTCATTGTCATTTTGAACTGTCACCATTGCTGTAAATGTAGCTATACTGCTTCTTATCATGCATACTACCTGTAATTTGAGAGATACCCGTGTGATCCTTTTTCTAGCCATTGTAACTCCATGAATTGATCACTTCCTATTTAGTTTTGCAGATTTAATAACGTGTTATTGCTTTGTTTAATGGTTCGATAGAGCGGATACCCTTCCACTACTGCCCATCCTTTGTTTATCACAAGTTGAAAAAGAAACATTCACTCACTATTTTAGTACCTAATTTGCTTATTCTGCCATTATTTGATAAGATGAGGTCCTTTTTAGTGTGGGAGAACTGTGTGCACTGTCTTGCACATATGTGAAGGATTCTGAGCAAGTAGGACCATGAGTAATGTTTTTGTAGAAACCTTGAGATGTGTGCAAAGTTCAAATATTTGATATATTTATGTGTTTTAGGTAAAATTTGATTTAGTATATTTTAAAGTAGATATACCCAGTTTTCTGTCAATGACTGAAGTTCCCTCACATGTTTTTGGCCTTAATGCATGGCCAACTTACTTTTTATTTACCATTATTTGTCTACAAGCTCTGAATTACTAGAGAATAACTTTGTCACCAGGCCTATTGGTGAGAAACTGGTCCTGCTCGATGTTGACAGTCAGTAAACAATGACTTTGTCCTGTTATGTTGCCTCTAGGCCCAAAATGGGAGAGGTGGGTAGCTGCCCTCTTACTGTTGGGAGTATACTGGGGGACCTGTAGAGTTTGTAATGCAGAGTTTGCATTCAGAGTGCGCATGTGTGCCGATTAACCTGAGATGACTCTGATGGGATGAACTGTCCAATCAATGATACTTCCATTTGTGCTTATATGGGTATTTCAGCTTTGCCACAGTTAAGTCATCCTGGGGTTTATTTCAGTTCAAGTTCAACAACCCACTTTGAAGCTGCCATTAAAATTGTTAGGATAAGATAGGATGGAGGGTTACAGAACAAGAAATTCTGTTCATCAGACAAAGGAGATTCCCACGCTTCCTTCAGTCAGTTGTGGTTCCAGCTGTGGTCTCTGTGGGGCCAGCCCCCACAGACTTGATGACGTCATTGTGGTTTGTCAGCTGAGCCCGGGTTACTTTGTACTTTGTTGGACTCAATTTTGGGGTCTCTTTTTTTTTTTTTTTTTTTTTTTTTTTTTAAGCTCAACCTGGGCGGCAGAATCAGCCGAGGCCCGCCATACAATTTATGCAAGGAGAGAGTTTGCTAATATACAGCGTGGTTTGAATTTTTTTACATAACGTTGATGATCATTGCTCACCCACTAGACCTGTCAAGTTTGTGCTACACTTTGTAAAGAGGTTTATCCTGTAAAAAAAAAAAAAAAAAAAAAGCAGTTATGATCATGACAAAATTGTTTCCTTTAATGTTGCTGGCTTTTCACTGTATCATTGAGGGAGTAACAACTCCCTCCTCCCACTTGTTCTGTAAAATGTAGTTTTTGATCTTTAGGTTGTGCCTTCCATGGTTATTGACAGGCCAAGCCTCCTGTATTTACCAATGAGAGTATGGTTTACACACCATGGTGGCCTTGCCCCTTAAATTTATCAGCTCATGGAATCTGATGTAACTCTGTAAGCTAACTAGGTCGAGCACTTTCAAAGATGTTTGGTTTTCTTGTCAGAGTAAGAGGTCATGGTTTAAGTTATGCACAGTGGAAGGAAATGATCATTGTTACTAAAGTTATCTTGTGTTTTTTTTTTTTTTTTTTAGAGATCTGATAAGTTACTGTGCAATATTATTATACATGCTATTATTATACATACCATATTATTATACATACCATTACATAGAGTGTCATTATTGAATATAAAGTTTGTGTGTAAGTTGTACACACAAGTATATTTCATTGGGGAAAGGAAATTTTTCTTTGTTTCTTTGACTTTTCTGATTGGTCCTTAGCTATTTAATTTTATAAATTGTAATGCTGCTTTTGTGTTGTTACTGCTCTGACATAATTTATGACATGCTTTGTTTTCTCTGTTTGTGCCTGTGCACATGTGAATGTTTTTCAGGAATCTGCTGTACGTGAACCCTCAGAGTCTTAACTTTGCCAACCGCCAAGGCTCTGCCCGCAACATCACAGTGAAAGTGCAATTCATGAATGGAGAGGATCCGAACAATGCAATGCCGGTATGGCATGATGCTAAAAGATAAAACCATTCCCATTTATGAATTAGTACTGTCAGGCATGCCATAAGTGTTCTTTCTGACTGTCTTACTATATTGGCAACTGAGGACTTTTAGCACTTGATATTTTAAATTGCTTAAGGTCATGACGAAAGCTGTGCAGTGAACCAGCGCTCCATTATTCTGCATGCTAAGAAATGCACATGTTAAGAGATGGTCATAATCCATTCAAATGTGGCCTCGACGTCATGAGGCTCATGAGTGTTGTTTTCATTATCCCACAGGTGATATTTGGGAAGTCCAGCTGTGCAGATTTCTCTAAAGAGGCCTACACTGCTGTGGTGTACCATAACAGGTAAGTGATTTGTCTTTTGGAATCTTTTGCTTTTAATAGTCTGTGCAGTATTCTGTAGGGAACCTCTAATCAAAAATCAACTGGAGCGTTCAAGAAATTAGTTTGAGTCACTGGTCCGGAAAAGGAGGTGAAATTACATTTATTCAAAGATCCGAAAAGCTCCATATCAAAAACATACGTTCAGATGCTTTTCTAACTCTTATTAATATCTATCATTATATAGGTATCACAGTATGTTTTAATTAATTAATTAATTAATTAATTAATTAATGGTGTATCTTGACACTGCTGTGTTAACTGTAAGTTCTGAAAAACTGAAATGCTTAGCCTGGCACTTGGTAATCGAACTCTCAAACGTTCCCTTTAATCCAACATTATCATGGCATGTACTCGTATACCTCCACTGCCATAGCTTTGATGGCATTCATTAAAGAAAGAGCTGAGCCAACCTTGTTGATGTTGTCATGTGGTGTCTTTGGCATAAATTCCTTACATCTGTACCTAAGATTTGAGTCTCTAATATTTTATCTCAACTATTAGGTGTTTTTTTTATGGCACCCAAGGGGTCAAACTTTCAAGGCCAAAATTAATCAACCTGTGAATAATGTACCACTATGAATAGAGCCATCATGCACCAGGGCCTTATACGCAGCCTGTATAAATGTTTATAGTTAGTGGTCAGTTACAGTCTGCATTTCACTCAGAAATGGCACAGTATTTCTCTTGTCAGCCCCTTAAAGAAAAATGAGAGAAAAATGAATGACAATGCTCTCTTATGACATGTTTTGTAAATCTTCACAGCTTCTACTTTTGTGATTATATCTGCTCTTTGCTTTGATATAATGTGCCCTGCCATTTATCTTTTCTGCTGCGATAAAGCAGCTCCAAATGCTCTTTCGTCTTGAGGATTTTTCCTTTTCTGGTCCAGAACCAAAATGTTTGTTCTCATGAGAAATTAGGGCCTTTCTCTGACCCTTTTAAGCACAAGTTTTAGGCAATCCTAGTGTGTTTGTTGATGTCGCTGCATTAGCTGTGGGCTATTTGTCTCTGGGCATTGGCTTGCAGACAAAGTTTCCTCCTATGGGAATAGAAAAGAATTCAGCTGAAGTGAGTTATGAAGTGTTACATGACTTAGTTATTTTTATCATTATCATTTGGCTTCCACTGCGAACTTAGAATATATTTAAATATGTATATATATAAACTGAATGTAAAACAGCTTGCAAGTAAGATCCTGTGATCCTGCATTATTGTTTCTAATTACTGTCATCAGGTCACCTGATTTTCACGATGAGATCAAGATCAAGTTGCCTGCCTCCCTGTCGGACCACCACCACATTCTCTTCACCTTTTACCACGTCAGCTGCCAGCAGAAGCAGAACACACCTCTGGAAACCCCTGTGGGATACACGGTAGGTAACGGTCACCAGTAGAACTGCATTTACCGGCTGCTACTGTAGTTGTAGGTAACAGCTGTTGGACTCTCACTAATGTAATGCTCGTGCAGGCTGAAGTATAAATCTAGACATGCTCGTTCACAGGCGCACTGCTCATTCAGACATCTTTCTTTGAAACAACAGAATTTTAGGTAGATGTGCATGTGTACATTTAAAGCCTTGAGAACACCACGGTGGTGGTTATATTTTTTGTTCTCTGCATTTTCTTTTAATCTGTTTTATCTTCCTTTTTCTTTAGTGGATACCCATGTTGCAGAATGGGCGTCTACGGACGGGGCACTTCTGTCTTCCCGTGTCTCTGGAAAAACCACCCCAATCTTACTCTGTCCTCTCACCAGATGTAAGACACAGTTGTTGTTTTTTTTTTAGTAGTGCTTTTAATATACGAATGAATTTAGTGAAGTATGAATTTAGCATAGATAAAATCTCAAGGGGTAGTTATGCTGCACAGATTTAACGAATAATTATTGTTCTTCAGGTTCCTCTCCCAGGGATGAAGTGGGTGGATAACCATCGAGGAGTATTCAATGTGGAAGTGGTGGCTGTTTCAACCATCCACACACAGGTAATGTATTCAGTAGCTTTACAAACAGTGTTTTGGGGGATTTTGGGCACTAACTCTCATCACTTCTCATCCTCCTTACTCTGTCCCATGTTTCCTGTTGATAACATCTGTATATATTTGAGCTGAGGTGAAATGCTGCCAATGTTAATTAGTTGCTAAAGAATCAGTTTCACAAGTATCACACACACGCAATTATTTTAAATTCCAATTAAAGTTAAGAGAAACAACCACACAGTATTTTCACATTTGGACAGGAATTCCTTCCCAACACTAGTTCATTAGTGGGTGAGGCTCACCTCGCCAGTTATTTACTGAGGTCTACTCCATCTCTGTGCCGGCTGTGGTGTAGAGAGCTTGACTGTGGTCCCCAGGAGCCTAACTGGGACTAATGTGCTCATAAATCACTGCTCCTGGCGCAGATTAGATTTGCTGGATTCTACTGTGTTCTTGTAGTAATGTTCGTTTTGCGGTTTCCACTTGGTGAGCCAACGTGCTGGCTCAGAGTTACAGGCGAGTAGATCCAAAGCTTACTTTTGTATGTTGACTCCCTTCCCCTCTTCTTGCCTTCATCTTTCTCTAACTTGAACATTGTTATTTTTTTTGTCCTCTAAGCTCGGTCACTTCTTTTAGTGTTCGCTTTTCCCTCTATCCATCTTTGTCATCTCTCCCTCTCTTCTTCTCTTCTGGTCTGCATTGCATTTGTTTTGTCAACAAATTTTCCACTCTCTCTACTCCTTTGTGCCCTCTATCGCCCTCTCTAGGACCAGTACCTGGATAAGTTCTTTGCCTTGGTACATGCCCTGGATGAGCACATGTTCCCAGTCAGGATAGGAGACATGCGCATCATGGAGAACAACCTGGAAGCCGAGCTCAAGTCCAGCATTGCGGCTCTCAACTCTTCCCAGCTGGAGCCAGTGGTTCGATTCCTCCACCTCCTACTGGACAAGTTGGTGTTGCTTGTTGTGCGGCCGCCGGTCATTGCTGGACAGATAGGTAGGTTACTGTATTACATTTAAGTAATAAGTCATGAGCTTGGAGGTGACGGCCAACATGTCAAATGTTATCACTCTTAAAAAAACCTGTTCCTGGTGTAATTATACCTTTGAAACAACAAGGGTCTATATATTTTAAGAAATTCTTCATTGTGTGACCATTTGTTTAGATGTCTTTTTGTGTGGGTCATCCCGTGCACACACGTACTGTAACTTAATGTGTGTGTTCACTACTATCTGTATCTGCGTTTTTGTATGTGTCAGTTTGCTTCTTTCTGTGCCTCTGTGTGTGTGTGTTTAGTGAATCTGGGCCAGGCATCCTTCGAGGTCATGGCATCCATAGTGAACCGGCTTCATAAGTACCTGGACACCAGCCAGGACATGCATGGCCGCAACAGCCTGCTGTCCTCCTACATCCACTATGTCTTCCGCTTGCCCAGCGCTGACCCCAACTCACCATCACCAGGTATTCAATACAGTTAACCTCCTCACATTTTTCTTTATTCTATATCTGTTCTTCTGTTTTCTCCTTTTAAGTTAACCTCATCCAACTCCCAACTCACCCGCACGGGGTGTTTGTGTTCAAACCTACCTGCCATAATTTTTCTTCTCCTATTTCTTTTTATCTTTTGCTTTTTTTTCCTCCCACATCCATTTTGTCTTCTGCCTGCCCAACACAGACCCCAACTCATCCTTAACAGGTAGATATGGTCCACTGCTATACATCTGTGTGCAGTTGTACTTCCTTTTGAATTAAAATTACGTTAAGTTCTTCAAGCTTTTGATGTGTGGTAGAAGACACAGTTACCTGCAGACCCTCCGTATTAGCTCATAAACCTTCCACTGCCAAGACACACTGGTTGTTCCCTGTAACTGTAATCATTTATGAATAAATATATTACTGAAAATTGTGGGTTCACCAAATGCAAGGTGAAGCGTTGGTTGCAATGGTAACTTGTTAAGGGGTGGGGTTGGAAAAGTTTTTATGACAGGTGTTGGTAGCAGAGTTAAAGAAAAACTGTCATGTCAGTGGACCTGGTGTGTTATGACGTGGTAGTAGCAGTTATTTCCATCTCATTCCACTTGTCCTTTTTTCCTTGCACTGTGTAACACAGGCCCGGGAGGGTTGGGAGGTTCGGTTCACTATGCCACCATGGCTCGCTCAGCCGTTCGCCCAGCCAGCCTCAACCTCAACCGCTCCCGTAGCCTTAGCAACAGCAACCCTGACATTTCCGGTACACCCACCTCTCCTGATGATGAGGTCCGTTCCATCATTGGAAGCAAGGTAAGGTCATCATACAGTGTCTTTGTTAATCCTTGAGCCTGTAACTTCTTTTTTCTTAGTACTTTTCGAGTTCAGTCAGTTTTCTGTTAAAGGATAAAAGAGGCACGCCTGTGGCCTTCAATGTACTGAACCAGCAGTGATAGATGTGAATGTATTTTGGGCACTTGTCTCTGTTGCACTATTGGGCTTACCAACATGTGGATGTCAGATATCAGAGTTCAATATTGTAACATTGCTGTAATCTAGCATCTCTTATTTATTTGTGATGTATTTTAGGTTCATGAAAGTTAATTGCGCTAAATCTACAGTTCTTATCCCACATCAAAGCAGAGTCCTTGCATGTGTACAGTGACCCAGAGGACCTATTTTATCAACATGTAAACTAAATAGCCAATGCGTAAACATAAGCCTGGACATCTTATCTCTCTAACCGCTGTAACAGCAACGTGACACACAAATACACTCATGCAAACACAATGCTCAGTCTGTGCTGGTTGATAAAGGCATAGGAGACAGTTTATAGTCTCACCAATAAAGCAGATGCTGTAAGAAGATATAACTGTACATTGTTTCAATAGTCATATATTTCTTCCTTTTTTGTAACTTGCCACTTTTGTTTTAATTGAACCCAAAATGTACCTTAGCGGTGAGTGAATGATGTAATGTGCCTTTCTAATGGTCTTGCTGTACTTTTAACCATGATATGATGGATGCAGCCCCCTGTTTGATAAATGTTCCCTTTGCTGCTAATACTTAACTAAACCTTTCTTCTCTTGTCTCTGAGGGAGGGGAAGTTATATAAGTTATAAGGGAGAGACAGAACCTATGTGCTTTGCTCCTCTGTGGTGATGATCTGGACTTTTAATTTACTGAGAGCTAACCTTTTTTGACCCTTGGCATCTTCCAGCAGTCCTGACCTCTGAACCTCTGTAACCTGTCATTATTCCTTCCCTCCTCCTTCCCCCGTGCTGCTCGCTTATTCCCTTGCCTCATGCCTGCCTTGTGTCCTTTGACCTTGGCACCCCTAGGGCTTAGACCGCTCCAACTCGTGGGTGCACACCATGGGCTGTAAGAGTGCCCCCTGGGGATCCAGCCCTGGGTCCGCTCCAGAAACCATGCAGGTGGTTTTATGAATGCCCCGTCCTCCACTTTGCCTCACTACAAAAAGAACTCACCCTATTCACCTTGAAGGGATACTGGGATATTTGGAGTTTTGGTTTATTTGTGTATTTTGTTAGTTATTGATAGGAAGTTGATTTTCGGGACGTGGGGGCAATGCTTATCCTTCTTAAGATTTTTATTTTTGTTGTCCTGTTTTTTTTTTCATCTGTTACTCAACTTATCTAGATGCTTCCAGTGGTTTTCAGTCACATTGCTATTATTACCATTTTCGCTGTGTTCCTCTGAACTATAGAGTACCGAACCATTTCCAAAATGTAGTGCAAGGACAAATAAGACCAAAACTTCAGAATATTGCAGTATTCTGGTAAACTTATAATCACAGCCCTCCCATGATCCCATACATGGGAGTCACAGCCGCCTCCATGACCCTCTATCTGTCACGCTAGTGTCTCAGGTGTCATCCTTCTTTACCCCTCTTTACTAATCACACCTAACACCTCTCTTTTTCTCAGTACTTGAAGGAAAAGACACATATTCTAAAACCAGATATTGCAAAGCCAGATTTGAATTGATATCAGAGTTACCCATGGTTTCAGTTTCTTGGACATTTTTGCCCTCCCTTTCTTTTCATGTTAAGTTTACCTGCTGTAAACAGTCTTTCTGTGAGTATTTCTCAGAAGATAGTGGAGGTATAGAGAAAAAGGGCAGTGTTAGAAATCATCTTCATCAGCAGTGTAGATTTTTTTTTTCATTCCCTTTATTTCATCTATCATTTCCTTTTCTCACTTCTGCTTTTAACACAGTTATTCATTCTCACCGCTGAAATCCCATAGTCCCCCACTCTCAGCCAGAATCCCGGCATGACTTTCTACTAATCCTAAATAGCATTCACTTTGTCACTGGGGCATGGTATATCTGTGAGTGTGAATGTGTGTCATGTGTGAAGTCTTTGTCAGCTTCACTTTCCATCTTCATGTGATGTTATGTCCTCTGTCACTTTAAGTTGTCATGGCATTAGCCCTTAGAGGTACACATACAATATTATGAATACCAAGAAACCAGGATAAAATGAATTCTGCATATTGTAATCATAAAATCACAGCGAGATTACCACATTAAATTAACTGTGCTTATATTGTCAGAGCACATACATTATTGCATTTAACCTGCAATGGAACATTATATTAGTTTAATAATAGTTTTGGTAGTGTAGGATGTTTTTTTTTTCTTAATGCCATTTTATGCCGCTGAAATAATGTATTCACCTTGAGGGATGCAGAATGGTACATCATTAAGCAGTGGCTGTAGCATCAAGAAAAACAAATCAATCTTGTGTCTTCACTTGATTTCATGGCTCTTTATGCTGCCATTTTGCATCCTTCCTTCATGGAACGCAAACTACCGATGTATTTGACTGTTATAGCTTACGGATGCAACATTTTTAAGTGTTGTGGCCCTGTCCTGTGTCTAATTGTTTTGTGTCCCTCATGTGTGATAAGTATGTGCAAGCTATCACAAAAGTGTCTAGTGTGCGTGTGTGTGTGATCCAGCAGACACATTTCTCTGTGTGCTGAGGGAAAAGGTGCAACCCCACGCTCTTGTTGCTCCTCCACTAACCTTGTTGTCACCGTTCCATTCATCCCACCCATAGGCCATGGAGCGCTGTGGCAATCGCATGTCTTCGCACACTGAGAGCGCCAGTTTCTTGCAAACTTTAACAGGACGGTTGCCCACAAAAAAGGTAGAGCCACTTGCACTGGGGGAGGAGCCAACCCCGCCCACCTCTTTATTCGCCTCCTCACCTGTCTTGTCTGTGGATGTGTGCCTCTGGATTGGTTGATGTCGTATTTGGTGGTTGTGGAGTCTTGCTGAATGCTGAATGTCACTGATCTGCCTTTTGTTCTGAATGTGTCAGGGAGTTTTTGATGTGACATCAATGTTGGTTGTAGTCTGACTTACGCTGACTGTGTGTTACAGAAAGTTGTATCCGTGTAGTCTGGGAAGTCTTCAATCATTGTTTGGATTTTAATCCGACAGATACTGTACCAGCAATTAAAACAGGTGGCTAATGTTAACTAGTTAGCTACCAGAATACAATAATATCTAATACAAATATACATATACTATATATAAAAATAATATCAAAATAATTTTACTTTAAAAAAACTTAACTCATGGTCCAAGTTCTAGCTTTTTCACCCTCAAGTTTCACCTGCTTTTCATGGTCTTAATCATTGGGTGTTTCATTCCTCCATTGTTTTTACAGGGCAGTATTTAGTAGTTAATACTTAGTACTTTGAAGAAATAGAAATGATTACACATAAATCTGAAAAGGATTAACAGAATGTGTGTCTTCTACAGGCAGAACTTACATGAGATATAGATTTAAAATGTGGATATCAGTCAGGTCCTGCCCCTTTCTTATATTTAATATGTCAACAAGATTAAGGAAGACTTGCCAGACTGGACTACAGTCAGTGTGTATGTCAAATGCACACCTAATAAATACAAGTTATTGATGCACAATACTTGGAAGAAATGAAGAAGAATAAATTCTTCCATGCAAAAAAAGTATTTCTTCTTTGCATTTAAAGAAAAGGAATTTCTTCTGTCATATTTACTCTACAAATTAGCTCCATTTGCATGGTGGTAGGAGAGCATTTTTTCTTCATTTCTGAAAAGTAGAAGTTGTTGCACACAATAGAGAATTTGTATGATTTTATTTTTATTTTTTTCATTTAATAACCTGAATTGTAACACCTAACTTCACTCTTTAATCAAATTTTCAGTGTTGGGGATGCAGGAGCTTTACTGGACTGTATTGTTCTTTCATATAGAGAATGTTAGTACTGCTAATCGCTGTTACGGTTTTGAGTTCCAAAACTAATACACTCCACCAGGTTAATTTAAGTTTGGGACAAGAGAGATTTTTGTGAAGTGACATGTCTCTTACCAACATACATCTATAGTCAGTTAGGTTTTATTTTATGCCTTCTCCCCCATCACTAAATATAATTTGGAATGCTTTTTCAGTATATGCAACATGTAGACCTAGCTGTATATTAAGGAGAGATAGACAGTGATGCATAATCTGGTGCCTCACATTCTTTCTGTCTGGCTCTATTGCTTTCTGTTTTCCTCCCCCTCTCTGTCCCTTCCTCTCCACCTCTTTGTCTCTACGTTTTCTGCTTTCCTGCTCAGCTCTTCCATGAGGAGTTGGCCCTCCAGTGGGTTGTGAGCAGTGGTAGCGTGAGGGAGGGAGCTCTACAGCAGGCCTGGTTTTTCTTTGAACTCATGGTAGGAAACAGTCCTGACACAGAAAAAAATATTTCTCTCTATTTATTAGTCATAACAATACAGTATTTTTTTCTGTGAAATACAATGTCTTGTGTTGTTTCCCAATGAACATCTTGATCACAGGTAAAGAGCATTATCCACCACCTTTACTTCACTGACCGCTTAGAGTCACCCAGGAAGAACCGTTTCCCAGAACGCTTCATGGATGACATTACTGCCCTGGTCAGCACCATTGCTGGAGATATTGTGTCTCGCTTCCAGAAGGTAACTAACCCTAACCCAATCAAGTATCTCATGGTATCAGAGGGTTCCCAATGGGCATGCATTTTGTGGAATATCATGGCACAGTAGTGACTGCGTGGAAGGGAAATCAGGGAATATAATAGTTTTGCAAATTAGGTCTTTCAAAGTAATATTAAAACAACATATTCATTTACTTACTGTTTTAACAGTTGTGTTAAAGAATTTTAGCTTTAATAGTGTGGCACAGTTTGTTTGAGGCCAGAGGGGATTTCCCATTCTTTATACGATATAATAAGGCAGAAAATATGGTCAAACCACAAACTCTGGAAACTTTTTTTAAGACGTGTTTCTCATCCAATCAGGACCTGGAGCTTGTGGAGAGGCTGAACACGAGTCTGGCCTTCTTTCTCAATGATTTACTGTCAGTCATGGACCGAGGCTTTGTCTTTACCCTAATCAGGTCATACTGGAAACAGGTAAATTTCTTATTCATTTTCTTTTTTTTTTAATATGTCATACATTTATTTTTAACACAGCATGATACCTCAAATCTAGAAGGATCAATACGAGAGACGAAAAGTCAGATGTAGATGTTTCTCTAAAAACGTACGGTAAGGTGCATCGTTTTCTCTGTCCAGGTGTCCACAAAGCTGTACACTCTGCAGAACCCAACCCTGGAGTCTTTGAGGCTTGATTTCTTGAGAATCGTTTGCAGCCACGAACACTATGTCACCCTCAATCTGCCCTGCAGCCTGCTCACACCACCTGCCTCGCCTTCCCCCTCTGTGTCTTCAGCCACTTCACAGGTCAGAGAAAAAGAAATGAAGGGAGTTTTGTGTTGTACATTGTCTTCTCACATCAATGTTTTCTCTCGTCTTTAATATGATACTATAATATAACAGAAGACCGGTTAGCTGTAGTTACAGTCAAAATATTCACTGATTAACATAATGAATGAGGTCTGTCGTGTTCGGATGTTCTTTGTAACTCCCTCTCTTCTTTGGCACAGAGCTCTGGGTTCTCCACACATGTCCAGGACCAAAAGATAGCCAACATGTTTGAGCTGTCTGTCCCCTTTAGAGAGCAACACTATCTGGCTGGACTGGTACTGTCTGAACTGTCTGTAATACTGGACCCAGACAATGAGGGGTTAGTATGTTTTGGATACACACCTCACACACACTTGTGCAGTGTGAAGTTTAAGTGTGAGTTAGCATGAGTCCTAGAGTCAGAATTATGGTTTTATTGAGCATCTGTGATTAAGGAATAACAAGGGAAAACGTGGTAACGCATAGGTGTCTTTGTGTCTGTCTTTGTCTACCCAATAAACTGCCGAATATTGTAGAGAAAGAAAAGTGATATTTTCAGGTTAGAGCCTTTGTATCTGTTGGTGAGCGATAAGGCCGTGTACATAATGACTTGTAAATAAGCACACGTGTTAATTAACAGTGGGAGTGAATTATGGTTTCTCTCATCCATTATCCTTTTCATACTTGATATTAAACACCTTATCTCTTCTTTATTTTTCTTTATTTTTTTTTTTTATCTTTCTTTTATACTTTTCACTGCAGGATGTTTGGCCTTCACAAGAAAGTGGTGAGTGTCGTTCATAACCTCCTGTCCAGCCACGACTCTGATCCACGCTACGCAGATCCTGAGGTCAAGGCCCGGGTCGCCATGCTTTACCTGCCTCTGATTGGTATCGTCATGGAAACGCTACCACAACTCCATGACTTTACAGGTAAAGAAACAGTTGAGAGTGAGGAATGCAGCACTGTGGCACAGAGCAGCAATTTGGGAGACTGCCTTTCTCTACTGCGTCAAGATGTAATGAGGCAAAATGCAGAAAAACTCTATTCAAACAGCTGCAGCTGTTACATTGTGACCTTAAATAGTACATCATTTGGAACCCAAAAGGTCATTATTTGACCTGAAAAGGATGCTGCACATAGTATGATTTAATCTCACTTTGTCCTTAACACATTTGTTTTTCCTCCCATAACCCCCTCCCAAGTGAACCTGTCTTCCCTAGACCTTGAGCTCCTATTCAAATGAGGCATTCATAAATTAGTATTAGCAGAGTCAGTCAAAACCACAGTTAGTCAAGGCCTTGTTATAAAGTTTGGTCTGAATAAAATTTGGCTTTTTGTTTTTTAGGAAAGTTCTATCTTAACTTACAGCAATAGAAATTTAGCACCCTCTCATGCTTGTTTACAGTAGAGAGAACATACATATATGGCAGTTAATGTCATGTTCACATGTAGTGGGATCCGTTATTCATTCCGTACTCTTTTTGTCTCCAATGTCAGTAATTTGGTCTGTTTAATTTTCTTTTCTCTCCTTTTTGCGTCACTAGAGTCCCATAACCAGTGGGGTCGGCCAGGTGGTCCCCAGGGGGCAGCGGTAGGCAGCAGTGGAGAAGAGGCGGAGGCAGAGGGTAACAGCATGATCAGCCAGACTGTTGCTATGGCAATAGCAGGCACTTCCACCGCCTCTCCAATGTCCCGACCGAGCAGCTTCTTGCTCAACTCGCAGGTAAATCTCTGTCTGTGCCATGTGAGGATATGTTTACAAAATCTTGCGCAAACTTGAGGCCGTTGTTTCTAATCATGCATCTTCTCCATCATTTCCCTCTTTGCTTCTCCTGGTCCATTTCTCCAGGCGAGTCGTCAGCATGGAAGCTTCTCGGCCGAGTCAAGTCGCAGTCTGCTCATCTGTCTGCTGTGGGTGCTGAAGAACGCTGACGAGCTGGTGTTACAGAAGTGGTTCACGGACCTGTCGGTATCCCAGCTCAACCGCCTGCTGGATCTTCTCTACCTCTGTGTCTCCTGCTTTGAGTACAAGGTAATGTCAACTGTGACTGACAAAATGGCATCTGCAGTACAGAGTATGCCCAACTATTTACCTTATTTTTTTTAATATTCTAACTAATAGGGAATCCCTTGGGCGGATATAATACTTGTGAAAGAAACAGTTTGGATAACTATACTTACATGTGCATTTTGTCGTTTTGCAATTCATGTTGGTTAACATATATTTCAGACAACACAGGAAATCGTAACAACGAACAAAAAAGATGACTTACTTCAAACATAACTCAATGATTTGTGCTTTGCAGTGGACTTTCATACGTGTCATCAGCTCCACTAATAACTGAACTAAAACTTAATTACCACATAGGTTCACATTTTGTTTTGATATTGTAAGTCTTCTGGGGATGATTTGTTGTGCACTGTCCTCTTGCATATAAGGTGTAAGCTTCTCTGAGGTTGATATGCTTTGGCTACTGAATGTGGGGATAAAATTATGTAAGCACACTACTTTCCCTGCCATAATCAGTGTTAATCCATTACTTAATTGGTGTTCCTAGGTCTTTCTGCTCTGCTGTCTGTTGTTTGCTTTTCCATGCTTGCACATTTGCTCTTATGCTACCTGCTAACCTGCTTTGCTTGCCGGGTGCTGTGCTGCGAATAACTTCCCCGCTGTGTGTTCTCTGTTCGTCCACTCACCCTCTGCCTCATGGATACAAGGCCCATGTTGTGTTCACCATGCAGGGGAAGAAGGCGTTTGAACGAATGAACAGCTTGACCTTTAAGAAGTCCAAAGACATGAAGGCCAAGCTGGAGGAGGCCATACTGGGCAGCATCGGGGCCAGACAGGAGATGGTGCGACGCAGCCGCGGACAACTAGGTGTGCGCACACGCTCAGACTTGCATATAGAGATGCAGTTGGAACCACATGTAAACAAATGCAAAGAAACCAGAAATGCTGAACGAAGGATAGAATTTGTGACTTCCACAAACACGTACAGAAATACACACAATTTATCACTGTACCCTGTTTTCACCCTCCACACATGCATACAGCTGCACACTCTGATAGTACTGTAGATACAGCGACAGCCATTCAGCCAAAATCAGTCACATTTTAATGTGTACACACAGCCTCTTTCACCACCGTTAAAAAAAGTAAATAATAGTTTGTCCAACATTCAGAGCGGAGTCCGTCTGGCAGTGCTTTTGGCAGTCAGGAGAACCTTCGATGGAGAAAGGACATGACCCACTGGAGACAAAACAGCGAAAAGATGGACAAGTACGCTCTTTTTCACACTTAAATTCACTTTCATAATTCTTATTTTATGAAACAGAGAAGGGACAGACACCTGAGCTGATTGTTCAAAATTACTGATTGGAATCAGTAATTTTGAAGCATATACTAATACATTATGTACTTTGTTAAAGTGTGAAGATTACCATTCTTTAATCCTCTTAACTGAACATCACTGCTGAAGTCCATCTTGTAATACATATCATACCATCACAAACTGTGCTGACACCATTCATTGTTCACTATTATTTTCCATATGTTTTGCTGGATTTACTTCTATAAATTCCGTTCCAGCCATTTGTTTTCTGTTAATTTCCATTTGTTTTTTCATGTTGCTGTGTGTTTATGTAGGAGTCACAGATCAGTCAGGTATTGTATGGTCCATATTTGCTGTGTGCTCCTTTGAATTCCCCCCCTGCTTTAGTTCCTCATTTTTGGTGGATTCTCATGCATGTGGGAAGTTAGACAGTTGAAATGGACAAAAAATAATTTATTAGTGTGTTAAGAGTTTCTCCTGATGAACTTGGCTTTGAACAAGTCATGAAAATGATTTTCTAATTAATTTTGTTTTAGATGAGCCATGTTGATGCTCTAGCCACAGATGCAGCTGTATCATAAATGAATTTCTTCTCCATTTTAACTCTCAAAGTTCACACATGCATATAAATGCACCAACAGAGACCCCTTTATCTTGGTTCTGACCCTCAAACCCCCCCATCCCATCAGTCCCTCCGTCCTGGTAACAATGTCTGTCTCAGGGTTGGTAGTGGTTGCAGTGGGTCTGTTTTTGCTTTTAACCAGTGTGCTTCTTGTTTTGGGGTTTTGACTCGTGTGTCTCCCTGGTTGCTCCTGGATCAAAAAACAAGACAGTTCTAGCCATAGATATTGTTAGTCATAGACTGTTTCTTTTGAATAATACAAAAGTGAGATACATTACAACTAAAACCCAGTTGTGGTTTAGTTTCATATGCTCAATCATAGACATTTTAGAACATGCAGATATGCAACAAGTGTTCCAAGTATAGACCATAACTTGGCTATTCACTTAAAACCAGTATTTCTTCTGTTGACTGAAGTTATAGGTTTAGGCCAACCATGTACATAACAGGATCAGCATGAATTTTTGCTGGATAATTTGAAAAGGTTGAAGTCCGTGCCATGCAGATTAACAGTGTGTAGGGTAACACTGCATTTTTCATAAAGAGAAGCATCTTTAATACTCTTTGTCCTGGTGTTTTTTGAAAATACTTTATCATCTCTCATCAATTAAACTTCAATGAAATGAGATGGGCATTGGTTTGAATTTGGTGATTGGAAGGTCATGCAGTATTCAAGGATAAATCATCAGCATCGCAATTTGGGAATTTGCTAATCATTTTGTGACAGTGTCTTTTGCTTCATTAATTGTAGGACCAGAGCAGAGTTGGAACATGAAGCACTTATTGATGGTAACCTTGCAACGGAAGCCAACTTAATTATTCTTGATACTTTGGAGATCATTGTACAGGTATGCAAGCGAACAAGTCATTAATGCTAATATTATTTTTGTAGTCATGTAGTCTTAACACTTAAGAATACATAAACCCTCGTAACAACTGCATATGTGTCCCTCTTCCTGCAGACGGTATCTGTGACAGAGTCCAAGGAGAGTATCTTGGGTGGGGTGCTGAAGGTGCTGCTTCACAGCATGGCCTGCAACCAGAGCGCCCTCTACCTCCAGCACTGTTTTGCTACACAGAGGGCATTGGTGTCTAAGGTTAGATTATGGGATGATTATGTAGTGCTTTATTTCATTTCATGCTTACAGTTTCTTACAGGACTTAGTACTTATGTAAATGTGTGTGTATTTCTTCCTGCTTGTGTAGTTTCCTGAACTTCTATTCGAGGAGGAGACAGAGCAGTGTGCTGACCTGTGTTTGCGACTGCTGAGGAGCTGCAGCAGCAGCATAAGCACCATCAGGGCCCACGCCAGCGCTTCTCTCTACCTCCTTATGAGGCAAAACTTTGAGATCGGCAACGTGAGTACAACTGCAAAGCTAAACGTTTACATCCTTAAATGTTGGGCAACTTTCATAGCTCTGCTAAGGAGTGTCGGTGGTAAAACTCACATGTTAAGAAGCCTTATGAAGCCATGTGCTTTGCAAGCACTTCTTATTCAGAGAACAGATTGTGCAGAATGATCTGAATACTTTAAAAATCGCTTCTATTAAATGAAATCAGAAGAAACAACTGACTGTTCTTTGGCCACCTCTCATCTATTGTCCTGTGTTGGTTAATTACTATTTTTCTTTCTCTTTACATCTCCCAGTTTAGTACAAATTCAAACACAGCAATCAGCCATCCAATTTAGGCACAATTACTTGTGCATGCATCATTTCCTTTGTTCTAGTACAGTCAGACTTTTCACACACAGACCTTTTGAAAAGAGGTTATTAGGGAGAAGGAATATCTGCTCTGCACAGTGTTTCTTTTGCAGTCTGTATTTCAGCCGCAGAAGCCAGAAGCCTTGACAAAATATTATTTGTTCAACCCTCTCTTCTCTTTGTGGTCGCGCTTTTAGAACTTTGCAAGAGTGAAGATGCAGGTGACCATGTCTCTTTCCTCGCTGGTGGGAACGTCTCAGAATTTTAATGAGGAGTTCCTGCGTCGCTCTCTAAAGACCATCCTTACATACGCAGAGGAGGACCTGGAGCTGAGGGAGACCACGTTCCCAGACCAGGTACTGCTTTATCCATTACTGCTTTAACCAAGTTGTTTGTTGAACATCTATCACATTGTGAGAAGACTGTGGATTGGCTGACAACTTCTTACTGATGGTTGATGGTTATTTACTGAGTTTAATGATTTTTATTTCTGTATGCCATAACAGTTTGTTTTCTGTAAGATAAATGATTGAGGAAGCAGCCTTGTAACTCAAGGTCTCCATTCTTTTTTTTGTCCAGGTCCAGGACCTTGTGTTTAACCTGCACATGATCCTCTCTGACACAGTGAAGATGAAGGAGCACCAGGAAGATCCTGAGATGCTGATCGATCTCATGTACAGGTACAGAATACATTTGCACTCAAACATATTTCTGCACTACAATCATCATTATCCTCTTCTTTGTGTGCCTTAATATGTGTGTTGTCTGTGTCTTCTCATTCAGGATCGCAAAGGGTTACCAGACCTCTCCAGACTTGCGACTGACATGGCTCCAGAACATGGCTGGAAAACACTCAGAGAGGAATAACCACGCTGAGGCTGCTCAGTGTCTGGTGCACAGCGCTGCTCTGGTTGCAGAATACCTGAGCATGCTGGAGGACCGCAAGTATCTGCCTGTGGGCTGTGTTACCTTCCAGGTAGGGGCACTTCTGTTAATAATGTTTTGTGCATGTGCCTGTCCTCTGCAGTAATCTACACAACCTCTTGCTCCAAGAAGTGTCTACTAAGGCTTATGCTTGTATTGTTTTTCTTGTGTTTGTGCTCATGTCTCAGAACATTTCCTCCAACGTGCTTGAGGAATCTGCAGTCTCTGATGACGTGGTGTCACCAGATGAAGAAGGCATTTGCTCGGGCAAATACTTTACTGAGATCGGTCTTGTGGGACTCCTAGAGCAGGCTGCTGCCTCTTTCTCCATGGTAAGAAGTAGAGAAGGAGTCGAATGGTTCATTTTGATGGATGGATGCGTTTGTAAAATACAAATTTAATATAAATAAATGGCACTACTGCTGGGAATAAGCATTCCGATGTTAAAATAATTGAATAAACATTATTGTATTTATTCATCCCAAATATTCTCGTCCAACGTTTTATATAGAAATAGTAATTTATTATTATTATTATTATTATTTTTTTTTTTTTATAAATTTAGGCCAAACTGTTGGGATTTTTGGGTGACTAGTTGTACTGCACTAACATTTGTGTTGCTCTCCCTCCCAGGCTGGCATGTACGAGGCGGTGAATGAAGTGTACAAGGTACTGATCCCTATCCACGAAGCCAACAGGGACGCGAAGAAGCTGGCCACCATTCATGGTAAACTACAAGAAGCCTTTGGAAAAATTGTTCACCAGGTAAACACACACACACACGGTGTAGATTCCCACTTCCATACTTGTCTCCAGCAGCTTGTGGTGTAAAGTTGCTGCTGGGTTTTTACAAGAGCCAAATGAGAAATGTCTTTTTTTTTATTATTCTCAGTGTGACTCGGATGTTTTGTTTTCACTTGTCAGTCTCCCTCTATGAAAAGATCACATTTGGGTTACATAAGTTTTCCTTTTGTTCTTGTTTAAATCCAGTAAGAGCCATGTAGTGTAAATGTTGAAAAGGAAAACTGTACAGCATGTTCCAAGATCATCACTCAGCATAAAATCCTCAAAACTTTGCTGACGCATTCACATCAATGTTTTGCACAGTTGCATCTTAATCAGACACATTACTTCTTCTTATTTATGAGACAGTGTAGAGGAGTCAAATTCCTTCCAGCAAGGATTTATATCAGTGAAATGAAACAAGAGCATGGTCAGATAACACAAAGGGTACAAGGAGCAAAACTACTCATCTGCAGTGCCTCAAACTTTGCATTCATCATGATCTTGACACAAGTAACACGGCAGCGTCACCAAACAGGAATTGTCCTGGATATGTATCAGTGTTGCCTTCACACCAGCTTTCACACAGACACAGTTGTGCATGTATTTATTGTTTGTCCTTGTAATTCTAGTGTATTTATATATTTAATTTCTATTTTTTTCCCGGTACCTTGCATGCTTAATTATAGGTGTGAGGTACAAAACTAACGATGCATGAGGTGTGGGAAGAGACTCCTGTTGGGGTATTTTTCTTAAAGGCCAGTTGTGTGACTCATAATGATGATGTCAAATTACATTGTGGGCTAGGTTACAGTCGTCTGGTGTGCAGAACAACAGCTCTCAACAACACCCAGGCAAAGAACAAATAGGTGTCTTTGATTTATTCTATGAAGATAACATCCATGTCCCTTTTGATATGGGAGATCACTTGCACTGTTCTCCAGATCGACAGCAAGTAACCCGGATTTATTTCATCCAAGAGTCCATTCTCCTTGCCGTAACATTGTTTGTGTGCGCCTGTGTGTGGAGTGCCACACTGTGTGGGAGGGAGAGGCGTATGTGTGTTGTCGTTCACATGTCCTGTATTCTCTTTGTCACACAGAGTACTGGCTGGGAGGTAGGTGGCTTAATGGTTCCTGCTTGGCCCTGCTCACGTTGTTTATCTGTTTTTTTTGTATTTTTATTTTTTTATTATCTCTCATCTTTTTATTTGCCAGCCGTGGGCATTCTGTCGCTCTCTTCGCTTTGTTACATACATCCAAACCATTAACACCCGCAGACAATGTCATCTGTCTGCCCCCACTGGGGACACTTGCTGTACGTGCAGCTGTACCCTCACCGTTTTCCTCTTTCCTCCCTCCTCTGACTGAGCGAGAGGAGCTTGTTTTTTTGTTTTTTTTTTAACGTGACAGTGTTGGCAGGCTGTGCATGGGAGCCACAGTGTGTGACACTAATGACAAAAAACTTCATTGAATGCGTCACTTGCACAATCCGCCCTTTTCCCATCCTCATCCTCTGTCTGTCTACCAGTAGCGGCACGATCAAAAAGTGGCTGATGGTCATGCCAGTAGTTTTTCAGCAGCATATGATCAGCATGTGCCCCTAGTGGCATGGCCGTCAGCCGCTCCTCGATCTTGGCGTCACTCCTGTCTGCTGGTGTGTCAGTCAGAACACACTCATTGACTGGAGCTGCCTGCTGTCGCACTTCATCTCATCTCATCTCATCCTCAACCACAGGGCTCGATTTCAGTGCACTGTTTCTACGTGAAGGGTATCTGGTATCCTCCCCGCTCTGGCCATGGGTCATTCTTTCCACACAATTAAATGAGCCTTTTAAAAGACAAGGTGTTGCAAAACTTGCACTGGGTCAAAGCTGGAACCAAATTCAAGAGTCAGTCGTGTTTTTTTTTTCCAAGAGGGTTCATCTCACAGTAATCTCAGGATTACTTGATTTATCCCTTTTTATTTTGATTAGTTCGTATTCTGGCCCTTTCTTTTAATAGTTCAAACTAAATCGACCCCCCAATTTTTTTTTTTTTCTCCATCCATTTGTTAACAGTATTAACCCCTGAGTTTCATGTTTCGTTGCATGAATTGGACAGAGCACTCCTTGTTTCTTTTGGAAATGCACTGAGAGTGCATGGCGTGTTTCTGAAGGTTGTGGATCTTTATTTTCTCGCCTTGTCTTTCTTTTTACTTTCTTTTCTGTCTGCCTTTGCATGGTCCGGATCCTCCAAAATGAGTTGTTGTTCTTCTTTCTCAAAATCAATGGAGATATTTTTGCTGTTGTGTGTTAGTTTGTGTTGTTTTTGAAATTCTGCGGAGATCCTGAATCCTGATTAAAATTTGTTCTGTTTTCTCCTTTTTGATTTCCCTGGTTGCCGACCCTTCCTTCCCACTTTACTTAATTGTGTCTTGTGGTAAGTTCCTTAGTTTTCAGGGCTTCTTAAATTAGTGCTTAAATTTCCTTTTAAATCAGCACTTCAAGTGATTGATTTTTTTTTTTTTCACCATAATTTGCCCTAAAACTTACACTTACCAGGAGGGTTTATTTAATTGTCTTATACAAGAAGTTGGATGCCAGTTGCTTCCAATTTTCACAGCTTCCCCATTTATCATGTCATACACAGACGCACAAACTTTTTTACACACACTTGTGCCTCCTGACTTTAAATATATACTTTATTGTGGAGCTACTCTCTGGATGTTCTTTCTAAATATCGGCCTGTGCAGAATCAAAATCTGAGTTTCTGTATTAGATGGGTGGATTCCCATCATTCCTTGAGTTTAGGCATCAGTTAAAGGACGTTATGGCCATTTTTGTTCTGCAGACTCTTCTCTCTGCGTTTCTTTCGTACATCGTTACCTGTTCATGACTCGTGGCTGATATATGCCATCTAAGGCTGCCTGTAGCAGCTTTAATCTTTGAGCTTTGCCAGTTTTTTGCAGAACAGTCAAAACACATTTATTAATTATTTTAAAAAATGAAGTAGCTGTATCTACTATACTAATTTATGTCATGCATATTCTGCTGACTGGTAAGGGATGATTTTAAATAGACTGTTGTTTCCTGTTGATCTTTGGTTCTCTTTGTCTGATATTCTGAGGTCAAACACTGCACCTGCCTGTCCTCTGGTGTACAGTTATATAGGTGAAATAGCTGTAGAACAAACTTATACAATCAATGCAAATATGTCATGCGTGTCTCTTCTTATTGTGGGACTATTGACGAGAGTCTGGATGACAGTCAGGAGGTTGCTGAGATCCTCTTGGTTGCTTGTTGTAATGTATTTATAAATCATTACTGGCCTCCACTGTTAATTACAGTATAAACTTACTGGTATAAACTTTGTACAGGGTTTTGGTTTTCGCTGTACAGGAATCTGATTTGGATGAGGACTTTTGATACCTCAAAGTTTTTCATTTTCACTGTCGTTTAAAGTCTTCATCAAACCAAACATGTACGTATATTAATTTAACTCCTTTAATTCCCACACTAACACTTATTTTCCCCTGCTCACAGGATGGGAAGAGGATGTTTGGTACGTACTTCAGAGTTGGATTTTACGGTTCAAAATTTGGCGACTTAGACGAGCAAGAGTTTGTGTACAAAGAGCCCGCCATCACAAAGCTGGCAGAAATCTCTCACAGGCTGGAGGTAAATACTTCAAAACATCATAAAATAATACATTTGGTGGTAAAATCCAGTAGTTATTTGTGAGCTACATGTGATGTTACTATAATATTTCCCAAGACCCATATAATTGTTTTAGTGTCACATTTCTAATCCAAACACTTACATTAAAAAAGAAAAGACAGTGGCTTTTAACAGAACTATGTAGGTCAGCTACAACTTAGTTGCAATGTCCTGCTCAGCCCAGTATTTTTAAGAAGTTTTATCTCTTAGTCTTCTGTGCTGTTAGTCTTCTACCAAAACTTAATGAGGCCTTGTGCTCCATTTGTTCTCAGGGTTTCTACGGGGAGCGATTTGGAGAGGACCAGGTCGAAGTCATAAAGGATTCAAACCCAGTGGATAAGTGCAAGCTGGACCCAAACAAGGTCTGTGTTTGGCAGAGTGTTGGATAACAACAAACACAACAGTAAAAACCACGACCTAAAAAACTAAACCTCCTTTCTTCCTACAGGCATTCATCCAGATCACATATGTGGAGCCGTACTTCGACACATATGAGATGAAGGACCGCATCACCTACTTTGACAAGAACTACAACTTGCGGCGTTTTGTGTACTGTACCCCTTTCACCCTGGATGGGAGGGCACACGGGGACCTGCATGAACAGTTCAAGCGCAAGACCATCCTCACCACCTCCCACGCCTTCCCTTACATCAAGACACGGATCAACATCATCCACAAAGAGGAGGCAAGTGAACCTTTTTCAGCTACTTCATTCATTTTAATTTTGTCTTTTAAATGTTTTACTTTTACAGTTAAATAACTTCTGTGTGTTTGGAGGTGCTCTGGAGGTTAGGAGGGGATAAATCTTGTTGTGCACTCGCACCACTCTTTCTGTCATTTTACAGATTATTTCCACACCCATCGAGGTAGCAATAGAGGACATGCAAAAGAAAACTCAAGAGCTGGCCTTTGCCACCCACCAGGACCCTGCTGATGCCAAGATGCTGCAGATGGTCCTACAGGGATCAGTTGGTACAACCGTCAACCAGGTAGAGTTTCAAGACATCAGGTGTATCTGGCAATAAATATTCCAAAAGCATCATCACAAAGGCCAAATACTCAGTAATGTCTTTGAATAAGTAAAAGTTAGCAGGTGAAGTGAGACTGTAAATAGATAATCAGATCCTCTCATTTTCTCAGGGTCCCTTGGAGGTGGCTCAGGTGTTCCTCTCAGAAATCCCCAGTGACCCAAAACTGTACAGACACCACAATAAGCTACGGCTCTGCTTCAAAGACTTCACCAAGAGGTATGGACTGTGGATGATTGATCATATACCTGTTAATTTGTCTGAGGGACACAAGATTTAGCCTGAGAGACAGTTTTATGAGAAAACAGTCTCACGATGATGTGATCTGTATCTGGAAATGATGAGCTGTGACCTCATCAGTCAAAGTTATAACCTATTAATTTACAAACCTTGTAAATTAATAGGAAACTATGGTTGAAAAACAAACTTTTAAATTCACCTTTGACAGAGAGTGTAGCACAGAATGTACATGGCAGAATTTAATGGATTTCTCTGCCAAAGGTGTGAAGATGCCCTGCGTAAGAACAAGAGCCTGATTGGTCCTGACCAGAAAGAGTACCAGAGAGAGCTGGAGAGGAATTACCACCGGCTAAAGGAGGCGCTGCAGCCCCTCATCAACAGAAAGATCCCTCAGCTTTATAAACCTGTACTGCAGGTCAACTCACACAGGTAGGACTGAACGAGGACACTGTGTGCGTTAGAGAGAGTGACTGTGGATGTAGATAATGTGTTTTGGATGTTGAATTAAATCTTTGTTTTTGCTTCTGTAAAATCATGCAGCAAACGGACAGCTTGACAAGGTAGTTTGGGCCTTCGTGATTCAGTCTTAATGTTGTGTGTTTGTATCACTTGCACAGTTTCCACTTTTCACTGAATCTCTGGAATATCAGGGCATTTGATAGAGCTGTTTTCCAGAAAAGAAAAGTCAATCAGGCAATGTTTACAGCAACACGGTCCATTTGAATCAGGTTAGAACTTCAAGCCACATACCCCAACAAATCAGTGCAACTTACAACTTACGTACAACTTAATTATGGAAAATTGTGAAAATATTTTGTGTGGCATAGACAGACCCTAACTTTTTAATCTTTACCACTGAATCTCCTGCTGGACATGGCAGTAGATAGACCATTGTGAGTCCAGTTAATGCTCCAGGATTACTTTAGTTCAATGAAAAGCTCAGATTTGTGCATCAGAGAGTTGAAAATCAGATCTTTCTGCCTGTGTAAATAAAATTTCTCTTATGTCTCTCTTTTTTTTTTATCTCCAGAGATTCCTTCAGCAGAATGAGTCTCCGCAAGCTTGACCTTTGAAGATGAAGAGAATACAGACACACACTCTTACACACACACACACACAGAAATTGCAATATTAATTTATTCTCAAGTGTAAATAGGAGTGTCTCTTCAAAATTGGTCAGTGTTTCTAAGACTGAGCTAAACGAAAGGCTAGAAGTGTTGTAGCTTGGTACGTCATTCCAGTGTCTTAATTTGTTTACAGACAAACTGTTACGCAATCAGAGGGACGAACAAGTGGATCTTAAAGATTGAAGGGATACCTTGGCATTTAGAATTTTCTTTGCTGGCCATTTGTCAGAGTAGGGAACACGTGTTTTTAAAAAAAAAAAAAAAAAAAAAAAGGATAATAGGCTTTCACTCTCAAAACCAACAGAATCTTCTGGTAAACTAACAAACCACAGAATACGAAGAATGCTCTGAGACCCCATTGTTTGTAAATTAAAGTGCCAAAAACTCTTTTTTTTTTTTTTTTTTTTTTCCCGCCAAATTTTGACAAGTGACTGCAGAAAAGGTACGGTTTTAAAAGTCAAGGTGTCTTTTTAATTATGTACGTGTCAAAAAAAAAAAAATCTGTATTCAATTTTATGTGTGCACTTTTTTATTACGGTGTAGCAATGCATTTTACAACTTGAAAGTTTATGTATTTCAAAACGGGGGGTTGGGGGGGGAGAAAAAAAAGAAAACATGCAAAAAATTGTACTATTATTTATCATGATGCTTTATTATAATTTTTAGTTGAAGCAACAATGTTTTAAAGTTAGGTACTTTAAACATCCTTGTATAATTTTATGTAGTTTTGTTTTGTTTATTTTAAATATTTTACTAAATAAATATTTTAATGTTCAGTTTGTGCACGCTCATCATTTTCTTGCTCCCTTAATGTGTTATCTTTGTTTCTGTTTATTTAGGATTAAAGTTATGTTGGGGACAAATCAAGACAACAGAAAAGTAGGACATGAATGAGACAAAGTAAGGGTTGGCAGCAATGAAAAGGATCACCAGAAGGTAAAAAACTTTATTGCTCATAATTCGGATCTGCCAACATTAATATAATTACAGCTGGAATGAGGAACAGTTTAAAGGACACACTTAGCAGGGCTGGTTTCATCTTATATTAAACAAAGTCTGTAATCATTTAGTTAAATAGCAAAACTAGCCTCAGAAACCTTTCCCCAGTGATATATGATTTATAGTGAAATATCTGAATATGGCTCTCAATGTATTACTTAAGAACACAGCTAAATTAGAACTGAGTCAATCCCTGAAACAGTGATTGGACTTCTAGACACCTTGCTGAACCTGAGATGAACTATGTCACCCTTATAGAACGATACAGACGACAGTGATACCCTCTGAACATATTTTTCACACGCAGAGAAATGGAATATTATTAACAACAAACCACTGGATTAGCACAAAACAGATCCAAGTTGTGATCGACTCTGACGTCATTATTTGAGCCTCCACATGGACAGATTCATAAGCGCACATCAAACTCTGGATTTTGTGTTCATTTCATTTCGAAATCTTGCATAATTTTCTCCAGCTTGTTTTCATAGATTTAGTAGATGGTAGAATCTATGCCCATTTTTGTGGCCATCATGTCTCAGAAAGACAAAAGGACACATGTCTTTGAGTAGCTTGTGATGCTCTCAGCTAGAATTAACATGATTCTATACCTGTCTTAAAAAAACTAGTTGCATGAGATTGAGATTCTGGATTTGGTTTCTTTTAAACTTGTTTTGGCCTTATAAATTTGTCCATGTGCAGTTGTTCAAACAGGAAAACAGGGAGTCAGAGTCGTGCTGGGCAGGAGTTTGTTCAATATTTTTTAAACTAGAGCTGCAACCATTAGTCCATTTTATAAGTTACTCAGAAAAGTAATTGGCAGCAATCTCTTATCTTTGGGTTTTTTGACTGTTGGTGAAACAAAACAAGACACCTGAAGATAACAATTTAGGAAATTGCAATTTCAGTTTTCTGACATTTTATAAACTAAACGACTGATTAAGAAAATACTTACTAGTTGCAGCCCTACTTTAAACCCTCCTGTCTCTGACTCTTCTTTCTCCTCAAGATGTAAAACTAAAATACAGCTTAAGTACCAGTAATAGAATTAATTTAAGAAACTAATCCTTTAAATAACATCCAAATTGCACACCTGATTCGTACGTTCAAATATGCAAATTGTTACACACTAAATTAGATAAGAAAGAGACGGCCTTTCATAACCTTCAAATGAAACTTATAAAAACCTGAAAGCTTTAGTTTTATTCACATTGGCACCTTGAAAAAGCCGAGTGAGAAACTCTGCACCCTGAATAAACTACTTGGATATTAGCAGTATCAGTAAAATATAATATATCAATAAATCACTTTAACTCTGTAGAATTCACCAGCACAGACGGCACCAAAGTCAGGGCTTGAGTTATACAAAAACTTTTATGTGAAAACTTGGTGAACAAGGAATTGGTGTAGAGCAAAACTTTCAAAAAGGCTGGTATGAGGGGTGGGTAAAGGCTGTTCTGAGAAATTTTGCAAGGAAAAATTTCTGCAGCATGTTCTATTTCAGAATGTGAATGGAAAGGATTTTGTGTTTTATTTGGCTTTCAAAAGTTGTGTGATCTGAAAACACAGCACTCACATAGTCTCCTGTAAATCCAATTGTACAGAACATATAAAAATCTTTAGCTAGAAAAAAAAAATATTTCCCAACATTTTATATTTTGACTGTGGGATTTTAGTTTAAAAGTGCTTTTCCATTTTGTAAAAAGACATGGTATAGACAATATCAAAGCCAGCTTCAAAGAAATAATAGTACAGACAGTGAAAAGACCCTGTACAAAAAAAAAAAAAAAAAGAAAATCATCCCAAAAAGGCTTTGTCCTCCCTGACATGTAGAAAATAATATCCCCATTAGGTGTTTCTATAAAACAACTTTGAACCCAAACAGCCTTGGCCTCAGATGGATTCTAGGCTGAAACGTAACTCCAGTTCAGGGTCTAATGTGGCAGCCACAGTATTTTTGGCACTGTTTGTAGTATTGCAAAATACAACAGCCTTTCTTTCTGAGCGCTCAGCTGCCAAAATGTCCGACTGGCACAGCCCCCTGAGTTAACAGTGTTAGCATCCAGGTACAGGCATCCTTCTGTAGAACAGCAGGTAAGGTGTGGATGAGGAGCACGTCTCAGGAGAGCAGGCTCGCAGGAAATCCTCCTCCTCAAACAATCGCACCTCAGAGTCATCAAACAGCAGCCATTTGCCTTCATACTCCAGAAGGCTGTTCAAAGCCTGCTGCTCTGTAGTCCCCACCCCGCCACAGGAAGTCACAGAAGCCTCCTCTCCTGTCTCAGGCTCCTTTTTAAGTCCAGCTTCAGTATTTTGCCCCAGACTGTTGATAGTTTTTCTCTGTTTAGTTCCCTCCGTTGCTCCACTGCTCGCTCCTTTATCTGTTTGTTTGCTGCTGCTGTTCCTAAGCTCATAACTGGACAAACTCCTCTGGCCCCCCAAGAGTCCAACTCCACCCTCGGACAGCTTCTTGCCCCCCGTTTTGCTGTTGGCCAAACTCGCACCTCTCTGTCCCCTTGCATTCAGGCTGAAAGACACTTCTCCATCATCATAGTCCAGCACTTCATCTTTCACCTGTGCTCCCTCTTTGCGTTCCTTCTCCTCCTCTTCCTCCTTTTCCGTTTCTTTTCCGTCCTGCAGCCAGAGCTTCACATCTTTCAGATCAGACATGCGGACGTAGGTGGTGTAGTGGCCGCTGCTGATCGTGATGCCGCTGTGCATGACCACAGCAAACAGCTGATAGTGTTGACCTTTAGTGGACGAGGGACGGGTGCACCACTCCTCCAGAGACAAGGTCAAAGGAGTCTGCAATGGAGTGTTAACTTTAGAGAGGCCTGCATACGGGTCCAGTCTAGGGGGAGAAGAAACAGGGAGATGAGTTGATATTATTATAAATACAACAGGGATGAACACCTCAAGTCTTTCACTATCATGAGAAAACTCAGCAGCTGAGACACGCAGACTTAAAATCAGACAGCTTTCCTTTTATTAAGGCAAGTATCTGTATATTTATGCAAAAAAAGAAAAATCATAAAAAAATATTATCCTTCTGAATTCTCCAAAGAAACGAGGAAAGCTAATCAACTACAGAACCCAATTTAACATTCAAATGAACTATGATATGTTTGTACTCTGCCAGGAGTTAACTGATGGACAGAAAGAAAAATATCACAAGCTCCTCTTAATGCAAGTATTTTAGATGTTTAAAATGTTTAGACCAGGAGGGAGAAAACACTTTTTCGCCAAGGTCAGTAATAAACATTCAACCTCAATGAGTTTGCAGTATTTTGGAAGAAAATAATACTGCAAGAAGATTTTTAAAAACAGACTGGAATGAATGGAAATTTGAACAGTAAAAAGGTAAGTGTGTCGGCAACTCACTCTAAACTGTTGGCAGAGAAGCGCTTCAGATGAATGGTGATCACTTCAGGAGTTTTGTCAAACAGCAGACTCCTCTCAGCCTCGGTGTAATGACGGCAGGTCTCACAGAAGTATTTGTCCTCACCAACGATGCGCTCCACTGAAGCAAACTGGGCGATGGCCCATTTCAGAGTCTTCAGCTCTGGTTTTGGGTCTGGAGAGACTGGAATGAGAAAGTACAACTGCTATTAAATTTGTTATATTATTATTTTTCATCTGTTCTGTGACCTTAAATAAAGACGAAGGGTGTACACCTTTGTAACATGGTATTTCTTTGTCAATTTAAATTGGCTAAAGGCAGAGGGTGACTGTAAATAAAAACTGGGCTGGATTCATATGTGTGGATGTCTGGACAATGCAGGGGTTTTTTTGTTTTGTTTTTTTACTACCTTCATTACCTAAATTCTTTGCCACAACTCATGCTTAAAGGTTTTCAGTGAATCACAGCACAGATTTCTTTTTCAAATCGAGTGCAAAGAGTTGTTGTATATCTGGTAGTTGTCAAATTCCTCACCCTCTGAGAGGTCGTCTGGGCTGCTGGGTTGGTCGTCGAGCACTGGGACACTGATGTCCTGGAAGTCCTCTCTCCTCTCCGTGAAGCTCTCACACTCCAGACACCGAGTCCTCAGAACCAGTCGGCCCTGGAACAAGCGCTCCATCAGGTCCAGGCCCTCTAAATACAACAGAAACACAAAAAGACGCGACTGAGTTATCCATTGTATAAGAAGTCTGGAGTCATCTGGTGGTGTGTGATTGACCAGGGTATGAATTTATTTCATTGAAAACTGTGAAAACATTTATTCATGGATGAAAATAAAATGGCCAAGCTATGTACCACGTCTTAATGCCTCATTTTGTTTTAAAAATCAATTATTAGCCTTAGTCACTTAATGATCCTGTGTTTTATATGTTTAACTTAATTTCCAATTCCCTCCATCTTTTAAAAAAAAAATGGACCATTTGTATTCAGTTATATCAAAAGAACTAATATCTTTCTCTTCTAAAAGAACTGTCCCTGTAATAGTAACAGTAACCATCTCATACCTTGATGTTTCACTGCTGTCTTGTCTTCAGCCATGGTTTGTGGTGATCCCTCATCACTGCTCTTCTCATTCTGACTCTGTCCGCCACTCTGTCCGTTCTCCTGCTCTGGCTTGTTCTGGTTCTTCACAGTCGTGGAGCTGATCTTCCCCACGCTGCGGAACTTGGAGAAAATACTCGGCTGTTTCCCTGAAGGCCTCAACCAGCTCAGCTTAGCTCTTTTCTTCCTCTTCCCATCTGCCTCTTTAGTTGTCTTTTCACCTTTCCCCTCACCGTCACTCCCTCCTTCTTCCTCCCCATTTAGTTTCTTCATCCCCTCCTGCGTGGCCTCCTCTTCTCCACCTTTACCTTTATCGCTGTCCATCATGATGTCACTGGTGGACTTCCTTTTGGAGCGTGTGAGGGGTTTATTTCTGCTAATGGCGTCTTCCTCCGCATCAGCTTTCTTAGACTTGACAGATTTTGGCTTCTTCTTGGCATTTCCCACCTCAGTGTCACTCTTTCTCTTGCCACTGACTTGGCCGTCCTCGTCTGTGGGAGTTCTGGATTCTGTTAAATCGTTGCAGGAACCTAAATGGACACCATTCTCCATTTTGACTTCTGTCCCATCATCATCCTCCCTCCCCAGCTCTTGCTCCTTCCTGATGGTGTCACAAGCCTCCTGGATATATCCCAGGATGCACTGCAGCACCTCCTGGGCATCATGCTGAAGATAGCCTTCATACATAGGGTTCAGTTGCCTGCAAAACACATGAGAGATAAGATAATCACAGTTAGTTGATTAGTGGACAGGAAAAGGTTACTAGTCAGATAATCAGGCATTTTGTTTTTTCACTGCTGGTCAGACAGATTAAGGAATGTCCACATCACCATAGGCTCTCATATTTTGGAATTTAGAATAAAGTAATTTAAAATATAATAAACAATGGTTTAATTCCCTTATCTGAGTTTTAATACACATCTGGGAGCTCCTTCAGAAGCTGTTACTGGTAATTTTTGTACATTTTGTGTGAACAGACTTTTTTTTTTTTTTTTAAGTTGACAGTTTCGACTGTTAAATCACAACTCATCAATTTAGGCAGAAGCAAACTACCTTTCTATTTCAATGTATAATTTCAACAGTGTTTTGTGTACAATTCATTATTCGAAGTGATTATATTGTTACCTGAGTGTGTGTAGTATTTTACGAGGCGGTGTGGCGAGCTCTCCTTCACTGAAGCTGTCGGGGTTGAGCAGGAAGCTGGACTGCAGCTGCTCCACTGATGTTATCAGACTGTTGAAGCTTCCGAGGAGTTCGATATGAGCTGGCAGTGACTCGGTTACAGCTTCTGACTGCTGGGAGTGTGGCTGCAGAAATACAACAATTAGATAAAATAAAAGGTATTTGAACTGTAGCTTTACATCTGTTGCATCAAATCGGCTTAGAAGGTTTGGACACAGTAACAGCAATACATGTATTTGATTACACTACAATGTACAACAGCCCTAAAATTACATGTGCAAGGCCTTTATTCCTGGAGCCTCTCTTTGCCAATGTAAATTTTGTAAAATAAAAATAGAACTTGTATTGCACTAACCTCTTCACTGTTATCAGTTTCTTCCTTTGGTTTGTCTTTTCTTTTAGACAGGTCATACAGTTTCTTTATGCCTGCTCTGAGTCCTGGACAGTGGTACAGAACCTGTAGGAGCAATGAGATATAAACAAGATCAGTCATCACATTTTCATCCTCAAAAGGACTTCCTAAATGAAACCCTCTGGTCAGGGCATCACTGCTTATGGTCTCATGGAAGACACACATTTTAAACTGGTGCAGGAACAGTCATTAACATTTTTCCTTCTAAAGACCAGATCAGTGACATTGTCCCATTCCATTCAGTGGCCTTTGTTTACTGTGAATGAACACACATACAGCAACGTTTTGTCAGGGTTCACCAAGTTAAACTTAAAAGACTTTTTAAAGACATTTTTAATACAACATACAATGCAATTTAATACCTGTTTCAAAGTCATACTGGCTTTGAATTTAACATAAGGTCAGTGGAACAACAATACTGTGTACTTTCAAGCCATTTCTGGGTAGAAAAAAAAAAAAAAACCTTATTAGGCATTTTTGAGGAAACTGAAAATGCCTAATAAGGTATTTTCAGGTCTTTTCAAAACCTGCAGCTACTTTGTACAGTGTCTACACACCACGCAATAATGAGGCAAGCAGTTAAGTAAAATAACACTAACAAGTTTCCTGCTGATATACTGCATAAGGGGTTGCCTTATTGTCTAACCAGTGGCCTAAAGGACCACTTGTCCTAATGCACGCCGTATGTTCTTTCCTCTACATGGGAAAAATCTCTCTTGTTCCAAACTACAGATGAAATATGACCCCATGGCTACAGAAACTGTTTAAACAGGTACTGCAGAGCCAATCATACATGTGCCTGAATCATGATAAAACCTCCAGTGCATGTCTCCCTCTTTACACCTAAATACTGCCACAGCAAGATAAGCCACACAGAGGATAAAATCTGAACACCCACTGTGTCACAGTCATAAGGACTTGCCTTAACAATGGTGCAGTTGCCCATTTACAGTTGGTGCTAAAACGCAGCAGTAACACAACAACACCACTCGACACAGGGAACACATTACTCCAGTCCCCCTCCTATTCGTTATAGAATTCAATTTAAGATTCTGTTGATTACTTTCAAATCACTACATGGTCTGGCTTTGCTGTACATCTCAGAACTCTTAACCCCCTATTCTGCTCCTAGACCCCTCAGATCAGAGCATCAAATGTTGTTAAAGGTTTCACAGTCCATGCTTAGCATGAAGGGGGACCATGCTTTCACCGTTTTAGCTCCAGAACTGTGGAATAAACTCCCCCTCACTATCAGCACAGCTGACTCAGTTTAAAAACTCACCTCTACAGACTGGCATTTGTAAAATACTTTATAATGTTTATTCAGATGTTTTCATGTTGTTTGGATTCATCTTTTTTATTTCACACACCTCTTGATAACCCTATTTTTATGTATAAAGGTTTTGTTTTATTTCTGCTATATGGCATAACACTGTTTAGTAACTCCCGTTTTAAGGGTGCTATAGAAATAAAGTTTATTATTATCAACACTGTATTTCTTATTCTTATTATTTTGTCCAAATATATATATATATATATATATATATATATGTGTGTATATATGTGTGTGTGTGTGTGTATATAGTACCTCATGACTCATGACTTGAAACAAACAGCTAAAGCCATGACAAAGGTCAGCGACATAAGTGGATCACAACTGATCTATATACAAACATATATATCTACACATATGTATGTTATGACCAAACAGCTATCAAAGATATATTTCCAATCTGTCTCTGTTAATGACTCACCTGTAAGATACTGTTCAAATAGCAGGTGTTGCCCAGGTTGTTGAGTCCCACAAAAGGCACCAGGTTCTCGCTTTTTTCACATGGCAGGAGGAGACCAGGTGAGGCTGGACATGGAGAAGGACCAGGGACCACCTGATCACAGACGCTGAACAGCGGGGAAGAAAATTCAGTTTCAAATTAAACATCATCAGCTACATATTACATGTTTGATTCTTGTAGTTTCAGTGTGGCTGTGGAACGGTTACAATCATCATTCACGGTTGTATTTTATACTCTTCAAGTCCTGTTTCTGATCATAAATATGCAGAATCAGTACTCACACGAAAGAAAACTTTCTATAGCTTTCTGACATATGTTTAACATAATGAAAAGTTTTAACTCTTTAATCCCAGAATTATTAAAGTATAAAATTATAGCAGGCTTTGTAGTCCAAAGCAGGGCTGCAGGACCTGTAGCAGTGCTTGATGGGGTTTCAAAGCATTCTTTGCATACAAGGATTAGTGGGGTTTCCCAACCTTGGCTGGCTTATGACCCCATTTTTAAGTTCTCCTTGCCCCAGTAAATTAAAAGTTGACAGCTTCATATATCATATAAAGGTAAAGGACATACTTTCACATTTTGTTTTCATGAGCACAGAGACAATGACTTAAATTAAATAAGGGTGAATTTTAGGGGTGCGACTATTTAATCTGCTGATTTTTTTTTTTTAATCAATTCCTTGTTTGGCCTGTAAAGTATCAGAAAATAGTAAAAAATTAACGTAATAATTTCCCAGAGCCAAAGGTAATTTCGTCAAATAAAAATATGACCAAAAGCCTAAACCCCAAAAGTAATTAATTCATAAAACAGCTGAGGATATTTTATTTTTGATCAACCAACCATTTCAGCTCTAATGCATTTCAAACTAGATATCAAAATGTAGGGTATCCCTGTTTACAAGTTAATCATCATGCCCTCACAAAGGCTGTAAAGTTATCACAACAATATGACTGAAACTGTTAGAGAACGACTAGTAATGTTGTCAGGTAATCCGATGCCAAAACATGCCAGCCAGGCACACCAGTAATAAAAGCAGAGTTCTGAACTTTGTATAACCCCAAATAAATCACACACTGAGGGCACAGACCCACCTTGCCTCAGGCTCCACTGGTTCAGCTGTTTTGGGTTCATCTGCTTGGGGTTCAGAGAAATCCAGAGCCCGTTTCGTTTCCTTCTTCTGGAAGAACTTCAGAGACAGTTTACTCTTCTTGATGGGGCTCCCCAGCGCCGCCACAACATTTTCACCCTGCAGACCTGGCATCTTTATATCCTGGCAGCTTGAGGGTGCTTTTTTTTCTTCTTCTACTGAGATGCAACGGCGCCCCTCACTGGCAAGAAAAGGAAAGTTTAATTTTAGAGGGCGCCATAAGAGTTCAAGAAAAACGAAAGTAGCTACGCACTTAAGTCAGTGCTACGCAGCACTGCTGCTACAACCAAACTAGCTAAATTAAATGAATATAAACAGCTCTTATTTACAAAGTCCAACCAGTTACCAGCTGAACTACGCATTACATAAATATGTTAGCTGGCTAACGCTAACTTACTGGTGCCGCACTTGTTCTCACTGTCCCCCTCAACACTTGACAGAACCGTTTACATTAACAACCGTTATCTTCTTAGCGTTAGGAAGCAGTTACGACCCAGCAAAGAGCGCACAACAAACTGGCGCTGTTGAACACTTTGCAGACAACACAGACACAAATCTGGGTCAAAACGGTGCGGTGAGGAGAGAACAGGCAGCACGCCGTTTCTAACATTTCAGTTCAAGAAAAAAGAAAGTCATCAAAACCCCTACGGCATCTAGACCGTTGTTAAATATTACCAGAATGAGTCATCCCAGATTGAAGTTGAATAAATTTCACGGAATATCCAGTTTTAGAGACATTTCCAGAGTATTTGACAATCAGGACGGTGCAGCAGAAGTTGGCGCTTTTTCCTGTTAGAAGACCTCCTGGCTGCTACGCCGCCGGTCACACACGGGCACGACCTCAAAACATCCGGCAAAAACTTTCGCTAAACGCTCAGCGCTGACCCCAAACACATTTCACACGTATGCGTCAAACTTGTAAAACGTACATATACATCTGTAAAACGATATAACCAGAAATACACACACTCTAGGTCTCAGGCGTAGTGTAAGACAACTATTTAATTTAGGCCCCCCTCTCCACTTTCAGAAGCCATTTTTGTAGTCCGGTGTCAAGTTAGATTAGATAGATAGATTATAGTCTTCTTTCAAATTAAGAGTAAACTGTAGTTGGTTGAACGTGAATCCTGCACGATATCTAATTAGAAAAAGAACCCGTTTGTATAGGATAGATTGATTGATGGATGGATGGATTGATTGATTGATTTTTTTGGGGGGGGGTTTGTACTTTGAGTATTCTGCCACTTCATATTTCTACTCAACTACAGTTCAGTGTTGTACTCTCTAATCAACATTCATTTTCTGCTTTTATTTTTCTAAACGGAAGTGTGGTTATATTTCGTCTAACTTGACAACAGTGCTCTGCGTAAAATTCAATCTAACATTTCTAAAATAATAAAATAAATAAATAAATTTGTGTATATTTTATATTAATGAGACCGTGTGGTAACAGTTACCCTTCAATATATTTTAGAAAGACATTTCCAACACCTAAACACCCGAAAACAGAACAGCTCGTCACTGAAAGCGGCGGTTGAAAACGGTTGTTACGGGCAGTGCCCACCTTCAACCGGCAGGGGGCGACAATGTCGATGGAAATGGAGGTTGAACTGTCCACCAGCATCACTCCTTCGTTCACTGGAGCATCTCCTCATCTGACAGTGAGCAGAGGCTATCCCTCCAGGATTTTAACGGTAAGATACTATTTACGATTTCCTTGCTTCCCAATTAAGCAGATAAGCCCAAGTCTGCTTGAATGGCTCGCTACGGTAGTAGCCTATTTAATCTGTTTCTCGGCTTATTTGTATCAGTTGCACTGTGTTGGTTTTAATAAGGCTACAGAGTGTTGTTGCTGGCGTGCGTTTTTTTTTTCGATATGAGGAGGATTGCTGCACCTGAATGTAGTGCAAAAATAAGAAATGACAGGAGTGTCGTTTCCTGCTTGCATAGGCTACAGACAGTGAAAGCATTTGTCAATACGATGGTATGTATGCGGGACGATCCGCTGCTGATGCTGCTGCGGCTGCTGCTGCGGAGTGCCTGCTTGGTCAGCAGCAAAGATGTACTATCGATGGGCATGAGCTACAGTGCTTCAGCCTCCAGAATCCACTCAGGTTTTCTGGCTCGGTGATGAAGAGATGTTTCCGCAAGGATCCTGATACAGAAGTGGATGAGAGTAGTTTTGGACGTATATACCTCCGCCTTATACCTCCAAACTGTGGGTGATGCTGGAGCCACTGCATGCCACCACCATGACCATCCCCAGTCTGAAGCCTCAGAATGTGTTATCTCTTCAATCTCCAGCTCTGCTGTGGCTTCAGCAGTATATTTATTCACTAAATGAGTGTACCAGAACACCATAGGCCAACCTCATTTAAATCTTATTTAAAACCCCTTGTGCCATGTTTAGTAATTGGTTATTGAAAAAGATTTCATTACAGATGTTATAACCAGCAGGTGATTCATCCAGATTTAACAAGGGGGTGGCTGGTGGGGAGGTGTTATCCTCTCTCACATCCCATCTAAAATTTAACCAGGAGAGGTATTATAAAGGGGGATTACTTCCCTCATCACCTCCTGATAACATCATCTTCTCAAGGGAAGCCAAGTAATCTGAACAAGGCAGAGCCTGCCCCCCCTGTCTCAGGATATACTACACTACTGAAATCAAAACACTGCTTTGTTTTTGATTGGCTATTACATTACACATTGGATGCAGTGGGGCTGGCAGACACCAAACGAGGTCACCGAACAGATGTGAGCACTGAAATGGTTGTGGAAATCTACTCCTATACTTGCAAGGAGACTTTTATTTTTCTCCATTTTTAGAACACGTGAAACCACCAATACAAGGAAAAACATCAAACATGAGGTAAAACACCCACTTAGTTGAATCTGGACAAACTTCCCCAACTGTGAATACAAACATGTTAGAGATATTGTCGCCCACTGGCAGATCCAGCAGGAATTTAACCCCTAACCTGTAGTAGTAATGAGGATCATTCTCCATGCACTGAGCAGTAGAATTGGCCTTTATCAAGGCAGGCTTTGTCCCTGGAGGCACGAAGCTCTCACAGCCGGAGCAGTAGAAGTGGGTGGTGTGGCGGCTCAAGGCCCTGGCCCGTGACATGAAAACTCCCCCCTCCCCTCGAGCCCCTACCCACCTTTTCTCCCAGGAGGGAAAATGAAGGCATGTTGAGCGACAGACAATGGTGCTCTCCAAGAATGAGAAGCATGTCCTGAAGTCTACTACAGTTTACCTCTTAACAACAAACCCCTCTGTATGCTCATGTATGCTCTGTTTTTTTCCTCTTCTTATGGTCTAATTTTGCAGGAGTGCAAGGTATAACATTATTAACCATCTAATCTCACCTGTCTCTACAGTTCCTGGCCTGAACTTATCAGGCATACAACTAATGATTATAACATTTGTTTTGATTCACAGATTAAAAGAAAAGTTAATTCACTTATTTGCTTTCTTGAGTTTGAGAGTTAGGTGAAAAGATTGATAGCACCCTCATGTCTGCACGGTAAAAATAATACTGCTGCCAGCAGTGGGGGGGAAACCGCCAGGCTGGTTCTGTCCAGAGACACAAAATCTGTATACCTCATCTCATCTCTAAAGATGAGGTTTTAACATGTTATATGTTGTTTGTTTAGTCTGTACAAAAACTGATTTTTAAAACCAACAAATAGTTGTTTTCATAGAGTAGGATACATTTTCTATGACCGACACAGGTAGACAGAACATAGCTCCATACTGTTTATTGGAGCCTCTGCTCATTGCCTGGCAATCACTCAAGGCCAAGAAATAGCCTGGCTCATAACTTCCTGTGTTGTTGTTACACATATTTTAGTGTACAGATATGAGAGTGGTATAGCAGTAGTGGTACTGAACTTTTCCTTTAACTGTTCAGTCTCTCAGAGCTCAAAACTGAAGGTTATTTAATTTACAAGGATATTAAACAGAGAAACGCAGCAAATCTGTTTGATAAAATCATTTTTAAATTATTATTAAACACGTAGTTATTTTCTGTTGATTGCCTAATTTATTAATATAAAATTCATTTGAAGGATTTCTAGAGGCCTGAAGAAGAACAGTCATCTTTTAATAATTTTTTTACCCCCCCAGATTTATCTTGGGAACACTGGATTTATCAACTAACTTTTTCAGCTCTTCAAGTTAATAATAACTTACTGTGAGCACTAAATTCATCTCATTAGAGGCTGTTTTTGCCATGAAGACTGTCGTTGCTTCGCTCCCTCATCATTTGGTTTATTTATTTTCACTGAAAGCCCTGGCAGACATTTCTCAAAGACACTGTTTAGCTGAGAGTTGTTTTGTGTGTGTGTGTGTGTGTGTGTGTGTGTGTGTGTGTCAGTAAAAGAGAGTTAATGAGATCCTTTATGAGTGTGTGCATGTGTGCATAACTCTGTATGCATATGTGTATGCATGAGATCGGATCAGATCTCAGGCTGCACATCAGATTTCTTACCCTCTCCCTCTCTCTGCATACTTTAGAGCATCTGAGCGACTCCCATTTGATGCATGCTGAGGAGGTGGGTGTATCCATCCCAGCCGCTCTGATGTTAGGAAACAGTAACTCTTCCATCCTACTCAGTCTGCTCTCTACTCTCCCTGCTCTCCTGTTTCAGCCAGTCTGTCTGCCCTCTAGCGTAGTACTCTCCTTTCACTAACCACTATTCATCACCATCTAGGATACATTTACACAAACCCACGTAGGTAGACAGAGCACCATCCTAGTGGACTGAAGAGTTGGCTTTTGGCTGATAGATAGAGATATATGTTACATTACCTTGGAAAGACAGAGAAAGTGGGAATCTGTAGCAGTGCAGTTGAAGTTGAAGTTTCTTCCCCACTACGTTTTTTTTGTACCACAGGATACCGCACGCAGCTGCAGAGGTAAGGGAAGGATTGATTTAGTCTGCATCTTTTTCTGTATCTTTCTCTTTATTTTACTCTTTTGCTCTCATTCTTCCTGTCTCAGCTGTTTATTTAGTTTATATCTCTTGTGCTTCCTTTGCAGTCCCCTCCTATTCTCTTTTCTTTTGTCAGATTTAACGCCTGTATGCATTCTCTTTTCTCTTTCTTTATTCTTTTTACGTCTTCCTCGCTGCTATCTGGTGCCCTATTTTTAATTTCTGTCCCTCCAGTCTCGGTGCAGTTCTTTTTAATTACATTTTTGGCATTCTCTGGTACTAAATCTACATTTTGAAATCAACACAGAAGAGTTAATAGACATTCCAGCCACACTGTGTAGACTCTAGCTTTTATCATCTTTCTCGCTCTGTGTGCTGATGTTTATTTTTTTTCTCTGAGCTTTGGGATCTTCAGCATCTATGTGTTAATCAGATGCTGAAAGTCAGGCATGCATACACATATTTGCACATCATACTGACATAGAAAATCTCTTTCTTTATCTTTATCCCCCCCCCCCTCTCTTTCTGTCTCCATCTCTTTTACTTCTCTCTATACCAGTTGATCCCTTCTTTAAAGCATTTCATTAGCCGGGCCAGGTTTCAGTAAAATTCCCTGCTGGCCTGACTAATGTTTTTCAGCTGGAGCCTGATGTGCACATATGCATGCGGTTACAATTCACACATACTGTAGAAAGTACGCTAACCAGGCAGATGATGGAGTAGAGAAGTAGAGAGTAGAGAAGAAAAAGCGAGGGATGTCGTTGTTTTGAGTGCTCTTGTATGCAACTTTGGCGTGATTGCTTCTCAGCGATCTGCACACTTTCACTGTGCTTCTCCACCTCTCTCTCATACAAAACTTCCCTGTCTCTCTCTATCTCTGCTCTCTTACGGTCTGCATGTATTCTCAGTTAGTCTTGGTCACCGCTCTGCCTGCCACAGAGCATTGGCCATGGTTGGTTGGCTAACCGCAGAAACACAACATTAAAAAGGCAAAGCGTTCCTGTTACATGGAGCATGTTTACAGGGTGCCACATGGTGTGTGTGTGTGTGTGTGTGTGTGTGTGTGTGTGTGTGTGTGTGTGTGTGTGTGTGTGTGTGTGTATTGTATGCCGCATTCACTGACATTAAGAACTCTCTGTCCATGCTCAGGTTAAAGGGCACATTGTTATTCACGGACACACACACACACAGTGAGATATGGCTGACCCACATTAGAGTACCGTCCCACACTCTGTGTTTGTTTATGTTTGTGTGTCTGTGTGTGTCAGTGTGATTTCCTTGGAGGTGCAGAGAGGTGAGTCACACCAGCTCACATGCTGGTGGCTGTTAGAGCCATTCACTGTAACGAGGCTATGATGTGTGATTTGTAAATTGACAGTGTGATGAAACCATGTATCTGTGAAATGTCAACTTTTCAGGAAATGAAAACAAGCAAAATTGCCTTTTTTTCTTTTTTTAGCTTGAAACCCATGAATTTTTAAGGTTATCCAGTCTGATATGAGAAGATTTTGTAATCCCAGAATTTTCTCAACACTCAGAGGAGTTTGTAATCCTTTAAATCGAGTTAAAATATAAATATTAAATATTAATATCAGCAAAAGCGGAGTTACAAGGTTTGCATTGTACTGACAGCATTAAAATAACAAATTTGCTTTGAACTGATCTTGTAGTGACTTACAAAGAATTCTGTGGAGAAGAGACACAAGTAGTTGCTGTGTATGCTGGGTTTATGTGGCTGTGACCTCCAGCTGTATATAGCTAAATCAAAGCACTAAACACAACAAAACACACAAAAAACTAATGTTTAAGAGGCAATTGTTTTTGGCGACACCAGCACAGTGACTCTATGAATTGCAGCATCATTCTGTCATTTGGTCCTGCCCTTTGGTCCAGAATGAAAAAAAACCACAGCTACACTGACATTTGTGGTTTTGAGTGAAATGTCTGCCATCAAATTTTGTACGCACATTCACATCCCCCTCATGGTGAAATGCTAAAAGCTTCTGTGATCCCTGGATTTTTATTTAGCATCATTATCAGTTAAAAGTTTTTAATTTGTCCAGTGCTTTGATTTATGGCTAATGACCTGCAAAACTAGTTACATTCCCATCAGTCTCAGTTGCACGGACTGTGTTTAGTGCTAATGAGCAAATAACCTGGTGAATGTGGTAAACATTCTTCTTTAGGTTTAGGTAGGTAGGTTTAAATTATCTACAGGAGGAAAAACAAAAGTGAACTAAATTTTCTGGGCTAAATGGCACGAATAGGAAATTAGCCCAGTTTGGTCCTGCAGTGGAAACCAGACCATTAGGGAACCACCGTAGAACTGTATAGGAAAGGGTTAGCAGCTTAATCTGATGGAAAGTGTATTCAAGCACAGAAACAGACACACACTCACATGCACAGGGCCCACCCAGAATCTGTAGCCACTCCACTGAGCATCTTGGGTCGGCTGCTCTTATACAGAGAAAAGCACAGAACAGTTGCTTCACACTGAACAACTTGACATGGTATGTTTTTCTTCCCTCATCACCACACACACACATATACGCAGACAATGAATAAACGCACACTGCTCGGGTTGTGTCTTCTGAGTTTGTATGATGGTTACGATGATAATTATTCTGATTTATTATTCTAAAGAGAGCTATCAGCACAAGAACAATGCAGCGCACGCCACATGGCACGTGACATGATTCGTTCACATAAACACAGTAGTGACGTGTGCATGTTTGGCGTGCCTAGAGCAGTGTGCTGCAGGTTGTTTTCTCACTGAGTGAGAGCTGAGACGGTAGTAATGTGCATGGTGTGTGTGTGTGTGTCTGTGTGTATATGTGGGTGTGAAGTTGACCGGTGCCAGTTGATGCCAGTCTGTGCTCTCTCTCAATTGGCTGAGCGCCCGGTGCTCCCATGTGGTTCATATTCTGTAGACTTTCACATCCACTGATTCCTCCTAAGGCTTCTCTGAACCTGTAAATGCCTTTGTTGGCCCGCACAGCTTGAGTGTGTTTGTGCGGTAATGTGTATACTAAGTTGATTGCTTAAAAGGATATAGGTGTTCAGTTTTTTTTTTTTTTTTTTTTTTGCTGAACCAAATGATCCACCACAAAGACAAAACAAAGATAGGAGAAGAAACAGTGTGGTGTGTGTGTATGTGCATTCAAACACACTTGAGAATGAGCCAAGCAGGGTGACACTAGGTTGGATTTTTTTTTTTTTTATTGTTTTATCTCCACAGTATTTCTAGAAAAAAAAAAGAGACATTCTTTCATCAAACAAGTGGCAGTCTGGGTTAAGAAGCTTTAGGACTTCTTAGTTGTGCTGTGGGAGGGAGAGGGACTCCCTAAACTCTCTGTCTGTGTCAGTCAAAGAAGCCAAAAACCCCTCAGTGAGAACACACACCGATACATTAAAGCCAGGAGTCCACACACACACATACACACACACCAGCTGAGCGAACGCCTAGGGATAGCTCTACTAATCTCATTCTCTGTTGACACTTTATTCCTCAGCTGTGCGATGCTTTCACAGTTCTCTCTCCCACCATGTTGGTATCCTAAAGCTGGAGGTGTATTCCTTCCTATCAGTGTCAGCAGAAGGGTGAGTTCACACGGGGCCAGAGGTGTGTGCCTGCAGCACATCTGGTGTGCAAACCACTGCTTCCCACAGACTTTGAAAAACAATGGGACTTATCCAACACAAGTTAACACAAGACACACAAGACAATATTAGTACAATCCAGGGTAAATCTAATTTTATAAACTATAATATAAAGTATAAAAATGTGTGGATCCAGAAAATTTACTTTTGACAAAATTAGAATTTTGTAAACATCAGCATCAGCACCTGTGGCTCAGGTTGATCCAGCCCTTTTTTTGGACAGTAGCCAGGCAGCACTGAAGTCATTGCCAAGGTAGGCAGATTTCTTTCTTCACCCTGAAAGAACATTTCAAGTTTAAAGGAATGTCAGCTGGCTTAGATCTGTGCACAGCACAGTCTAGCTACAGAATCTGAACCCTGAACCCTCTCCAGAATCTGAATCAGTTCGGTGTTGTTAAAAAGACAGGACACGTCACGGCTCAGAGACCCTACCTTATCTGTCCAAGTGTTTATTTACTTTTGTCTAGGTGAAGATTGATTTCATGTAATTCTAGACAGTTTAACTGTTAAAGGAGAGTGGAACGAAAACTATGGAAAACAACGTAACCAATCTGACAGTGAGCTCGACTGTAATCACATGCACCACACCATGTGTTAAGTTAAGAAATCCTCATGTTTTTGTTTGATGCGTTTTTATTATCAGTCGGGGCAGGCTTAGTTGTGTTGGGCTATAGGGCAAAAAAACCCAAAAAGACATCCTGTTGGTCACCATCACCCCTTCAACCTTCAGAAGATATAAACACAGCGTATCAGTCTGCTCTTTGAAAAACAGTGGGTTTTGCTGTGCATAGATTTGCGTTGTTAGCATTGTTACAGAGCTCAGCAACAGTATGTGTGGCTTGTGTTTTGAGTTTCCATGAACGTGTGAGTGGGTGAGTTTAGCTGGACAAGGGTCACTGAGGTGGGCTGCAGTTCATCACTGAGGGAGATGCTGTGGAGATCAGAGGAACAATACAAGCTGTAAGGCCTTCCCTTGTTCTTGTTTCCTCTGGTTGGGTGGGGGACACTTTCCAGTGAAAACCAATGAGTACTGTCCACTAAACCAGCAGTTTTGCATATTTTAGGCCATTAATGATTATGTATGTTTACTTTACAGCAACTCTTACAATTTTCCAAAGCAAACTTCATTTTTATATCACCTAATGACTCAGTTTTTATTTTACATTCTAATTGCACAGTAATGTATTTACATGCAAGGACTATTTTGAACATGTACTTGCAGTAAAAAGTTTTAAAATCAAAAAAGAATGCCAGAGTTTCCTTAAATGTACCAAACAAGAAGAGTTTTAAAAATATTCCAATTGAATTTACAAAAACTAAAATATTACTAAAAAGTTTGCTGTGGTTGCACTGCCTCAAACCATTTTGTCATTGTAGTTTATGAGCTGGAACGCGTGAAAACACGGGTGTGATCCTTTAAGGTCAGTCTTCGTTTAAACAGTCAGATTTTCAGTCAGGTAAAAGTTTAAAACTAGGTCCTGCACTGCATCTCAGCCAGAAATAAAGTCACACAACCGGACATTTCTCAAGGAGCAACACTCAGGAACAATGGCTAGGTCCATCCTCACATTGTTTCCCTGCGTTGGATCCCCGCAACTGCTCCTTAATGGGTTCCTGGCATTGACAGGCAGGAAAAAACAGAGTCTGTCGTGAGAGGAGCCGAGAGTGCTGAGGGTAACGTGGGACTTCCTCAATGGAACCTTCATCGTTAAATACTGTGTTGTAATTGGCTGGCCGTAGGAGGCAGGAACTTCCTGTTGGAGTGACCACTCCCTGAGAAAACTCAAAAGACTTATTGAGTGTGTGCATGCATGTGTTTGTCCACGTTTGTCCATGTGTTTGTGGTAGAATCCTATGCATGCTAAACTGGCAATAACGTTTCGTTTTCAGAGTATAAATTTGAACATTTAAGATGCTTGTGTGTTAAAAAAAAAGAAAAAAAAGTAGAGGCTTTCAAATGGCTGTGAGCTTGTTCAGGCAGTTCCACTGCTCACATGACACTCTTTATTCACTGAAGCATACGCAAATGTACTTTTATTGCATTACACAATTGACAATACAGCAGTCTATGTAAGCCGTCTGTGCTCTGTCTATGCTGCTTCAGTGCCCACTTTACAATCACTGATGCGACTGCTTCTGCTGCTGCTTAGTATTAAGATGTCAGAATGCCTCCTAAAAGGGTTTGTTGGATCATCTACTGTAACTTAATGAAACTGGCAATCAACAGCCATCGCTCGAGATGACTGTTACCTTTCCAAACAAGTAGAAACACATTTGCCTTTACATGTGACTGGATAATACTTTGTACAAACTACATAATTTCAAGCGTGCCCTGGCCTTTACAGCATTTCATTAGTCCCACTTCCAGTCCATCATCCACCTGCCGGCTCTAATTATATATTTGAATAATTGGCACATTAGATGATAATAAAAATAATTGTTAGTTGTATAAAGGTAACATAAAGGACCCATTTCTACTGTATTCTGATGTCTACATGTGGAAGATAACTGTTTTAAATAATGCATGCAAATTGCATGGACGGATGGGTGACAAGAGTAAGTAACATTTAGGGGGTTGGTAGAGCAAATCAAATATGTCTAAAGACATATTTCTGAGAGGTGTGAAGAAAAACAATGCTCACTCTCACACACACACTGAACACAGACACACAGAATCGGCTTTGCAAGTGCCCCAAAGCAGGCAGAACTAATATCATCCAGTTGCAGAGCTGCAGTGCCAGCAGAGCTATGCTTCCTATTGACAAGAAGAAAAACTGTAGCAGTGTGAAATTGCAGATGTAGACATGTTGATGTGTGTTTTTGTTAATACCTGCTGTTTGTGGGTTTCAATCAAGCAGTCGATCAGACTTCATTTGTATAGCACTTTTCATACAAATACATTGTAGCACAAAGTGCTTTACACAACGCGCCCGGCGCCCCTCCACCCCACCCCACACAAGTACACATGCACAGACACACAAGTCCATCAGTAACCACAGTGTAAAAGAAAAGTAAGGGTTTCAATAAAAACAGGAACTGAGGAAACACTATCATAAATCTCATGGATTTGCTATGTGTTTTTGAAGTTTCGTATTTTAAACATCTGAGAAACTTGTGAGTCACGGGGCAGTTCAATGAGCTAAAAAAAAAAAAAAAAAAAACAACAACAAACAACAACATCAAAAAAACAAAACAGATAAAATTCCTTATTCCTTGGGTTTGGGCTCTGATGCTATTTATTTAAAGGTCATTTTTGAGCTGTGTTTTGTTGCAGAAGGTGTCAGTAATGAATGGCAGAAATCAATATGTATTCAAACTGTAAATGAGTATTGTCTTTCCCTGTTGCACTTGTGTGTGCTCCTCTGTGCACCTGTGCGAAATGATAGTTTTCATGGCTGTCTTGTACTCAAAACCCCCACCCTCTTTCTCAGGACGACCTAAACACATGCTTTCTCTGTCTGACGACTCTTTTTTTTTCTTGTAAAAGTTTTATGTCTCCCATCTGCAAGCCAAAGAGAAAACTGGCTCTCTCCCTCTCTCCCACTCTCTTTTTCCCAGAGGTTAAAGCACACACATTAGAGATGAGAGATGTAAAGAAGAGCACAAGAAAGGCAGGGCTGAAACAAGATGAAAAGGGAGAAAAAAAAGTGATGAGATGACTGAGAGCGAGTAGATGGGAGAGATTTTTTCATTGTGAGAGGGCATTTGGGTATGTGTGTATGTGTGTGCACAAAGGTTGTTTGATGTTCTTCCCATCTTTCAAACTAACTGTGGTGAGATATCTTCCACTAATGGGTTGCATGAAGCTCAGGAATGTAGATCAACAGATCAATGCCTCCCTGCTCCTTATAGCTGTCTGTGTGTTTGGTTATGAGAGTGTGAAATAGCAGTGCTCATGTATGCAGCGTTGGTACATGCACCGACATACACAGTTGCTTGTAAGTGACCAGGTTATGAGCGTTCAGAGTGTGTGTTTGCCTCAGTCTGAAGCGTTCTCGGTTGAGTTGCCGAGTGTTTGGTCTCTGTGGAGCTGCTGCCTGACTGGGATTTAATGAGTCCTGAATTCTGCCTGTTCCTCCACCTGTGAGTGCGTGTTTGTGAGTTTGTGCATTTAAGTTTCTCACAACTTCTTGATGGAGGTGTAAAAACACTCATTTCCCACCAGGGACCAGGCAAATCCTTTTGAATTTCAGTCTGTTTGCCCAGTGTTTTCTATTGTTATGCACATCGACAGTTGTGGTCAATACTGTTTCAATCATTTCCAAAGAATTCCCAGTGCCAGCTGACTGAATGTCAGCTAAAGCAATGTTAGGTCCAACAAATGTAATTCTGCCAGACAGATTGTTTATGTAATATAATAAAAAAAAATATGCTCAACAAACCGAAACTGGCTACCCCTTTCCAAAATGTGAACTGTGGCCCCCGATGCATCCTTCACCGCCCTCAGTATTCCCAAATCCTGCATCCTTTGAAAGAAGTGGACCCTGACTCGGGACTCTGCTACAGAGGCTCCAAAAAAGTCAGAAGCATAAGAGGAGGGAGAGAGGGAAGGTGCAGGTGCCACTATAACACAATCAGGCTAGATTGCAGAACTTGAACTGGCACACCCATCATGAATGGCTCCAATCAGCAGGATTGTATCATCAGGGAGGCCTCTTCTGACTGTCAATCAGGGCCAAGTGTTTAAAACCATTGCTGATTTTAAAAAAGCAGTTCCTCCATATATCTTTGTAGCAAAACTGCATTCAAATAATGGCCAGTTTTGACTGTACAACAAATTCATAGAAAGGAATAAATGAAATGAGGGGAAAATTTGTGTTAAAGGACTAAGGCACACAGTTGTTGTTGGATAGTTCGCAGCAAAATAAATAATCACAACACTAGGGACCTGTTACAATTTTAGTAACTCATGAGACAGAATAGTAATTTTAGTGATTTTCAGAGGTGAGGTGTGACCCCAGGAGATGAGGTGTGACCTGCATTTTGAATATAGTGGTTCTTTACCACTATATTTAGTCACAAGTTAGGATCATTAAAATATTATTTTCTTCCTCAGCTCAGTATGTCTTACATTTTCAGGCACTCTTTTTTCTTTTTTTTTCTTTTTACTTGCCATGCCTTAAATTGGTGTTTGCAAAACCTGGAAATGCTGTTCACATTCACGTTGTTTCCTACAGTGTGTATGCGGAGAATAAAAAACGGAATTCAAATATCGCTTGACCAACTGTGACAAAGCATTTTCATACTTGCACATGACTGGCCATCCTATCTTCTTCTATCGTCTTCTGGCCGCCGCAGCTCCAGAAGTTGCTGACATGGTGCCATTATCTCCCTGTTCTCCCCGGTAACTAAAATCCACAGACAGCTCTCCATGTCAGCCAATCAGATAACAGATAGCCCCTGATTTCGAGTCAGTGCAGCATGCCTTTCATCCTGCTGCTAGAAAGCGTTTTGCTAGACAGCTAGGATTCTGCAGAGTGTTTACTTTATGCAACATCTGAGAAATGGACACAATGAGAAAGAAGGCAAGGGGAAAAAGAGACTGAGGGATAATCTTGCTCTTGGTCTTTAAGATAGAGAAATGAATGAATGAAGGAAAGGAAAGAGTAGGGTAGTGAGGGGAATATATGAAAGTAGGGAGATTGGAGAGAAACAGAAAGCAAGGATTGATTAGGACTGAAGGAGAGAGGGATGATGGGAGGAGGGAGTCAGACACCCTCTTTCAGCTCACCTCTCCCATGTCAGCTATAAGGAGGCCTAGTAGAGAGACATTAAAGGAATGAACGATTAAGAGAAAGAGAAGGGGAATGTTGGCTCAGCATTCCAGAGCTTGTGTTTTCCCTGCTATCTGTCTTTCAGCCTGTATGTCTCCCAATCAGATATTTCTATCTGTCAGCAGTGGGTCCCTGAAACACTGAAGCATCTCTTTTTGCATCCAGTACATCAAATGCAGAGAGATAGACAAAGGGAAGGAGGGAGAGATTGAGAGGGGAAAGGGAAGGAAAAAAGCAAGAGGGGAAGGAGATGTGAGGAAGCAGCGGTGATGGGTGAGAGGGGAGCAAGGGAGAGAGCGTAATTTGCATCCCTGATATATTTGGCATCCTAATTGAGGGTTTGGGTAGCACCAGTACACAGACTCTGTGGAATATATTTCATTGCGCCGCAGTTAGCATCTTAATGAAACTCTCATCTGAGTCCAGACCAAGCCTCAGAGTAAATTAGTTTCCTCTCCGCTACAATCTCCGGTCGTACCTCACATTTGCAATGGACAGAGAAGGCTTTCCTGTTCAAATTAGCCTGCTTGGTCAGCTGTCAGGGTGAATTATTTTAACCATCAAGTGTAATAAACGTTTCAGACTTTGGTGGCTAGGGTACAGACATACTGACAACTTGCACTTTCATAATGCACACAGTACAATAGAAGCAGAACAGAGAGGAGCAGTCATTGGACTACCTGCGCTCCACAAATATACAATCAATACTTAGCTCTGAGTGCTGTGTAGTTGCTACCTCAGAGGACTGTGCTATAAGTAATCAGCAATGCAGGTGTAGCTGGAACATACTTACACTGAATGGGAAAAAGTGCCACCAGCAGGTTGAATTTTGTAGTTTCGAGTCAGAAATCTTGAAGATTTTATGGATGTATTGTCACGAAATATGATATGTTCTTGTCCCTTTCAGGTTGAACTGTTGTCACTGCCTCACTCGTCCCCGGACGTTTCATCTAGTGCCATTGTCAGGTTACCAAATACCAGCAAAACTAAAGACATTTCTATCAGCCTCAGCTATACTCTGTTAAGTGCCAATTAGCAAATCTTAGCATGTTAAACTCAGATGATGAACATGGTAAACATTAACCTGCTAAACATTAAACATTAGCATTGTCATTATGAGCACGTTAGCATGCTGACATTAACATTTTGTTCATGGCACTGCAGCGCCTAGAGTGGCTTGCATGGCCATTAAAGCTCAAAACAGCATTTGTTCCCTTTTGAATCCAGTGAATGCAGAACAAAATCAATACTAAACATCTCTATTGAAAAACTACTGACTGCACTGCACTGTATAGGAACCTGCCAACAGAAAAACTGAAAAAAAAAGTTAAAAATAAGAAAGAAGGCTGTTTGCACCATCAGGCCTGAGTACATCACAGTTTACGTTTCTGCTGTGTGGTCATGCCATTTCCCAGTAGATAGCAAAAGCCAGCACATGCTTTGCCAGCCTGCATCATGGCACAAACACAAACCAATAGTGACCCACTGACGTTTTGTTTTTCTGTGTCATTATGCCACTGCTGTGCATTGTCTGCAGCTGACTAAGCCGCTTCAAATCTCTCTATGCAATGCGGCAATTTGGCCACAACCCAGAGCCCCAGATTTGTCCTAAACCATTTCAGTTGAAAGGGTTGCGCCAACTGTGGTTTAACGTGGAGAGAAATAACTAGCCTGAGTATCAAACCCAATTTGTCACCAGGATCAAGCAGATGGGTAGTGTTTAGTATGTCTGTTCGGTCCAGTCTTGTCATCTCTTCATCTGAGCGTCTTGCTGTTATGCACACTTATCTGGCATATCGTCGTAGGTGGCCATCTGTTTGTTTACGGTGAAAATATGTAGGCTACCTTGACAACCCGCGCGTCTCTGTGTCTTTTGTCTTCCAGCAGATTTATGGTGAGTTTGTATGTACAGTATGTGTGTGTTTGAGCTCATCTCTCTTCTTTATCTACATTAAAATCATGTTTCTTTCCCTCATTCTCCCCCTGAGCTTTAATACCCTGCATACACACACACACACACACACACACACACACATAAACACACAAACATGCATGCACAAATGGGTAGATAGAGAGGTCTGCAGAAAAAAAGACAAAAAAACAAGATTTCCCATCTCTTCCGCTCATTTCATCGCTCTTAGCTTACAAGTATTCAGGATAAAAATAGCCCGTGTGTCTTCCTTTTTACTCACCTCTGTCCCTCAGTGACTTCTCTCTTCCTTTCACATCTCTCCCTCTCCCTTTTTATCTCTCCCTATGCACCCCCTCCCTCTTTCCATCCATCCTTTCATTCATCTGAGCTGTGTGAGAGTGAGGCTGGGGGAGAAGAGATGAAAGAAGCCAGTGTGGGGTTTTCACCATAGACACACACGTACGCACAGATATCCTAATGTAGTTTGTGTGTACTGAGCTGAATACACATGTTTTTTTTTCTTTTTCTCGGGTTGAGGCAGTTTTTAAGCAACTGAGACGTTCCACTTCCTGATTCAGAAAATTAGGATTAACATACTTGGAAGCAGCTTGAATCAAAAGTGTGTGTGTACATGTCTTTCTATGGTTTTTTTGGTTAGAACGATCACTGTGAGGACATTGTGGCCGATCCAGTGTGTGTGGCGGCTTATTTTACTATATGTGTGGGGTCCGGAACCAGGATCCCTCTATGCTTGTGGATTCCCACTGCTTTATGGGGACGGAAATGCTTGATCCCACAAGGGTTCAGCATTGAGACTTAGAATTAGGTTTAGGTTAGGATAAGGGTTGTGGTTAGGCTTTCAATTGTGATGGTTAAGGTTAGAGGCTAAGGTCAACTAATGGTTTTAGCAATGCTGATAAAAACAGCTCTATTCTCTAGTTAAACTGCCATTTTATGAATTTAAAGTACATGGCTATTCACCAGAGCAGTCACCAAATAATGGCCCACTGTAAATGCTATTTTTCCTATGTTTGCACTGTTAACATTAAAATGCATTGCCACAATCAATTTGCCTCATCAATGAGGAAATCCTTTCTGCAGCGTCTTGAAACTGATTGAATTGCTGTGGTCTGGATGCAGTGCTCCTGAGTGGGGGCCTGACATCTCCACACTGAAGCCCAGTTGACTCTTGACATATAGCTTTGTGAGGTGTTTAACATGGTGGTGAATGGGAAGAGGATAAGCTGACAGGCAGAAAGAGCCCTCCTTTGATGGGATTAGCACAGCGGCAGACAGGGACTAGTGCTTTAGATTGATTAAAGTGTAATCCTGGTGGATAATCATGCCTCCTGATGTGACATGTGTGGCCAGTACCCTCATGCAGCACCCCCATCTCTGCCATACACAGTAACACAAACAAACATGGTCTCAAGTCACATTCATGGTCTCTGGCTTCGTTTTCATTTCTGACTATGTCTTTTTTTTGACTACTGGTTCACTGGAAAGGTCAAGAGGAATGGACAAGAGATGCAAAGATGGAAAATGAACACTAGCTGTCATGTCATCTGTCACTCATCTCAGATGTATTGAGGCCTTAAGGGATAGTATTAAGATTATATCTCAGGTAGTGGAAAAATAGGTGTGCTTCACTCCATGTTACTGCTTTGGTACCTTATGTTCATGTAAAGGACTGAAGGACCCTGACAGAAAGACACTGTATGAAATCACCTACCAGGTTAAATTACTTGTTATTGTACAAGGTACATTCAGATGCAGGACGCTTACAGTTCATTTTATTTTACATCATCACTAACAGATGCAGTGTTGCAGAATTTTAAGTTACATATTTATATATTAAAGGGGATAATGTATTTGTATACTGAGGGATTTCTAGTGGAAGTCAGTGTACATGCTGGCTGCGTGTTGCCAGTAGTGCTAGAAATTCATCAAAAAAAAAAGTTGTTCTATAGTTAATTATATATATATATATATATTATATATATATATCCCACATGTGTGATTCATGGGAACATTGTGCATGAGAGGCACTGACAACTACCAGGACTTAACTCGGGTATTATCGTGATGGGAAAGAAATGCTCTGAGCTCTGTAGAGTCTCTGTGTGATAGCCCGGAGTATGGGAACTCGCCTGCAGCCCAACAGAGGAAGAGGGATATTTATTTTAGGTTTGTATAATACATCCATGGTCTGGATAAATTCAGCGGTAATGTATTTGTCATGTTTTGAGGGAGATGAAAATGTGATTATGGTGGGTTTTGTGGTGATTTTGTGGTTTAGCTTTGGGTATGGGAACTCATTTAGCAGCCTAGATCATCAGAACTGGGCCTTTTATTCATACTCTGAACTGTTTGTTCTGGCATTTATTCTGTGGGTTGTATTAGAGTGAGGCAGTTGCAACTAAGTGGATAGTGAGAAAATAACAAAGAACAAAGAGTGGTATTACATACTGGCAATTAGGAGAGGAAAAGCAAAAAAACTAATGGCGGCTCACAGGCACCCATAGCACAACATCCGGGCTATTAATTTCAGCTTCTCACAACAATCACACAAACATACTGGGTGATTATGTGGAGTTATTCATCAACATATCTCCCTGTATTTATTTTTTTCTCACCTGCACAAGCTGTACATTTCTCTCCCTGCCTTTTTTTTTTTTGCTAAAGGATTTCATTATATCATAGCATCTCAAGTGACAGCATCTTCACCTGGCAGACAAAGCAGGGCACAGGAAAGGAAATCAATTTTGAGAGCATAATAAAGAGGAGAGATAGAAGACGATGCATGCTGGTATGTGGCGAGATGAAGTGACAGAGATGTGATTGACCTCAATTCTGCAGCTATACTCATCATGGTCAGAGGGAGGGGGGGGGCCCTTTTAGGCCATATTTTGCATGTTAACATATGGAGGCATGTCAGCATGTGTTCTGGTGACATCCCCAACCCATGTTATAATCTAGATGATTACATGAAGATAAAGTAGGGTGGTAAGGCTGTAGCTGTCGATTTGCTCTCCCTTTGAATTGCTTTTCTTTCATTTTTCATGATTTGCTTGTTTAGAGCTTTTTTTTTCAAACGCTGCTTCTCAGGTTTTTTTCCTGCCTCTTTCTCATTCTCTGAATCTCTTTGTCCTTCTTTCAGACACACTGGCCTCGCACTTAGAGTTCATCTTGAGCCATCTGTACTGTAGGTCTCTGGCCATCTGCTCTCTCAACCTCTTGACAGTGGTGTAAATGTCACTAAGTGCTTTAGATGGAGAGGCAAGGAGATTAAACTTTTTGACTTTTTGGCAGTAACACATGGTTTTCTCAGCATTATGAATAGAAAGGGGATACTTTGATTTGAAGGGCACTTCCGTCAAGGTGATTTTCTAATAAACGTATAGCGCAGGCTCTTTAATGGTATGCTAATCTGCCACATCTCGTGCTACATCCAGCATATTGGAAACTGCTGACTTGATTTTGATTTATTTTGTCAGCTCTGTGATAGACTGGCAACCCATCCATGCTGCCCAGCTGCAGATTTGGCACAATCATGCCTTTACAGAGGTCTGCACTTAAACTTGTACTCAACAACCACATCTGGCAACCAGCACTGAAGCCAGAGATGCTGTGGAAGTGCTGGGTGGATGTATAAACTGTTTTAACTCCCCCTAAACCCTCAAATTATTGTGTTTAAGGAATTAAAGAAACAAGATACAGTGTGTTAATTAGTGAGTTGTAGAGGTGTTGGTGGTAATTTTTAATTTTGGACACAGCCAGACTCACTGGTCTCCCCTACTTTCAGTCTTGATGCTACGCCAAGTTAATTGCCTTCTGTCTCTTGTTGAATACTTAATGCACAAACATGAGACTGGCATCAATCTCCTCATATTACATTTGGACAGAAAGCAAGTAAGCCAGTTTCCCAAAACGTTAAGCCATTTCTGTATGACTGTTTAAGTTAGTCAGTTTCAGTTCTTCGTGTTCTTCAGTAAGTAAAAGTGCTCTACATATGCTCATCACAGCCTCTCAAACTTGCTTGTTTCTTTTCCTTTTATCGTACATTAAATGCCTAATGTTTTTTTTTTCCACTGTTGCACAAAATAATTGGAGGATATTACACTGGGCTATGGGGAGCTGGGATAGACACTTATTTGACATTTTATAAGCTAAATGATTATTCAATTAATTTCTTGCTGCGCAGCTTGATTAAAATTTGGTTAATGTAGTCTCACTGTGAGCTGGTAATAACTATACGCTATTTTTGGCTATAACTGAAAGGGGGGTATTTAAAGCTTCATCCTTTTTTTATTTATTTCAAAATGTGTTTATAGCTGAACCTCTTTTTTTGAGATTCAACACACTCCCCCTGTACCCCTTCACTCCTTCTCTTCACCTTGACCAGTATGAAAAGGCACCCAGTCCTGTGACCAGCCCTCCCAGCTGCAGGAAGTTTCCTCATTGTTACTATCATGCAAAGCTATAATTTCAAAGTGGCTTTTCAGCAACTGGCAGGTTGACTTCCAACCCATGCATTTGCCAGGTCAGTTGTCCAGTGCGAGAAGGGAATGAGAGAGGAACAACATGAAGTTGTCATGGGTTTGTGGCCACAGTGGTGAGAGAGAGGAGCAGTAGGAGAGAGAGAGGGGGGGGGGGGGCATACAGCAGAGACAGGTTAGAGAAATCAAAGCTAACCAGGCACTCAGCTCGGAGGCTAAAATAAGAGAGGCAGGAAACAAACATGGCTTTATTCCATCTGCTGAAGAGACAGATAAAGGCGTGTGTGTGCGTATGCATTCAGTTATAGTCCTTGTGAAGAGCAGGGGGAATCCCACTGAGGTGACCAGCTCCCAGAATCCCTTGTTCTCCCAGTTTCCTGTTTGTGGTTCTTCTTGCTTAAACCACATGATCATGACCTTGCAGCACACTCTTGACAAACAGAAAATCATCTAGAATACACTTCTGTGGTTATATCGCAGCAGGAGGGAAGGATTGGTTAAGGAAATAAGTTCTGTCTTCCTTCAGCTTAGAACTTAAATCCCAAAAGCACCAATGGAGACGTCCCTTGACGAAAAAGTAAAATGCTGTGGTTGTATTTGGGATTCATACAGAATCTTTATGAATGTTTCACTGTGCAGTGTAGAAAAAAAGCATACATGTTCAGCAAAACCCCTCCGTGTGTAAGTTACTTTGAATTTCTTCATACTTCACTTATTTTTCACATTTTCTCTGGCTCCTCTTTGGACACTTAAAGTCAAATGAAATCCATGCCAGAATGACTGAATCCATTACAGAAAATCAAAATCCATGCCAGAATGACTGAATCCATTACAGAAAATTAAAAGTATTTTTGATTTTGTAGAGCAAGCGCCATTCGAATCGAGAGCCGCATGCATGAGCAAAACTTTGCTCCAAGCCAGGACGGAGGGTTGGCTAAACACAGCCAAGTCTTCACAGACCATGGCTTATTCTTTTCCCACTTGAGTGCCTTCTGTTACTGCCTGTTTTTGGAAAGCACTATGACTTCATCAGTTTTCTCCTTGGCTGCCAGGACTCTGTAATTTAAATTGTGCCCTTTCCTTGCACATGTAAAAGCTATGTTTCACTTTGGGTGTCACAGATAAAGCGGGTACACCGTGTCCCTATCAACTACCCTGTCTATGTTCACACTGGCAAGTACATCAGACATCAGTACAATGTGTTATGCATCAAAGCTCTATTATAATTTGTGACATATTTTCTTATATTTATTAGCCCTAAATTTACTTCAATGCAAGGATATCAAATTTTGAAGTGTCTTACATCCCATTTCCCCTTTCGTTCATCTACGTCATTTATAAACATCCAAACTGCCTCAAAGCGTTTTGTCTGTTTCGAGTCAGCCAGTCCTCTCTGCTGCCCAAACAAAGTGTTTTTAAATTAGCACCCATTAGGCCAAAACATACTGTGCTCTCTACATTTGGATCTTCTAGCTGTCATTGTGTGTCAGTGTGCAGTTGAGTGACCCAGTGCCCATGTCCTGGTCTGTGGCCCTCTTAACAAAGTCTTACCAAACCTATTAAAGTAGGCTGAAAAGCTGCAGTGCCCTAAGCTGTAGTTCTCCTAATGGCCACTAGATGCTGCTGTAAGGAAGCTCTGGCTGCACTTGAAGTGAAGGGGAAACTTTCATCTTCTCACCTGAAATACCAAGTCGATAAATATTTTCTTCAAGAACTGGAGGCATGTTTACTGGATTCACAGATGTCTCAGTCTGTTACACGCCAGCCCATTTGCCAGTGACCGTTGGTGACCCGGGCTTCAAAACATCACTTCAGAAACTACCTACATGTTTAATACAGTCACATGTGCATGGGATTCGCCATCAGTGGCCACAGGGAGCGTTGCAACTGTAGAAAAAGTTCTCCTATGGCATTTTCAAACCTGCCTTGCTTAATCTGGTTGAATCAATGCTGTTCCCATTGTTTCACTTTCTTTGGGTAGAACAGCAATTTTACCTGACTACTAAGACCCTTTAGAAGAAGTGGTCTCAGTCTGTGAGACACAAGGCTTGTCAAGGTCTTACCTGGACTAGCAAAGGACATTGTCTTCTTGATATTTGGCCAGATAGAATCTTCTTTAGTGTCTTCTGCATTGTACATTTTGGTTCACTTCACAATTTTTTCCAAACTCATCTACTGATTTGGACCAGAACAAATGAACTGTAGGTTTGAAAACACCAACAGTCTTGACCCAGAGTTTTATGAGGAGTCTCAAGTCGGCTGTGCTTCCTCTGTAGTTAGATTTGCTGAGGAATAAAAACAAACATTTTCTCCAAACTTGTTTATTGTTTTTTTTTTGTTCATACCTATTATTTTTAGCTGCAATTAAAGCAAAACCAGTGATTTTCTTTCAGATGGTATTTCACAATAATCTTAACAGTAGCTTGTAGCCTGTGTGTCTGTGCATACATGTGTGCCTTTGTTTTGCCAAGTGTAACAATATGTGTTTCTATAACAGTGTGTCTGTGTCACTTGAAACTGTCACTGACTCTTCCCCCTTTGTCCCACAGTGAACCTAAATACACTCATTGCATCTCACCAGAGAGCAGTTCAAGACTATTTCAAGAAGCTGGTAATTTGGGAAGTTTTGGAAATGAAATGATGCTGGAAGAGCAGTCTTTTTACTCTGTCTGCTCTCTCGATATGGTTCAGACTGGCTGATATGGATATTTATGCGGCTGAGGTGAGAGAGGGATTGCAGGATGTCTTTTTCTTTAGATGGAGAAAGAATAAGGGTATGAGGAGCACTGCGAGATTTATTGAATCCATTAAGCTCAACAGGAGCAGTGTAAGCTATTTTTTTCATTAAATTAACATATTCTAAAAATGACATGACAACTGCAATACAAAGTTTTTACTCAGGCCTTCAAGTTATGTGTGTGAGTGTGCATGCATGTAGTTTTATTTACATTCTGGGTCCCTCATCTCCAATCCTCATCGTGTTGACCTTTAACCTTTGCTCTTGTGCTTTGTACCTGAACTTCCTGTGCACTATGAGTGTATTGCCTGCTGTGTGAGTGCTCCATGTGATTAATGTGTGTGGTGTGTGCATATGTACTCATGTGTTTATAATCCATCTGTATTGAGCTATATTTATCCTGACAGTAAGATAGATAATGAGACATTGCAGACCTTTCTGCCTCTCCCTTTCAACTTTTGTTTGCTTTTTCTATCCCTTTTTATGTTTGTGTCTCAGCTCTGTGCATGTCGGTTTAATTCCTCTATCCATCTATTTTCACAGCTAATTTCATGGCAATCCGTCCAATACTTGTTGAGATATTTCATTAAAAACAAAAAATGTCAACCTCACAGTGGTTCCTCTGGGGAATGTCTGTTCAATCAATGAAATAGTTATTGAGATATTTTAGTCTGGACCAAAAAGGTGGGCCAACAAACCAACAATCCCTAGAACCCTCCCCTAGGGACTAGGACAACTCCCTAAAAATCATACTGTTAAAAATACAGTAAAAATATTTAGTATACATAATATCTAGAGTAAAAGTAAAAAAAAAAAAAAAAAAAAAAAAAAAAACCCCCCCTCTCTCTCTCCCTCCCTCTATATACCCACACCCACAAAAAAGGGGC
>JBBMJY010000022.1:17201679-17228760 GCA_037833715.1 Toxotes lorentzi
AAGGGTTTGGGGAAAAAGGAAAAAAAAAAAAAAAAAAAAAAAAAAAAAATATATATATATATATATATATATATATATATATATAAATACGAAACAGTGGCTGGCTTGGTTAGCAGAAAACTGATTGCAGAACAACTAAATTCTGCTAAAATCATAAAACAGAAAATCAGAAAACAACTGCTGGTGGTTGAAAATGTGATGTCAGATATGACAAGACAGGAAGTCTTGTCTCATGTGATTCATAACAGAGTACAGCACAGTAGTATGATCATTATAAATTCTGATATTTGAAAATATAATTTAATTCATTGTGATCATAATTGTCACCGGGTGTCCTCCACATGTTTTTCCAACCATAATTTTTTTCCCCAAGGTGTCACTTTTAACTTGACAGACATGACTGATGCTGAAAATGCTTCACGTTCTGTACAAAGCAATAGAGTATACTTGTGGGTATTTTTAGAGTACTCGTGTGTGTATAGGTAGCAGTCACATTACCTCTGCAGTGAATAATTAAGCAGTGCTCCCATCATCAGCGGAAATGATGCCTTTTCTCCGTCCTCTGAGAATATACATTTATGCGCCTGTACTTGATTGTGTGGGTGTGAAAGAGAGTGAGAGAGAGAATGAAAGTGACCTTGGCAACCCTTTCTCTATGTCTTCTTTCTCCCTGAAGGAGAGAGTAGGAGGTGGTAAGGAAAGGAGTGGGAGACGGATTTCATTTGATATCTCTCTCCAGCTCAGGGAATACTCCCTCTTTCCACACTCAGTGTGGCTATCTATGTGTCTTTCTCTTTGGTTTACAGCAGGATAAAAGCTGCCCTTGGAATTAATGACTGCAATCTTTGTCTCCATTTACATGGAATCCATCCATGAACATTACAGGGATCATGGATGGATTTTATGGGAATGACTTCCACACTGTCTGTGACCTCTATGAAACCTTAAATTAGAAGCTGGGATTTGTGCACGAATTTATGATATGTAATAGTGTACCCTAATGTCTGTTCTTGCTTATTAAAAATTCCTTACCACTTGTGTAGTCACCTTGTTGACACAAAAGAAAATAGCAGACATCTTCCAAAGTTTTTGATGCTACTTCCAGAGTTATGTTTAACTTAACGTCTACCAGCTGTCTCGTACGCTGGTGTTAAGAGAGCACTGATCAATATTTCCCCCTCACTTCTTGTAGCTGTGACCAGGAGATAAATTGGCTAGAAACTAAGCCAGCCTGAACACAATTAAATTGGGCCTGTCAGTGGTATTATCAGCACCATGTTCTTGTAATACTGTGTGCCTCTGGACTATCCAGTAAGCCAGAAATACCTAAACAATAATTATAAGATTAAGGGAGTGGTTTAACTGCTGGCCTGTGGAAGCAGAAGAAAGAAAGACACTCCATGCTGGGCAGCAAGCTTAAAAAGACAAAAGAGATGAGGAGTCATGATAAAAATAAAATATCAGAAAGAGGAGAGCAGGGGGCACAGAAGGAGACAGTCTGACAGAGAGAAGACAGTAGTTTTGGACTGGCAGTGCAAGTGAGCTGCCTGAGTCTGCAAGCCATGGGTCAAATGAAATGTTTCTTGTTTTGTATTTTAAATGTCTGTTGACAGAATGGCAAAGTTTGAAAAGGAGAAAAAAATAGTATCCTGCTGTTGTTTCCATCTTCATTCATGCATTTCTTTTGGCCTGAACCAGCAATTAGCTGAACAAGCAGCACCTGTGTCACTGAGTGTGACCCATTTAAAGGCCCTGCAGTTCTACACAGGTGTTTTCATTTACTCTGCCTGATTAGACCTCAGTCCAAGAGGCGATCGATAAGATCAAGGCTGATATGTGATCTTTACAGGGCTAAGGATTACGCATGCAATTTGGCCGTAGTGAGTGCAGGGACAGTAACTGATAATAAACACAGTAAATGCTGTATAATTTACCACTATTGGTCTGCTGTTGCTAACCTCCTAGCCATTTCACACAGTTTGTGTTCACACCTACCCATGCCATTTCCTGTCTTGTCTGCTATTAGCCATGTTATACGAATACAGTTTGCCTGACAAAATCCAGTGTGTCTGCCCCTTAATAAAACATGTTAACGTCCTGACGTTAACATGGTACAGGAAAACTTACAGCAGCGGGAAGGAGGTGTCAATCAAACACTTACTCCTGAGAACAGGTGTAATCAGGCAAACTAGGTGAGAACACCTGTGTGGTTGGGCCATGGATTTAATGTCCTGTAATGCCAGTTTCAGATATTTCATGAAGCTCTTGAATGGCTGACAAGCAGCATATAAGACATGTACAGCTTTTAAAAAGCACAACTCATTTGTGGGCTAGTTAATGTTGCACTTCACATCCACACTTCATTTCATTTGTCTTTTTTCCATGACATTTTTTACATGTGCAGTTCTGTTTTGACATTAAGAAGTAAGTTCACTAAGAAATCAGACTTGAAAGAAAGAATCTGCAAAGTTGCTCTCATTTTTTTAAGTAGATGCAGAATTTTGACTGCAGCCACAGTAGACGAAAAGCTAAAAGTTGAAATGATTTCAGTTTTAGTACAGTTCCATCTGCTGTTTGAGTTTCAGTTTCCTCATTAAAATGGAAAGTTACACAGTTTTCTGTCTTTGACTTCAGTACCACTGGATACCTCCTGAATGAAAGAAAAGGAGGCAGTTTATCCCAATGAAAGCTTAAAGTTTCACTCACCTCATGTCCTGTTTTGAACTGAACCTTTGCATTAAATCTGTCCCAAATAAATGCATAGACATCAACACACAACTTCAGGCCTCATTTTTAAATCCTTGTTTGACAGTTTCAATCTCCGCTTCTTGATAACCTAATCAATCATCCTGAATCGAATCCTGTTTCTGTTCTTGTAATATGTAAATCTTTCAGGCAGCGTTTAATAGTTGTTTTTCTAGTCTCTCACTACCACCTGCCCCTCAGGCTGTCTTCAGCAATAGAGGAGTGTAGTTACACATCTGCTGTCCATCCATCATCACCTTTGTCCAAAACCCAGGTACCCATATGACAGGGGTTGTTGTTACAACAAATGATTGAATAAGCCTCCTCGTTTTTTAATATAAGTTACAGGGGAAATAGCTGTTTTTAACACCACAATTTAAAAGGTACTATACCATATCAGAAAATACAAGGTGCAGCTAATGCAGCTACAACCCTCTGACCAACACTTTCTTCACATCAGCTCACTGAGATGCAAAAGTGATGTATTATGCCACAGTTGCAATCAAGTGGAAAATCAATTTCCCCCCCGAGAAAACGTTTCTCTTACATACATTATCATATTTCACGCTACATGGCTGAGATGTTTTATTTTCAGATTTTCGATTTCGCTCACGGCAAAGCAGAAACGGACTGGTGATTAAAAAAGTGGGAGTTGGTTAACGAGGTGAGGAAAATTTGCAACTTCAAAGCCAGAACCGGGTGGCACAGAGTTGGGAAAGTTTGTTCCCAAACAGCCTTTTCTGCTCATTAGTGAAGAATAAGAAAGGGAGAGGGGTTTGTTTCCACTTACACTACACATAGATGTTAAATTACAAAAGGGGTGCTGGTCTGAAATCCATTTACATTTTCAAAAGTGGTATTCTTACAAATATCTCAGTTACATTCTCCTAAACTCCCTTAACTCCCTTAAAGAAAATAAGCATCTTTGAAGATGTCCCCATTTAGTCAGCACTGTGTGTGGAGATTTGGAACTCAAGCAATTAGCGAAAACAAAACAGTGTTAGATCAGCACGGCTTACAAACAAAATATCAGAAACAGATTTAGAAAATGAATCAGCAACAGAAAATAAATTAACCCAAAATGAGAAAACAAACCAGCTGAGTGTCTCTGTGGAGTCAGAATGGATACATGCCAGAATCCACAGATAACCTTGTTTTTCTAAGGCTGTTTATCAGATGATGAATGTAGTCTGTTTACAAGTGAGGATAAGAATATGTATACGTCTGTTTAATAATGTCGGTACAAAGAATACATGTGTAAACCTGAAAAAAAAATCATTTTCAATTTATTGAAGATTAAATTAAATCGTCCTATAGGAGTTAAATATAACTGTCATACAATGATGATTGTTAATAATGTGGATTTTTTTCTGCTCCAACGGTGTTTGTAGTTAAATGTCCATGTATTGTTCTTGGACATAGTTATTAATTATTTTCCATTTCATTTAAATGAGTGCAGCTGGTCACAGAGCGTAATATCTGAGAATTGGTCTAGTGTTGTTGCTGATTGTTATTATATAGAACTACAAACACAGGGGCTTGAAGATTTTCCACAGCCACACGCTGATTGATTTCCAGACATAGTTTACATCTGCTCACTCTATGAATCACTCTATGAATCTGGTAACAAAGATATGCTATCTTTATTTATTATTATACCAGTTATGTATTAAAATATGGCCAGTAGAGTTGTAAAGCTGGAGGAGTTCCACAAGTAAAAGTTCTGTTTAGTTTTGGTATAAACAATGTTAGGCAACTCTTAAGATCTGAGCATTTCCATTGCTTGTATGGGATTTAAATTCCCCAAGATGAATCATTAGTATAAAACATAAGCAACCACACAAAATGTCCAAAATTCAAGGTAAAGGCCTAGAAAAAAACTCCAAAGAGAGACGCCAGTGACAACTCCAAAGGAGGACTTCAGCAAGAAATCTCTAGTTACTAAGCATAAAATTCTGCTTCATGTGCTGCTGACTTCACACAGAAGCTAGAGACAATGCTTTGATAACATATTTAGCAGTTAGATTCAATTCACTTTCAGATTTGTGATCAATTTTAAATAAATTCTGCAACAATGAAGCTTTCTGAATTTTCTACAGCTCTGATTTATTCATCTGACAGACTTCTTCTCAGAACCAAAGAAGAAATAATTAAACTGATGATCATAGCATAAACCTAACTTATTGTTAGATTATCCAGGCTAGTGGATATATAATGTGTGTGTGTGTGTGTGTGTGTGTGTGTGTGTGTGTGTATATATATATATATATATATATATATATATATATATATGGCATGTCATCATATCATATCATATTTTAAAAGTAAACAAGATGGTATTCAAGCCCTCAACCTTTATCTAACAGGATATGCATGCATATCAAATATACTTGGCAAAGATAATGTAACATGTTCTTGGCCACAGAAATAGAAAGCCATTGTCTCAGTGCCTTGTCTCCACTGTGAAATGTTTGCTTTGGCATTGGAAAAATGGGAGTGCAGGGAGGTTTCCATATAAACATGCTGAGGTCTTTGCTGTCCCTTTCTACCTCCTTCTTTCTCTGTGTCTTTAAGAACTGATAAACCCTTTGGTCTTTTCTCTAGCATGAATTTTGGGTAACTTAGTTATTCCCAGCCCACACTGGTTTATCGCAAAGATGGATTGCTTCTACTAGACAGTGAGAGACAGAATGAGGTGAGTTGAGCAGGGGTTTAGCTACACAGAGGCAGGTAGCCCCCACTGGACATATTGTTTTCATAGATTTGGGGGTCGATGAGATTTTAGCATTCAGCTACAATGAAAAAGGGAATGGGGAGGTTGAAATTATGTCCCCATTGTTCAACTAAGCGTGCCCCAGATCCTCAACATCTGTGTGAGGATGTGTGTGTATTCCTCTAATTTGTGCACATATTGTATGCTCTCAAGCCGCTGTAATTGTGGTCTACATGGATTGCTGTTCGTGTTTCTGCTCATATGTGTTTGTTGATGTGCATTTCTGAAAAACTGTGTGCTGATGCTGCAGCAGTCGCAGCATCTCCCCGGTGTCTCTGGGGCAAACAAACTACACTGCTGTCAATATGAAAATCAAGTAGCTACATTTTGCAGTAGGGCTAAATGAGGGGTTGGTCAGGACCCACTGAAAGTGCTTACAGCGCAAGATCAAAAACACTTGAAAAAAAAAACTTTGGTTAATTAAAATGATTGCACAGACGTGCTCAGAAAGACAAAAGTGCAGGGAAGCAGCTCTCCTCTCAGAGAAATTAATGGAGTGTATTCAAAAGCCCCCTTGAAAGCTTCTGCAAAATACAAAATACAACATACTGACACCCGAGCTACTGATATCTTGGCTGGCAGCAAGACGGGAAGAAAATTAAAAAAACACTGTTGTCAAAATGAGTCCAATCTGTGCACTACAGGCATGTCCAATAATTAACATCCCCTCATCTCCATCTTCTCTGACTGTCATTTCTCCTCCCTGTCCTTCTTTAGTATGTGGTGACATCTCCGCTATTCAGTTTGATTTATCTGACTTCTCTTCAAACACCTTGTTTTACCCCTTTCTCTCTCTGTTTTTCGGCTGTTTGATATTCCTCGATTTTCCCTTCTGCTTTTCTCAACCTTCCCTAATTGCTTATTTCCCATCATGACCGTTGATTTTTTTTTTTTTTTTAAAAGGCCCAGTCACAACTGAAAATGGTACAGTGAAGTTTATGTGTGCATCCTTGCAAAATAGGTGGTGCTAGAAGCTTGGTGATGTAGGTACTACACATAGGAGCTGACGACTTGTAGGCACCCTAACAAGCAGGGAACATGCTCCCACTCATCAGTAACAGCAGTTCTCCAAGCGTCTTTCCATTTACTTTCTTATTCCTCTTAGTCATCTGTGGGACATAAGGACACAATGGCATCGTGTTGAGCTTGACCCCAAGTTAAGTTAATCTTGGTTTGCTCATCCATCACTGCTGTGCACCAGGTGATTTTTGGTCTTCCATTTACTCCCCTCTGCCACTTTCAATCCATCTTCAGTCTCAGGATTGTACATCGCTTCATTCAATAATGACTTTTTCAAAGGGTAAAAATGTCTCTGAGCTAGTAAGCTCATTAGTTTGGTTGCTAATAGGACAATTTCAACTTCAGCTATTCACACAGTTTATTCAAGAGATGTAGTTATACTTTGTATTCGACTCCTGTCTCATAACTGTCTTGAAACCATTTGTGGAGCAGTTGAAGGTGGATTTATTTTAATTTGTTTATTTTATCTCAACAGTTGTCCCATTGTGGATATCTACACTATAGTATAGCTATAGAGTAGAATTTTACTCCTTGTTATGTTTTCTGTTAAATTAATGAGGATATTTTGGTAATTTACATGTTGGTAAGTCACAAATATGTTGATAATGAACTTATCAGTAAAATGTCCACAGGCAACATATTTGTTTTCATATTTGGAGTGATGGTGGGCTATGTGTGTACATGTTCTATATAACTGAAGTTGCACTCAGGTATCCTCCTGTTTAGCCCCATCGTCACTGAACAGGAGATAAATTATGTGCAGTCCCATATTTATGTTCTTTCACTCACTACAGAGAGCTCTGACCACAGTGAACAGAAGGGTACAGTTGAGATATCTCTGCTAGACTACTGAGTCTTTCTTTAACTTCCTAAATGTTGCCTTCACCATTAACAGTATCCCCTATCAGTAATGTGTAAGAGTTAAAACAAGCAACCAATCACAGATTTTGTGATCCCCATGTGATATCTCTGTAGATTTGTTGACCCTGATGCATGCATACATTTTGGCACAGCTATTGATGCTATGTGCATAGGCTCTGTAGCTACAGTAAAAGCCCTTAATGTAAAACTATAAATCAAGCTTCATATTCAGACAGAGAAGGGTTAAATAAAAGTGGATGGTGCAGTACAGCTAAAAAGTAATAATAACCTCAAGTATTCTTTTATTTACACTATTTAAATGACCCCATGCATAAAGAATGACCAGTCAACATCTCTATCACCACATCTGTCACAGGGAACCTGGCAGGCCTTGTTCCTCATCCCTGTCCAATATCTTGCTGCTGCTACTCTTGCAGTGCAGTGCCTCTGCCTGCAGCACTTTCCTGTATTTAGTGTGCTTCCCTGTGTGGCATGACAGATAATAGAAGAAGAGGAGAAAAGCACAAAGAGAAATACAGGTGGTAATACAAGGAGGTTGAAGAAATGAAAGGGTTCAGCCCTGATTCTTCTCTTTATAGCTGTAGGCAGCTGTTGCTCTACAATGCCAATAAACAAACCTCTCCCCTTTGGTTGCACTTCATCTTCCAGATTAGTTTGACACTCCGGCTTTTTAAGATAGGAAACCATGGAGAGTGTCAGGAAAGATAAGAGAGCAAGTGTGACGTGGAAAGGGCTGTGAGCCAGACTTGAACCCTTGATTTCACATACATGGTAGGAAGCTCAGCCAGCTGAGTCACCAGTGCTGCAACCCCTTCTTCTTCTGCCTAGTTTCTCAATGTTTTTTTTTTTTTTTTTTTTAATTTTCCACATATCCTCTCCTTAAATTGATAAAAAAAAAAAAAAAAAAAAACACTGAGTAGGAGTAAAATGCCTGAGCCCATATTCTTTTTGTTTTCATGTTGTTGGAGCCAGACCAGGAAAAAATTCCCACAAAAGGCAGTTTATTTACCCAAAGAAATTACGTCCATTGTTATCAGCAATTATGCAAATCCCCAAAGCCATTTCCAACATGTGGTCCCAGTTTTTAAAAATTCAAAGCATTTTGTTTGCATTAGAAAGATTTATGTACAGGCTATCTTACGGTTTTCCCTTTTTAACTCGAAGGAAAACATTACACACACAAAGGACTCCCTTAGGGTAGATAGAGATGGGGCCTGCTTTGTGTGAGCAATACTCAGTACTGGGCTAGGGTAGAAGTATTGTAGACTATGAGGTGAGTAGATAAAATTATGTTTGTCCATACAACCTTTAAACCTCATCACTGCATGATTAAGCCTCACATGATTTCTGTGAGCCCTTTTCTCGGTAATAATAACATTTTGATGTCGTATCTGTCAAATCCTGTCACATGTAACACATTACTCTAACAGCAACAAACCAACAGAATAGTTTTAACCCCTTTAGCATCAACACACCTCTGACACACAATGTATCACCCCCCCCTCCCATTTTCACTTATGTAAGTAGAGATTCCTGGGAATTGTTCAGACAAGGTCGCGACCCCCATGTAGCTTCCTTTCAGACTCAACAAACTGCCTGTGCTGAGAGAGCTGAGGCAGCCTCCTGGCTAACACCGCTGTTTTCCACATGTACAGTGTGGCACACCGTACGCTCAGCTGTACCTGGAGATGGTTGAACAAATGGAAATGGAAATGTACAGCAAAGAACAGTATTATTGAATGTAATTTCATTTTTGAGAGTTATTCTCATATTTTTGTCCATTATTAACACTAGCTGTGAACATTTTGATCATCATTTCTGTTTAGAAGTGGGTGGCATGGATAAAATCTCCAGTTATTGTATATGCAATTTTAGATTGTGATATTGTATATTGTGAAGTAGTATATTTTCTGGAAAATCAATCGAGAAACTGTAAAATTACCAGACTATGTTGTTTTTGGCTAATTGAGCAAATTAAATATTGGACAAATGAACAGACCTCATCTCACTGATCATCGAAAATCTTGTAAAAATGTAGTATTCCCTTAAATCAGTGCTGCTCATTGATCAGCAACACTGTTTGCAATGGCCTAATACATCCGGAGGTATTATAGGAATAGCTACCAGCATACAATCAGTACTAAATCTCTGACAGTTGAAAATGTGTCATAATATGCCATCAAATTGCCCAAACCTACCTCTGTTTTAGAATTTTTGGCTCCTATGGACCCTGGCAAGACCAACAACTTGTGGAGGAGCGTCAGCCTCGTAAATGTTTCGACGAGTGCTGCAAATTAGACACCAAAATATGTTGTTTGTAACTTCCCTTTAGGTGACACAAAGAGGCTTTTTCTGATCTGACTTCCCTATCAACAGCATGATATAATTTGTGACGCAAATGTGTTTTATGATGTGATAAAGCTATGGGTAAAGTTTGATCTTGGTTAGGTTCAGGGAAAGTTTGTGGTTTTGGATAAAATAAGTACTTTGTTATTGTTAGTGAACCTTTGTTCCATCCACCCCAACCATGTCCCAGTGACTCTGTTGCTGTTAATAAATGTGCATCTTCATCCATTTACCAAAAAAAAAAAAAAAAAATGCTGCCTCTGAACATAATCCAGCTAGAGATTATGCTTCCTGCTAAAGCTATTTGCTGTTGCAGTGTAGTTGTGTATAAACGTAACTTCAAAGACACTGGGTTGTTCTTGCAGCTATTGGTTTCTGTCCAACACATGACATGATAAAAATCATCTTTCTAAGAGTTGTAATCCACTTTAGTGTATCAATCACAGTCAGTACAGCGGGACAGTAAAACATAGATAAAATAACAGACACACAAACACTATCTCTCTACTTTGTATAGTGTTCCCTCTGTGCTTTTCTAACTGTGGTTTCTTGGCTGTAGTGATTATTAGTGACATTAGAGTCCAGCCTGTACATTGTCTATGTAGTCTCTCATTCAGCCCAGACCCAACAGGTCAGGATAGTTCAGCCCTACAGGAAGAGGCTGTCTGTGAGAGAGAGCAGACCAAAGCCACAATCAGGTTATTGCTTAGCCACGCTTCACACACACTTAATGTTAAAACTCTCTTTCTGTTTCTTTTGCTCTTTCCATTTTTTTCTTAGGCCTATGCATTCCTCTTTTTCCTGGCTTTCTCAGTTTTTTTATTTTTATTTTTTATTTTTCCAGTCTACACTTTGTCCCCGTCCTTCCAAATCAGCTCACCCCCTAGAGAGACAGTGAGAGTAAGATTGAGTGACACTGAGTGATAAATGAATATATCATATAGGAAGGGAGACAGACAATGACAATCAGCCACTGGCAATATCTCCTCCTCAGAATCAATGAAAGCTGATCAGATGGTGATTGAGCTTCGGATGCATTGTTTCACACCTGATGGAAACATGCCAGCTCAAAAATTGCCCAGATTAAATTCCTCTGATGGCTAATGCACATCTTAATCTCCACTGAACCAACAAGGAATAAAATTGATTTTGTTGTTTTATGGTTTATTGACTCAAATAAAAAAAGTCATAACATGAATGGAAATCCACATAAGCTATCATGCTCACTTAAAGACAGGCTGCAGTGCTTTCAAAGGGACAAACATTATCCGAAAACCATTTTATTTCAAGTGCTTGGCTGTTCTTTGCTACTGTATTGCAGTATTCGCAGCTTAGCTTTTGTTTTTTTGTTTTTGGAAGAATTAAAATACACCAAAGCTGTTGTCATGCAAACTGTTGACTATGGTACAGATGCTTGCCCGCTCTACTTCTCTTTCAAAAAAAAGCTCTCTGTGGCTGCTAGAATGACACATTGTTATGTTTAGCAGAATTTGTGGGGTGTAGTGACTCTGCTGGGCCGACGACGACAGTCTGAAATGACACAACAAACCAGGGAAATGTGCTGTTATGAAATACAAAGGAAAGCATCTGGGCAAGTCAGAATGCATAAGAAATAAGAGAGGCATGCAGAGGACCAAATCAGCTGAACCTAGGATTGGGTCTTTTGTGTGTCCAGTCGCTCTGTTTCCCTGTTGTCTGTCTGAGCTTTTCTTGTATGCCAACAAAGAGGCCTTTTTGTCATCCTGCACATTTACATAGTGATTACACCTACATATAGACTAGAACAAATGACAGAGAATGAGAAATCACTTAAGTAAGGTGCACAGTGTCCCTGTGATTTTCGAGGGAAAGTAGAGGGCAGCACACATTAGTTTTTGTACACTGTTACAATGCATTTTCTCACTATGTTAAGTTCATAGGCAACTATACAAGAAAAGACTGCATTTTTCTTGCATAATTATGTATTTCAGTCAGCAGTCTTCTATCTTTAAGACAATTTTTTTTTCTATTTTGTTTCTATCTTGTTTCTCACTTGCGCTTTCTCCCACTCCCTTTTTTTTCTCATGCACACACACAGCACTCACCACAGTTCAGGTCATTTCCACTTGAGCAGTGAGGTGTGTACTGTGGTCAGTTCAGTGGGCGTCTGTTTCAGTGTATAAACAGTCTCTTCCCTGCCTGAAGGCCTTATCAGCGACTGGCCTTCCTCAGGATGTCTGCCAGTCCTGGCCCAGCTATACACACACACACAAACACTTTCACAGTGGAAAATCCGGGTCATAGCTTCATGTTCTGTTGTTTCCATCTTAAAACCATCTTTGTAATGGAGATTTGTTGTTATATGTGAACTGAGAGAATTTGCTCAAGTACTCCTTCAAGTATTTATTAAGAGTGAGGGTAAAACCTGCGTTAAGTGAATTTAGTCTGCAAATAAAAATAATATAACTGTAAGTTGCTTCATTTATCATGACTCATTTGGCATCCCAACCTGTAGAAATAAAACAAATCATCCTGAGGAATCCTCACTCTTCGAATACTTATTTTCTGGAGAAATTTTTGATTTACTGCTCAGTCAACAGCCAAAATAACAAGCTGTTATTTGTTTCACTCCTGACTGATTCTTAACTAGATTTTAACATTCAAAAAGTGTTTAGTGTTAATGCCATGCCACTGCCTACTCAACCCACCTTGGGATATACAGAGCAAAGCACACTCACGTACAAATAGAACAGGGAATTTGACCTGAGAAAAGAGGCTTTGTGGAATTTGCACAGGCTAAAGATTAACTTGTATCTGCCTGAAAAACTTATATTGTATATCTTGTGTGTTGTTCTTAGTTCTGTCCTATATATGTGATTTCCTTGAAGGAATGAGAAAACAGAACAATGAAAACAAGAGAAACAAACATTCAGGCGGTGATGGCCAATGATATCATCAGTCTGTGGTGCAAGGTTAGACTAGACTATATATGGTCTGGAGCTCCATTTCCAGGAACAGATAGCTGATCCTGTGTGTGTGTATCTAAGTAATGATGTATGGTTTCAAAAGTACATGCACACAACATATGTTCAAAACACTGAAAAATTATAGCAGTATGAATTAAATCAGTTTGAAAGATGGGGTGAATATATTTGCTGAATCTTGAAATGGATCTCTGTTCAAAAAGAAAAGAAGAACTATGAAATGAATGGCAAGCCTTAACACTGATGTGCTGCCAAATAGGATTTAACTGAAATGTTATATATCCACAAGCAAAACATGGTGTCGTTTCTGAATAATTATATTTTACTGTTACTGGATGAAGACAGTTTCCAAAAGAAATGTCTCTGAATTTGAGTAATACTAGATTAAAAAAAAAAAAAAATCATACTGTACATTTTTCTTCAGTCTTAAACTTTCTTTTTTCCCTGATTTTGAGCATCCTCCTGAATATCCTCCTAGTGCACCTTTCATATTAAAAAAACTCCCTTCTTAACTGTCTTGCATTTCGAAACACAATCACAGTGGTATTTGGCAAATGGGAGATTAACTTTAAGGTATAAAATGGAAGCAAAGTTCTAGGCTATAGGGTCATCAAACAGACAAACCAAAAGGTATATATCCTAAAATTAGTCATGTTTGAGTTAATGATATTTCCTGCCTATTTTTGTGCTTGTCTATTTAGTTTGTTTTCAGAAGAAAACTTTTACTTCCTGAAGGCTTCAAGCTGTTGGACGTGATGTTGTTTCAGAACTGCGAGCCTTGCCAGTAAAAGCAGTTATTGGTTTTCCGCACTTGCACCCACTCAGACACATGCTCACACATACTGCAGACTACACTTCCACAGATAATTGTGTGTTGCAAAACTTGGCATGAATCTTAAGATGCCAGAGTTCTAAAACTGCAACAACAGCACACAAAATGATATTGTGAAACATAGCAAGCATTTAAAATGATTAGCGGTGGTAAATTTCTCATAATGTAATGAAAGATAAGATTAATTGCTATTCCCAGAACCGAGATCATTTAAAAACATGCATGCAAAGTCAAAACATTTGACAGTGTAACCTGATTTGAGGTGAGTTGAAGAATTAGTAGGAGGAAAACCTACTTAAGTCAGGCTGATGGTGAGTGATGACAGCAGTGCCTGGCGGTGGCTACCAACCATTAGTTATAATTATATACTGCATTTTACAAATACTTTCTTTTGCTGAGCATATCTTTCTAACTACCTTGTAACAGTTAAAAAAAAAAAAAAAACACTCTGCATACGACTCCAAGTCGTTACACTGAACTATATGTTTATGAGCTATTGAGTCCTGCAGTTAAAATATTTTTAGGTTTTCACACTTACACATAGCCAGATACATTCAAACACATACATTTGCTGAATCTTGGGTGCTAGACTTTGCATAATGGTGCCTGTTGTTATTTTAACACTTTAACTGTGTATTTTTGCCCACGCTGCAGCAGGGAGACTGCTGATTTGCAACCATACACTTTGTCACGTGTCCCACGCAAGAATGTTGGACTGCCAAATTAAAGTTCTGTTGATATGGCTTGGCCCGCCAAGGTCCCCACCTTCACAATAACATTTAGTCCTGCATGTTGAAAGCCCACAAGGTGATGGCACCTTGTGGTTCCACTTAGGCTGAGTTGACTGGGTCACATCAGTACAACCTGAGCACTGGGAACTCATTTGCAAGGCATTGCTTCAAAAGGAGGTTATAGTCACCAGGCAAAGCCCCTTTTTCCCACTGACGCTGGTTCACAGGAGTCTTTAATCATGTGAAGCTGCTCATATGTTTCAGCTGAAGGGCTTGTCAGATGGTTAAACAGTGTCTAAAACCTTATCCACACACACATTTCCATTCTCAAATTTGGGTGGTTGCACCTGACAGATTTTGTAACATTCTGAGTCCAACAGTCCCAGCCTCTTAACACCCAACACACACACAACTTTTAGGCTCTTAGGGTCTTTGCCTTACCTTGCGATCCTGCAACCACAATGGATGGAGTCAGTCTAATACCCTGTGGACTGCTGCAGCAATCCACCTGTCAATGTCATACTTCATCTTACTCACTCATGAACAACACAAAGAGATACTTGATCTTCTTCACTTGAAGCTGAAACTCACTCCCAACTATTGTTTGTCTCAATGCACATCATTTTGACTTTTCATCTTCTCATCTCATAACATAGGGACAAGTGAGATGGACAGACAATGTCTAAGTTTGACACACAGAAATACAAGAGAGGAACGAGACTCTTCTAGTCTTTAGGGTCTGAGGTACGATCTGATCCCTCCTGACAGGAGACGGTTCATGTGATCAGCAAGAGGGAAGCTTAACCCTCTAGGCCGCATCACGCCCTCTTTCAGTCCACTGCTTTAGATGAAAGGATGTGAGCTGATTTTATGCAGTGTTAAACATATAGGGAGAGGGGAGGACTTAGCCACTGAAGCTGTGAACATTGTCTGAGTTTATGTGTGACAACACTCTTAAAAGAGAAAATTTGTCTTTTATCACTTTTGAAATACCAAATTTGCATCATACAAAATATACATCTGGTGTTGGACCAAAGCAATAATGGTCTGCATACTGAACGCTCCTTTCAAGCTAGTTCTAAAGATCCAACACAATATTTAACTTCCTTATGTAAGTCAGACCATATTTATCATCATCATTAGATTCCACTATTCAATGTGTATGCATACAAAGCAAGATTACTGTACTGTGCAAAGCTGTCTAGGTGCTGAGCTGTATGCTTTATAGTCTATTTTATAGTCTAGTTTCTAGTTGTTAGCTCTTCAGCATTACAATATGACTCTCCAACACAGCCTCACGTTCTGCTTCCATTCAACTTACTTAGTCATTACAAACAGCATCATCAAAGTAAACAAACTGATTTCTGACTCGATTAAAGTGCAAATTAGCAGTTAAGCTAGCAGCAGTGTGCCAACTCACTTTTCCAGCTAAACGTCCAGCTATTGTTGATGTCTTGTACCCCAGAAACTCACTTTTCTCCCTCGAGTCTTAATTAAAAAGAACCCTTCGGTCTCAGAGAACGTCCTCACAGACTGGTTTGAGTCAGAGGCCCAGCATTACTACAGCTAAGCCATATATCTATATGAATATTTCATATGCTCCATATATCTGTGCACTCACATGGCATGTTGAGCCAAAGTGTGCAGGCCATATTTTACAGAAGATGTATGCTTGCTGTTGAGCTGTTTTAGGGTAGATGTTTGCTTTTACAATGTGTCCCACACACTCACTAGAGGGGAATTAGCACTGGTAGTCTGAGGGATTGGTGCAGTAGTGAGATAAGAGATAGGACCCATTAGCGTAGGCAGTTAGCCTATTTAAAGGCAGTTAATTATTTACCTCATTTACACTTCAGAGCCAACTGGGCTAGCCAGGGTTTACTCATTAGACTGCTTTCTGTTATTGAGCTGGACAGAGCTAACTAAGGTGTTTACTCTTTAAAAAAGACTATGTCCTATCACCATTTCAATCCAGATTTGACCTAATCATTGAATAACTACTGCTGTATTAAGGATGTGTTTTCAGCATCTGATAAAGGTAATCTCAAGAAGGCTGAAGGCTTTTGATTTGGTTGATCACTACCTACTCTTAGATAAGTTTTAGGTTGTTGATCTAGCTCAAAACGAATTATTATGGTTGAACTCTTATTTACAATATAGAAAACAAGGTGTTATCCTTCAAAGGCGGACATCCGATTTATTTGTTCAACAAAGAAGTGTACCCAAAGGTTTGATGCTGGGTCCATTTCTTTATTTATTTTTTAATAATCATTCTTTAATCCTTTCTAATGCCTCTGTTCAACTATATGCAGATAATACTGTCATTTATACTTCTAAACCTAATTTACTGCAAATCCAAACAGCCTTTCAGTTGGATTTCTGTAACATACAAAACTGGATCTTGGCTATTACTGCTCCATAAAACAAAATCTAATGATTTAAAAATAACTTGTAATTATGGCCCTTACCTGCATAGAGTTGATCAGACTAAATACTTGGGTATTTTTGAGCATTTACGTTTAAGGCTCCTTCAGACTTCAATAGCTTTTCTGTTAAATATATGATTGTTGACATTAAAAATGGTTTGTCTTCTTAGATGTCTTCTTAGAAACATATACAATACATATATGTTTCATATAATGCTATACATACATACACTCTACTCTCTCTATTATATTTTTGCTGTCCAATAATTTTTTCACAGTCTCTCTGTGGCCATCTTGTGGTTTTATTCACCAATGTACTCGTCTTTCTGATGTTTGTGTGTTGATTGTCTTTGTTGGTGTGTGGTTAATTGTTTTAATTGTTGTTTGTTTTGTCTTTCCTAATTACTTAACAGTCTGTTTTGTTTTTTTGTTTGTCTACTTGTGTTTGTATTTTAAGTTAGGACCCCCTCAAAACTTATGTGGTTCACTTGAAGGGGTTTAACTTGAATAAACTTGTATCATCATCATCAAATTTCACTGAGATGATGCCTCAGCGTGGATAGTCTAATTCTTCTGAAAGGTACTGTTGATCCAGGGTCGAGCTTGACCTGGTCAAATCCAGCCTAATGTGGCCTGGTGGCAGCACAGCAGGGGCTGACTTGAAGTCCTCCAGTAATAATTAGAGTGGTGCGTGGTGGGAGTTCACTGTTGAGCAGGCTGTGTGTCCGCAGGCTAAACACACAGACACTAACACACATGCACACACCCTAGAAACACACATGGCTGCGCACACCAGTAGATGCATGAATGAACACAGACCCATACACAAAAAGTTGGCATGCACACAGACACACACAGTACTACACTGCTTCATTTCTCCCTTGTGGTCATTTGCACTTTAGGAAATTCCAAACTTTACACACACTCACATCTACACAAACTTAAAGTTGCTGCACTATTTATGCATAAAGAGAGGCAGTGGTGGTTGATTACCATGTTCGTGTGTATTTTGTATGTGTGTTATCTGTTGAGCCCATTTATCTTTTCACTGGGTTGTTTTTTTCTGGGCCAGTTGGTTGCAGCGGGCAAGCTGGTAAATCTATAATTTGAAAAGAGCCGATATATTCTGACCAGCTAGACAGCCTCTCCTCTCTTCTTCTTTCTTTTCTTCCTCCACCCCTCAGCGCCATCTGCCAACACCTCCACCCCTTTCCCACCCTTCCTCCCTCCTTTTTTCTGTTTTTTTTTTTCTTTCTCTGCTGAGGTTAAAAGACAGACAGGATCAGTAACACTCACAGAAACAGAAACAGGAGGGACAGGAGGTGACAGGAGCTGCATGGCAGGTGAGAGGCAAACCGCCCCATGAGAATTTACTCCTTTTTCTGACCCATCCACCCATATTTGTGTCGTTTCCTTACTCTCCCTCATTATTTTTACTTAAACGGTTTTCCTCTCTCACAAGTAGTTTGCTCTCTGGATTTCCCTGTTTTCATCTGCCATAATTCCACTTTTTTTTTTTTAAACCTCACATTACTCATCTTGTTTCCTTTGATCATCTACAGCTCACCTCTCTCTTTTCTCACTCCCTCTTTCCCTGTCAATTTTTTGCAGGGTAGAACATAGGTCACATGTGTTTGCTTGGGATGTGTGAGGAGGAGTGTGAAAGAGAAAGTGTGTGTGTGTCTGTATGTACGCTCGCAGAATGTTAGCACTCCTCACACAGCTTTGGCAGCTGACACAATGTGGAAGGACTAAGTGGGCAGGTTGACAATCAGGCAACATGCATGCATGCGTTCAGCCGTTCACACACGTGTGCACACGCTCACACATGTGTGCACACGCTCACACACGCAATATACAGTGACAAGAGTATTGAACTACTGGCAATCAGCCAACTAATTTTTCCTAGGCCGTATTTGAATGAATACACACGTCACATGTCCAGCTTGTGTTTTCCTATGTACGTGTGTTTTCCTGTGTGTACAAGCAAAAGCTGAGCTGGAAGGCTGTCATCATGCTAAGATCAATATCGTGTGAATTTATAAGTGTTGATTTCTTCCCAGAGTCATCCTGCCTGCTCTGCAGACTGTACTGCACTGCCATCGTCTGCCTGGCTTTACACTCTGTTGGTGTCAGGCAGGTCCTTTATCACCAGGAGGTGTGGGATTGTGTGTTTGCAAGCATGTTTGTGTGTGCTTACATGCACAAATGTCTTATTTCATGTTCACCCGACTATGTTAGAATTTCCTGATTGCATGCAAGTGTGTGCGTTGCCCCTGTTTTGGCTGTGTAAGTAGAAAGAGGTAATTAATGAGCACAGGGACCCAGATTTATTTATAACTCATGTTTCTGTGAGAGTGTGTTAACACATCATCTCGGACTTGCTTACACTGTACATTTGAATACTTTATACATGCTTGGTGTGTGTATGTGTGTGTGAGCTGTTTTCACCTGTCACTGTGGGTGAAAGCGGATGTAATGTGACGTGGTAGCACTGTAAGTGAGATAATGGCTACAGCACATCTTCTCCCTCCTCTGCACTTTGTCAGATTTCTCTCTCATACCTTCCTCCCTTTATCTCTCTTTATTCCAGTGTAAGAACTTGGAGATTTATTTTCCCTTTTTCTCTTGTTTCTCTTGCTTTTCTCACTCTTCAGCCTCCTTTTCAGCACCCTTTAACAGCTCAGACTGTTGACACAGGAGCAGCTAGATAGCCCACTTGCTAATTAGTGGTAGCAATTATTTCACCACCCTCATTAGCTTCCATGAGCGGAAGTAGCCCTAATGCTAACGTAGCTGCAGCTAGAAGGGGTTGGCTTTGTGCTCCAATGAATAATAGATGGTCTGTCACTTCCTCTATCGCTAATGAAAGCAGGCAGCTGCTCCTCATGCTGAAATACCACTATAGGGTGTGAGGAGGGCCATCTGAAAAAGAAAGATGCTTTCATTTTCTGATTGGGGGCGGGCGGGGGTGGGGGGGGGGGGGGTAAAGAGACTGAGTGAGAGACTGATAAGAACACAATGGATGTAAGGGTTATCTGTCCTTTGACAGACAAGGCCAAGGCAGAACAGGGGTGATAATGTTAAGGTCGTGTCTAGCTTTTTCAAGATATTCTCCAAAATGAACAAATTTGAAAGAGGTCACAATGTAGTAGATGGACAAATGCTTTTTGGAAAGCACTGTGTTGTGCTGTGTAGGATTAACAGTGTCATTGTCAACCCATAGTCGTGGTCAGTGATGTTAAGAAACCTTTCTTCCACCTCACATTCTTTTTGTATTAAAAAAAAAAAGCCAGTCCCGTGTTACAGGTGCCACATGACTGAGTCTAAAGTGGTGGTGTGATTGAAGGTCTTAATGCAGCCGTCCAGGAGTTACCGCCTTAGATGACAGGTACCATTTATGACCCAGTTAAATCACTGTTTCATACTCGTGCAGTTACCCAACAAGAGAAGGAGACTGTGTGTAAATGGAGAGTGTGATCAGATACAGCTAATTGAAATACGAAATTAATGATCACAGAAAGGGTTGGAGGTGACAGAACATAGCTTTAATCATGTATTCAAACAATCTATTCACTTAATCCAAGCCCATCCATTTAACCAAAAAGGATAAAAAAAAAACCATAATGGCTGTTAAATGGTAGAATAGAAAGGTCAAGCCTTGTATCTCTGTCTGATTGTTGTCATGACATGCAATGTCTTTTCATTCATTGCAATATTTTAGAGGAGAGGAGATTCACATTCAACTGTAATCTGATTAGTCAAACTTTGGATGGTTCATATCATTTATACTTCGACAGCAGCAGCAGTGTGATGTAAATCTGAGCATTGTTCAGGGCCCAACATGGCCTTGCTGCAGGGTTCAGCATCATTGTTCTTTCCATATAACAACTATGACTCAAGGTGCGAAGTCTTTCTGCTGGTGACATGTCAGGCCATGTCCACAAAAGGCCTTCCCACATCTGCATATGCTGTCCTCATGGTCATAGTTTCTGGGCTACATGTGGTCCCAGTGGACCCTTATGGGCATGGGCAGATTACAAAATGTACGTCATGCAGACCCTTGCAGCCACACTGATGGTGTAGTTTGTTTTTCTCCTTCTTCCTTCACACCTTGCAGCTTTGCAGGCTTTTGTTGCACATTTGAAATATAACAACTTTTGTTAAATTGAACAACCAGGCACAGAGCACCATGGTATTTTTCACTCTATTGTTTTTTCTTCTCTTCTTCACACTGTTCACTGCTGCCACACCCACATGGAGTCAGTAAACCCAGTTTCTGAAGTTTTTCTCTAAAATGCTGAAAATGAAGCGATTAAGATTACAACCTCCAAGTTGTCATTGCTTTCAGTCTACCCATTACATGGAGTAAACCAAAGCAATAGTAACACTGAGCAGCAGATATCAGGTTTTTTTCCATGTTGCTCAGAAAAATACATTGGAGGACAACCTGTAACCGGAGACAGTACACGCATCCTGTTCTGTCTCCGTCATCTTTCTGAGCACAAGTGGAATTCTTGGGCTTATGTTCTATGTTCTTACAACTAATTTCCTTACACAGAGGCAAAGGAAACCAGCAACTGCCACTGAACAATAGAAAGATATACTTAAAAGCCATCAGCTTGTGCCTTTTGGTCTCTTTGTTTTTTTGTATAAGCATGAGTTTCTATTGTTTGCCCTGAGCGTAGAAAGAAAATTATTTCCATTCACCACTCAGGAATAGAATATACTGTATAATGTACTGCATAATGTAATGTAATCTATAATAAAACAGTGTTAACACACTGTCAGAGACATTTTTTGTCTCTTTTGGGCTCTGCAAATAGCTGATAACCACCACCTCCGTCACCACTGAAAGTAAACAGCTTTTTAGTAAATTTTTTCCCATATCTTTCACTGTTGTACTTTGAAGACAACATCTGCTCATTATAGTTACCTTAAATTTTATGTTGCACTCAAAGGGTTTTCTATCCAGTAAAGCCCATAACCTTAATTTGCCGCTGCACAATCTGAGCTGACCTACAATAAAACAGAAGCCTTCTCACTACAGCCCTGCAGAATAATTCTGCCACTGTTTAATGAAGCCTGTAGACAGAAGTTCCCTCTTTCATTTTCTCTCTGGGGTTGAGAGCCAGATGTTGTTTAGCACAAAGGGAACAATCTGGCCCCTGCCGAATACAGACACTGTCATACGGGACCAGACTAGACCATACTGGATTGGGACTGAAAAGAAGAAGTCTGGATGGTGAACTAGAGTGGACCTGACAGAACTAGAGTGAAGATTAAAGCCGCATTGACCCAAAAGATGTATTCTAGTGGTACAGTATTGTTGTAATGTACTAAACATAGACAGCACTAACTGTGCTCAAATAGCTCGTATAGAGCAAAGAGATCGATCTGTTCCTGTAGAGTACACACAGACTAAGCTCTGAGATATCAGATAAATGTCTCCTGGTTCTGTCTTTATGATCTGGACGGTGTGGTTCAGCAATCAGAAACTTTCCGGTTCCCAGGTGTCTTGTCAGTGAATTTTCTCAATTTTCTCAGTTCACTGCTCTGGAGCATGTCCGTGCTGTAGTGTGTCATTATGCAAAACTGTCATCCACACCTGCAACTGCCTAGATTGAACTAATTGCATCAGCTGTGTCCCTCACTCACACTTGTATCATAGGGACTGTCTCTGTAATAGGACACAGATGAGTACAAAATGGATAACAAACAACCGATTTAATGAAATCTCCTGAATAAAGTAACATGATTGAGTACTTCCGTAATGTGATATGTTAAATTCATTTAAAGTGAGACTTTTGCGGAACAGTGGCTAATGTTGAATACTAAAAAAAAGAAGCCCAAGTAGAGAAGAGTCTGTAAACTGACCAAGAATTGTCAGTTACAGAGCAGCATAGCCACCTTAAGCTGACAGACCAATTGAGGCCATAGCAGCAAAACCCCTGAGTATACTGAAATGCGCACTGGTGCTTAATTAATTTATTGCTGATGATGTCAACTTTTTATTTGTAGGAGGAAGACTGTGTCATTTCCTCTTTCCAAAGTAACATAGTCTTGCTTTAACTGTATGAAAATAGCACAGGATTGAATGCGTTTTGTGTTGTATGCTTTTATGCAGTTCCATACCATATTAGCACACGCTGATAAATCCAAGTTTTTGTTCTAAGTAAAAACATCAATTTCCCCAGAAGCTCCACCAAGTAGTACTGTAAAAGCCGAGGTCTTGCTCTTCACAGAACAGAACAATCACAATTGTGGTCCTGATTTGCCTCTTATTTGAATGAGGTAAACCTGCTTAGTAAAAGCTTTTAAATCCTGCTAACTTGCCTGATTCAATTGTGATTACTCTAGTGAGGAGAGCAAAACAAGACTGTGGGTAGTGGTGGTGGTGGTGGTTGCTGTGTAAGTAGTTTGAAGCTGAAGTGTTAAATTTTTAAGATCAGCAACTTTGAATTTAAAAATGTGGCCTTAAATGTTAAAAAGCAGGTCTTTAAACACCCAAATTAGGTTGCAAAATAATCTGGTGCCCCCCATGAGATACAACATTTTGCTGCTGTGCTGAAATTGTACTTCTGCAAGATTGTGCTTCAGTAGGCATTTAACCAAAGTATTTGGTAGTTTGCATATTTATCCCTGCATTTGTCTGCATGTGCTCTTTCTTGAATTTTTTTGTGTCTATCTCAGGCTGTATTAAGCTGGACAGTCCTGCTTATATTATCAAGGGAGTACAAGGGTAAACAGAGATAGCCAGTCCCATGTCAGGCCTGTGATAAGGACTTAGGACCTGTAATATTGTTGCTGGTCTGTCTGTTTGTCCCTGCTATGCTGCTGCTTGCAATTCCTCACTGTTACTTTCACATAGCTGATGAACACTCGTATTTAGAGCTGCAGCTGCAGCCGACGCACAGTACTTCAGTGCGTGTGAGAGATCACAGTGCATTCATGCACAAGTTTTTTTTTTTGTATGTGACATGATGTATGAGACAGAGACTAACAGAAGGAGAGCTGTTAGAGAGGGAAACATTAACAGTAAACCAGCTCTGCATGTAGGAGATATGAGTTTGTGCAGCTGCCACTCCCATCTCTGCCTCTTTTTCACTTTCTCACCCACTGTCTCCCCTTCATCCGCCAACCTCCTGTCCCCTGCTCGCACTCTCCAATCTTATTTCCTGTTGGCCTGTCTTCTATCTAAGCCTGCTTTGTGTCAGTGTATTAGACTAATTCAATCTCCACTACACAGGCACTCCAATGTAATGACCCATGACATTCAATTAATCCTGTTCCCCCTTCTCGATAGGTTGGGTCAGCAGTAATTTAATGTCTGTGTGTGCATTTGTCTGATGTGTATGTATGAATCAGTGAGTAGGTGTATGTATGTCTAATTTGAAATGGATGGCAGTCAGTGTAACCTTACTGGATATAATCACATGCTGTATGTGTATGTGTAACAATATCAGTATTGTTGGTTTTGGCTAATATGTTAAATTGTACAATAACATACAATAACATTGTATAATACATTGTCAAGTACTGAGTTTATTCCATGGGTTCCAAAACACAATAATATTAGTGTGACTGAGTTTTCCAAGCTGATGACATATGAAAACCCCTGGCTGTCAGTATGAGCTTATTTACTATACTCTCATTACTCCTGTCCTCCGGGCTTCACATTACCAATGTCGTTGCCTCTCGACCAGCTGTCACACTTATTGGATTGGTGTTGAGAGATTGCTGCATGTCCTTTAGGGGTTATGTGCATATGTGATACTCGGACTGTGTTTGCTGTTTGAACATAGTGACTCGACTGGACACACACTACAGTACATACTGTAAACAATGTAAGCACATGCATATATATATTAAAACAAAAAACAGTGACAAAGAGCGTGACTGAAATTGGTGATGACACACTCACAAATACACACACCCATGGCTTCCTTTTAGCCTTGTGTAGCCTGTAGCAAATGCAGTCAATCTGGATTAGCATAGCCTTTAACAGCACATAGTCATTATGACTATAATCCAGTGTGGATCATGCATCATCAGTGTCACTAGTGGCCTCTGATATTTAATCACTAACCAAACCTGGATAATCTACTAGTTACCATGCTACAGAAACATTGTCTGCATATACAAACTCATTCCCAGTGGACATTTATAGACTGATATTATGGCTCATCATTTATGGTAATTATCCATAAATCCTGTTGCTCTGAGGCCTTCATTAGCCACAGAAGAATTAGAAGTGACTTTAATTAAAAGAAAAAACTTTAAAAATCTTCACAACTTAAGTGTAGGGAAGGTCAGGTAGAGTCTTTATCATCAAGTCACTGACTGGTACTTTTTTTTTTCTGGCACTTCTGTCTGCTCGCCCCGCCCTGACACATCTATTTGCCATATTTAAGCTTTAATGCTCCATCTTTCTCCTCAAACTCTTCACCCTATCTCTGTTACTTCTTGTGTCCTCTCTTCTTTTATATCTCCTCCCTCTCTCTGTCCCTCCTCCATTCTTCCCTACTCTACCTCTGTCTCTCCATTTTGGTAATGATCTAATTAAGGAGGGTTTTGTTGCCTGCCCACTGTGTATAATTGCCAGCGGGGCCTGCCTGTACTTCACTCAGCAATTACGGGCGGCATTCTTCTGCTCCCGAAATCAGCTAATTAAGCCTTAAGGACAGTGAGCCGATCGTAGTCTCATTAAGCACCAGGAGAAGTTAGGAATGCCCGTGCTCTCTTCACTCCTGGGACACGTAGAAGTAGTGGATTGAAGAGTGGTTGCCATGGTAGCAATCACACAGTGTCAGATCCTGTGCAGTGGCTGTCAGTCTGTTGATCTGTGTAGCTCTCTTTCTCTGTGTATCCGTATATATGTGTGTATATCTGTTCATCTGTAACACAGACAACAATTCTGCTCTAGGTCACCTGTTCTTTTCATTATTAAGGCTCAATCTATGAAGATGGGACAGGGGCCAAATAGAGTTTGTCACCGTTCCCGTGTAGGTCCCTGGGTGGACTCGCTGTCATATTGATTGATTACATTGCCAGCTCATGTAATGCTTGCCTTGCAATATATCCCCGCTCAGCACTGCAGCTCAACACATAGCTTACCCTGTGGCCAGGACTACTCCAAACTACTGTATATCAGCTAAGTTCTGTGTTGTACAAGCACACAAACATATCCAAATATCCTGAAATGGATGTTTTAATGCAATGTTACTGTTAAAATCAATTGCAGTAGCGGGTCTGTCATATGCAGTAGAGTGTGGGTGACTTTTGGAAATATCATTTGGAACAAGGTCAGATAAAAAATGGTCTGAACTGCTACAGAGAAAATGCCAACTGGTTTGTGAATACTGAGTCTTTATGCATTACAGTTTTAACAGTATCAGATACTTTTTGTGGATAAATGCAGCGTGGATATGTTACCATTTCTCCACTGTTTCTCCAAATATCAAAGCAGCCATTTGAAATGGGAAAACTGGCTCTTAAGAGACAGTGTTTCTGTATTCCTACAAGGCCTTCTAATCTTCTTTGAGTGCAAAAAATTGTATCAAAATAGGAAATGAAATGGCACGATAGAGGAAACACCGTCAAAGTAAAAGGGCTTGTACATTCTCATTATAACCCTTTGCGTTATGATATAGCATCAGTATTAACATCTGCAGTCACTTGTAACCTATGGGGTACAATAAAATACAATGCATGAAAGACTTGTGTAAAAATCAAAACTAAAAAAATTCCATCTGCTGTGTCTGTTCCAATACATGTACTGCACATGCAATGATGGACCACCGAGTAAAAATAAAAATATAATGAGTAAAAGTAAAAATAATGAAAATGCTAATTTACACCTCTGAAACTGCCTCACGCGTTACAGTTTGAACTCCAGCACTGAACCACTAAACATTAAACCAGAGCTTCAAGCGCTCGAACGCTGTGTCGCTTATGTAGCAGATATTTTTTTCCAGTGACACAAATATGCACGGAAATTGCGTGAATAATATGTGCCTGTTTGCTAAATAGCCTTAGAGTTGATAGGGCGTAAGTGTTCATTTAATATGGATTTGAACTGTGCCGCTCACTGCTCAAAGCTGGGAGAAGTGCCTGGATTTTATTAGTAGTACTGGATACTTTATTAGGAAGCTTTACATAAGCCCTTAAAAGTTTTGACTCCCCTTGCTGAATTGTTTTCCATCTCACTCACCTCTTCTCTGCAGTAAGCTCACTGTAAATAAAAAAAAAAAAAAAAAAAAAAAGCAGGAGGGGGAGTTTGATCCTTTCTCAGATTTAGTGGAAAGCTGCACACTGTCCATGGCACAGATTAAGTCTGAAAATGCAAAGCACTGAATGAGGC
>JBBMJY010000022.1:17255437-17316118 GCA_037833715.1 Toxotes lorentzi
CACACACACACACACACACACACACACACACACACACACACACACACACACACACACACACACACACACATATAAATATGGATATAAAGAGTGAGAGGGAACAGAGCAGGAGAGGAATATAGAATGTACACACACTAAACACACAAGTGCTCCTAATCTGAATTGCAGATGTTTTTTTGTGGCTTTTTTGTCTGCCAGCACCATGATGATGAGCCGTCCTCGTTAGCATGGAGACTTTTAGCTGTAATTATCCGGTAATGGCACTTAGCCCATCAACTCCTCCTCTAGTGTGTTCCATGGCAAGCACATATCTCGCACACATATCCAGACACAAACACACATGCTGGCATGCATCTAGGCAGACAGACACAAACGCAGACAGACAGATGCGCTGGGACACATAGTTGGAAAGAAATTCATGAATACAGACAAAGAGAATCACAGTCAGACAAACAGACACACAAATACAGAGAGGCAAACATTAATAGCTGCATATACCGCTAAATAGAAATCCATAAATACAAGCAGATACACACACAAATGAGGAAATGTACACATGAACAAACACAGAAAGGCACACACAAAAACAAAAACACAAACACACACAAAAACACATAAACTCCCCACTCTGCCCCCATGGCTAATCTGTGCAACTTATTATCCAGTAGATAATAGGAACTGTTCTGAGGCAGAGAAAGGAGGGAGACAGACGGAGAGAAAGAGGCAGAAGGGTGACCGTGTGTTCACTATACTTCTCAACAGAAAGAGGCTTTATTGGAATAACTTTATGAGGCCAGATGTGGCATATTAACTGCTCTTTTCACAAAGTCGAAACACCTTATCACTGCAACAAAATGGTGCCACAGTGGGAAAGTTTTACAAAGGGACGAGAAAAACTGCTGATAAAGGTAAAATGAAATGGACCAAGAGAGACAGGGAGTGAAAGACAGAAGGAGAGAGGGAAAATGCAGGGAGGAATAAAATGTAGGGAAAGAGCTGATGCAAATGGAAAGAACTGAAAAGGGAGACTGAATGTTAATTAGCTTTTTACAATCAAGTTTTATTGCAATGGTTGTGAAACACTCAAGTTGTTAATTTTGTGAAATTGTTCAGACACAGCAGTGCCGTAAACTTGCATCTCCTCTCCGAGGCAACACAGAGACAAAGGCAGAGATGAGGGTAATGAGAGAGAGGAAGAAATAATGGAAGGGGGAAAGAGACAAGACAATAATGGAGAGTGATTAAAAGAAATTACAACAGCAAACATAAGAAGAGACTCTGCTTTATGTCACTACGTTTTACAGAAAGTGCTGTGCCCTGAAAACAAAAACGAGCGTGGGCATCGCTTAGTCTGGGCATTTGAGGCTGTAGCCCCAAAGACGTCTCCATTTTGAGCGTTTTGTCACTATACTGTTGTCATTTTGTACATTCAGTCGACAGAATATCGTATTCCATCTTCAGTGAACAGAGACAAGACCAAGCAGAGATATTTACATGAAAATATGGGTAAATACACATCTTACTCTTATTAGAGTATAAACCAATTTTCACATTTTTTTAAGCAAGCCCTCACACTAAAAATAAATAAATAAATAAATAAAATAAGCATGGAGACGGTCTACTAGTTTTTTGATGGAGAAGAGTCTGGGCTCTGCATCTCATGATGAGCAGTCCAGCCAACACCCCTGGAAAAGAGCCAACCAGATTAGCTGCCTGTTTGGGTTTCAGTGTGCATCACAGTTTTGATGGTAATATTAGTGTGATGGCGGCAGCAGGGCATGAAACCGATGTAGCTTTATCTGAGATCAGTACTACGTTTCAATGGGGGTGTCAGTGTGTTCCTGAAGAAAAAAAACACTTGGTTTAATTGATTAATATGGCCACTGTGCTGTGCAGTGAGCTTCTTCATATTATCAATTTTTAAGTTGCTTATTTACATATTCAGCAAGATTAGCATTCATTTGGAGTTGTGTTGATGCGCTGATGAAGGTAAGCCCAGTATTCATTCTCCTTTTAGTTTCGATTTTTTGCCTCCTCCAACTCCTAAGGGAAATATCTGGCCAACTTAGTCTGTGTTGTTTGGTAGTGGGTATGCAGTGTACAGCTGGATTTTTTAAGAACGTCTCTACTGAAAACAGCTGCCGGCTGCTGCTTAAAACGATGCTTATGAGAGCAGTTAGAGAGAATTAAAACAGTAAAGCTTCCGGCTATAAAAGCCAAAACAATGAGCTGAAAGTCACTAACAGCTTCATAAAGCTGAGGGGAACTGCAGAGTTGGGTGATAATTTTGTGGGTTCATCACTGCGAGCGACCCCTTTCACATTACACACAGTGATTTCTTTTGTTAATATGGAAATATTGATTGAAAGAGGTTTAATTTGGCAGTGGTATTCCATTGTTGTATTCTAAGTGATGTCCTGTGGCACAAATTTTGTGCTTCTGTAACTAACTGCAGTATATGAGGAACATAATTACACAGTACATGTTGTATACAGTGAGAGTCTTGTTTGTGTGAGTGTAGTGTGTGGGTGATTTTGAGAGTTATGAAACAATAATGTCATTTAAATAGCTAGATAAATCCATAGTTAAAACACAAATTATTTGATTTAAATATCTGTGTTGTAACCGAAAAGGCAGAGCCAAAAATCTCTTGAATACTCTGTACCATTTGGAATCTAAAATTGTGCCACAGTTTTATTCAGGAGTTTTCTCTGGGGAGGAGGAGATGAGCATGCTAAGGTCAGCTCTGCTATTTCCAAATCATTTTCATAAGTAGAGTTGTCATTCCAGGCTCCCAATATATTTTATATATTATATATTTTTAAGTGACAGGTGGAGCGGGGAGATTTTCTGCACTCAGCCACCTGGATGCCCCACTAACTCCAAATGTTAACTAATAGGGTCCGACAGGAGCTCCATTTTTCCAGAGGACAGGGAAATAGCTTGTGTGAGAGAGAGAAATGAGGGAAAGAGAGGGAGAGAGGGATAGAGTGTTGTTGTGGATGGAGGCTGGATTGCCACCACAGTGCTGTAGCAGTGGACTGTTACAGGGACTTTAAAAGGGTGAAGAGAAAAAAATAAACAAGTAAAAATAGAACATAGCTGGAGTACATGATATGTGATAAGGATGCCGTGACGATTCTGAATGTTTTCCCTGTGTTTGGTTTCCTCACAGTTTTCTGGTCTTTTCCCACAGTGCTAACACACGTCCATGCTCAGGTGGATGGCTATGAAACTCTAGATTTCCCAGAGGCATAATGTGTTGGTCTATCCTTGTTGGATCTGTGATGGATTGGAGGTTTGTTGTAGGTGTATTGCCACACTTCTAGCTATCGGTGGAATTTGAATCAACCCCTCGTGACCATGAAAAGGTTCTTTTTAAACTATATAAAATGACTCAATTCAGAAAGGCATCTCTGAAACTTGATAGTGAAAATAAAGACCACTGCAACGTCAGGTGCAAGAAGAAGAAGGAAAAAGAAAAAAGAAATTAGCAAGAGATATTCTGTTCAGTGTTGTGGCAGTTGTGTTCCTGTAGTCAGACATGCCAAATTTGTTTTTATTTAGAGGCATCAATTTTCTTTAAAGGAAGAACCAAAGGGAGGAAAAAAAAATCTATTTTGGTGAAGAGCTGACTCACAGGCAGGCATTAGAGAAAAGAAGGGAAAGCTGCAAACTCATTACACAGTCAAATTTTATATTTAGTTGTAGAACTCATTTCTGCATGCTGCCTTTCTCAGGATAGCAGCTAAACTGTCTGACATATATAGTGTCAGGGACAGGTGTTTCTAATCAGACTTCTCCAGGGAATCACTCTGAATCTAGAAATAGAATCCATAGGAAGACTATTAACAGGGGTCTAGTGCTTGCTAGTTGAGAGACTTTTCTTGGCCTTGAATGGTCTCTCTGTGGATTCTAGTTCTATGTTTAGGTTGCTCGCATTGAGAACTGATTAGAAACACCTGTCCTTCACTCTACATGACTGTTGAATTTTATCCTGAAGAAAGCCGTGTGACAAAATATCAATCTCTAGAGCTCTGTGCAGCTTTCCTCTTCTTATTATAATTCTTATTTCAGTCATGGGATGGAAGTCTGACTGACTGTTGAAGTGTTTAAGTTGAGCGATACTATTATGTTGAGCGAAAATATTCTGAGAAATGAAAACATCACAGATTGAAATGTGAGACAGTTAACATCTTCAAGATTAACATTTTTAAATTTTAATTTAAGAAAGATAAAGCACTTTTAATGCCCTGCAAACATTAAGCCTTTTGATTATTCATTCATTGACAGATAACAGATGACATCTTAGAAACATTTTCACTAAAACATGAACGAGACCTCAGATTTTGGTCAGTTTAGCATGGTCAGAGGCATTTTCAAAGATTTCAAAGACGTCTTTGAACGCTGCTGCTCGGCAACGGCAACATGGACACCAAAAGACTTCTTGTCTTTCTTCGTGACTAACAATTTAGCAAGATAGCAATTGGGTAACATAAAGCAGGAAATGCTTAATGACGGAGGGAAAAGATGAGTCAGTTGGGAATATCAACATTTTCCTCAGACATTACGAATAAAAACTCTATACAACTAAAATTACAATATGTTGCTTTACCATCCACCGAAGAAAAAAACTTTCCATTTCCACAATTTCCACTTCCAAGGTTGTGAATACCACAAGAGGGGGGTGTTCATGTGGACTCCTCTCATGAACACAGGCAAGATAAATGCCTTCACTGACAGTAGCTCAAAGAACACAGAGTGCAATTCACTTTTTCTACAAAGCACAGTGTCTAACCCATAACACCTTTACTCTATGATCTACCATGAGTCCATCAGTTATCACAAATCTTCAATGAAACCACTGAGCTGCCTTGACTTCTGTGATGCTTGAGATGACAGTGTTGGGAATGGGCAGGGGTGATTCTTCAGTGAAGACCAACAGCAACCTTAGAACAATGGGCCGGCCAAAGAGCCCATATCCTGAGCCAACTCGCCCTGGCGGCTCATCCATCAAACCACCGGTGAAGTGTCACACTTGACAACTCGCCAGGGACTACACACATCCCCTGTCTCCTGTTCCTTTTTTCTTGCTTGCACTGTTAGTCCATTTTACCCTCTCACTTCAGCTCTGGTTCTCTTTGACTTTACGGTAACTTGTTTTGTTCTTCGGAGAGCTAAGCATTGTAGACAAAGAGGAAACATGTACTGATGACACCAGATTTGTTTGGGACACACAGACGCCAAAGTTATCAATATCTCCCTGAGAAATCATTCACCCCAATGTTTCCAGTGAATACTTTATCATATACTACACTAAATATCAAAATACTTCCAGCATTTTAGCCTCAAAATTCGAGCTAAAAGTGAAGTAACCTTTGATTGCATCAAATGCAAGACAGGTGTGTGTCCTCTGAGTGAACTGGTTGACCAAATTTATCAACTGAGTTAAAAAAAAAACCCAGTTAATCACTATTTCTTATGCTGACACGTTTCAGCAAACAAGCCATTAAGTCTTCTTTATAGTCTTTAATTGTAGTCTGGTATTTTCTGTGTTTGACAATTAAATTAATAAAAGCTATTAAATAAAGGTTGCTTACCTAAAATAGTTCAGAAACATACATTTGACTGGAATAACTTTCCATCTGCAGATCTCATAAAACCTTATGAGAAAAACTTGACTTAATTTGACTGAACCTAATTAGCTGGAAACACATTTAGGGTGGGCGGTTTGAAGAAGCTCATTACAAGGCTGCATCCTATTTACTTTAGGACCAAACTATATATTCATGTCAACACATTGAAACAGCGCAAAGATACATTTTAGCTATGACTCTTTGTCCTATATTTCTGGAGAACAAAGTACATCCAGAAGTGTTGTGTGGCTGAAATGTGTAGGCAAGTGATGTAAATAAGTGGTGACAAATCAAAACACTTTCTTGGAATTTAAAGGGAAGAAAAATTTGGATAATGATGTTCGACTGTAATTTATACATACTGTGTATCCTGACATGGATGAAAAGTTCATGTCCATGTTAAGAAGGCAGCTTCCAGATGCAACATAGAAAGACACAAGATACCGTATCAACACTAAAGGTTGGACAGTTTTTATAAATTTTATATATCAATATATAGAGATATTTATCAACAGCTTGATTTCATAGAAACGTGAGTGAGACCATTTTGGCATACAGTACAGATAATCCATGTAAGTACAGAAGTTGCTAAGTTCTTAACTCCCACCCACCCCTTCCCTCACCAACCCGCCAGTTAATTCCCCACCCTCCCACAGACACATAACACAGAAAAACAGAAAGAGTAAAGGTATACAGGAGCACAAAACAAGGCACCAATAAATTAAAGTGATAACCCCTCTTTAAAAAAAAAAAAAAGGAACAACACACAACAACAAAATCTATTCAACAGAATTAAATACAGTATGAACACTAAAAATCCGCAATGTTGTTAAAAAGCAAAAAAAAAAAAACAAACAAAAAAAACCAAAACAGAACAGACAAGAGAAAAAGTAAAATAAAAACACTTTGGCAGATTATTAATTTTTAGTTACAATCAAGTAGTAAAGAAATCCAGTGCTCTTGTGTACAAATAAATTCATATATAGTCTACACTCCTTTTTACCCCAGAGGTTTATGTACATTTTTTACAGATACATTTAAAACATTATCAAAAAGTTTTTGCTGTATGAAAACGTATTTACATGTCATGATTCAAAACCATTGGACTGTACCATTCGACCCCCCCCCCCCCTTTTTTTTCCTCCCCTCCTAAGAACGTTATCTCTTTACACAGTGCAGAAGGCTTCTTGAAAAGTTTTGTGCAACAAACAGCGTAAAAAAAATGCCTGTTGTATGGCTGTGGAATGGAGAGAGCCCCGAATGTTTTTTGAGATTTCCTTGCAGGCAATGACATATCAGCAACATTTTGAGAAAATACAGGTAGACAGATTTGCAAAAATTGCAACCAATAGTTTCTTATAATCCCAGTGATTTTCTCCAACCACAATCACCATTGTAAAATGATTAAATTTGTGACAACACTGTTATTTATCAAAATGCGATCCCTGTATATCATTATCCCCAGCCTATAAAAAGATTCACACAAACAGATTTCACAACTTCCCCCATCACAGTTTTCCACCCACGAACTTTCATTTTACACTGACTGGTAGAAAAATGTAGGCGACTGAACACTGCCCTTCAAGTAATCAAACATCAAGTAGATCAAATATGAAAGTGGGAATGGTGTGGTGAGGAGAAAGAGAGAGCAACATCTACAAATCACTTACAGACTTACAGTCCAAAAAACCACATGATAATAAGAGGAACCACTTGATGAAGGAAAGTCACTGGGTCAACAAGAGCTAAATGCCAGCCAAGTGGAGTCAATGAGGGTCCAAAACTGTAGCCAGAGGGGTGTGTGTGTGGGGGGGCTGCTTCTCCTGGCGGAGGCTCATTCGCCTGTTTGCTGGTTCACAGTTGGGAGGGTTTTTTCTTTTGTTCCTCAGCTCTGGGGCTTTCCTTGTTATATTCTGGGTTCCAGGTTATTTCCTACAGTGTTTAATCCATTCTTCCAGTGTGTGTGTGTGTGTGTCTACCCAAAGACTGTTAGCCCTTGCCAAAGGAAAGATGTTGATGGCTAAGATGAAAATGGGAGGGCAAGAGAATGAGAGTGCACAGAGAAAGCAATGCTGACTTTGCTCTCTAAACTAGAATTCAGTAGTATAACATCTGCAGAAAGACCTGAAGCCTCACAGCTGGCATTGGTTTCATACAGCGCATGAGGGAGTGAAGTGATGGAGAGATATGAGTGATGTTAGAAAGCATTAACTGCATCCCTGTTAAAGCAGCATGGGTCAGACTCTCTGCTCAGTAAAGACTCGGATTAGAAGAGTGCACAGAAGGGAAGAAAGGACAAGTGACAGAATAGTTAAAAACAGCGAGCACAAATCAGGAACACTATAATTACAGCACATACTGTAATTACATTAGATAATGGGTTATCAGGACTGTTAGTATTTTTGCTTTGATCAGCTAATAACATGTATGATGTTTTCCATGAATTAAAACAGACTCAGCCTTGTCACGGATGGTTTGACATCTTTTCGCTTGACCTATTGTGAGAGTAAGCTGTCAATCCCAGTGTTTTGTTCATGTATTAGTTTAAATGAAGAGTTAAATATTTAGATGAACAGGCTTGACTAAAGTCAGAATTTTGAGCAGGTATACTGTATACTTCATGCATTCTAGGCTAAGTAAATGTTGAGATCTAGAACAAGGATTGGGTTGCACCAATAGTAGTAATTTCTAATTTACTACTAGTTAGTGTGAAACTAGTGATTTACTAAATCTGGTTTCACCATTAAATCTGAAATGCAAGCAAGGTAAACTTAACTGTCTTTTTTTTTTGTATTTATATATGCATATGTGGAGCAATGTGTCTTTCAGTGTTAGAATGGGTAGGAAATACCCAAATATGCTCAATTAAGTGACATTATTTGGTCATTTAGCTTCACTGATTGTTACTCGGAGTATATAATGTCTGTTAGATGTGTCAACCATATCGCCTTGTCTCTTCTTCACCTAAATGGATTATATATTAGCAAGCAAACATCGGTTTTGTGAGTTGGCCCGAGATATGTAGTGTTTAACACCTCTTAATTTCAACATAGGCAGTTCAGGACAGTATAACATAACAAGTTAAATTTACTGCACTTAGTACATCTACGGTTAAATGTTACGCAACTTTGTGCAAGATATTGTGTTTCCTGTTGCACATATTTCTCCAAAGCAGTCACTACTGGTTTATAACACTGAATTCACACAAGGCCTCTGCAGCACAAGGCAAAGTGCTCAAACAGATCCTTACAACTGCAGCCTCTTGTTTATGGGGTTGACCCATTGTAAAAATATGACGCAGCTGACATTAGAGCATTGATTAGCGCCTAAATTCTCCCTGTAAATGTGGACAACAATGCGGCAGATGCCCAGAAAGCATACGGTCAAATCATGTTCTCTACTACCACTACATTTATTACCTACTATATTATGAATGACGCAGGGCCCTTTCCTGACTTTTTTCAGTGTCCTTCAGTGGAGTCGGCTGCTCTCGAGGTGGCCACAAAGTGGATCAGGCAATCTGTCTTCACACTGTAGCAATAAAAATGTTTCTACAATGCCACGCTCACTGACCTCAATAAACAAGCAATTTATTCTCCTAACTGCAAACCCTCAGTATGGAACTCCATTAGACCCGGAGTACACATAGACACGAAGGAAAGCGTGGAGTGCAGAGCTGACTCAGCCCAGGGTTCAATTCAGCAGTGGGTTTGCGATTTGTTCAATTTTAAATTCACAAATATAGTTGACTTGGTTGCCATCTTTCTTGGCATCTTACATAATAATCTTCATCTGTCCTTCAGGTTAGGTTTAGATGAGAAAATAGGAAATTGAGCATTCATAACAATTCCCACACCATGATATCACCTCATAATGTTAAAAAAATGACCAGAGTTTATACCAACACTGCAGGAGACTACCAGAGGAGTCCAGGATCATGCTGAGTTACAGTCTCCCCAGCATGTTAAGCATTTTACTTTGCTTCATCTGTATACGGTTAAGATGAAGGGAGATGGCCTTCCCCTTGTGCTCAATCCTCCTCCAAAAGATAAACATAGCTGAGTGCTGTGCCTGTCATGCACGCCACTTGTCACGTACAGTACATACAAATCGCCTACTGTGCATCATGAACTGAGAGGAAAAAGAGTGCCATCCTTCTGAGGGAGGAGAGAAGAGCGAGTGTCAGAGTAATGTGGCACAACATCAGCAGAAATCCAGCAAAATAAATGACCCACCATTCATCTTCCAAGTGGAAACTTGTTCACATATGGTGTAGTCTAAATCCTGGCAGTCATTTTCTGCCCACCTTTGTCTTTGTCTGTTTTTACAGTCGCTCTTCCTCCCTGGTGGTTACCCAAGCATCTACACTAAGAAAACATTTTCAACTATCACTAATCAAATTTTCTTTTGTTTGTATGCACATTGTGTCTCTATGGTTGGATGAATACATGCTGAGACTATACTAAGCCTGAGTAGGAAGACGTCAATGCTTGCATTGTACTTTTTTTTTGCTTGTTATTCGGCCATATGACAGATTTATGAAAAGACAGAGCATGTGACAAACTAAAGCACATCTTAGTCCAGCTCAGATGAAATCCAACATTATTCAGATTTGTTAGTCCAAGAAAGGAAGACAAGTGTGGTATATATAGTTGGGACAATGAAAAACAGCTCCATACTATATTTAAGTGTGCTTAACATACTCAGAATGCCATTTATTGAGACTAAATGATATCCAGACTAGGAAATGTGTTAATTTGCCATGACAATGTGTAACAGCTATCATGCTTTTCTGTCATAACCGCTTCTAGTAATTCACCATTACAACACATTATGAGCAATTATTGCGATATTCACTGGGCATAAATTCCATCTGATTCAATGAGCTGGAAGCATATCTGTGGCAAGCCAATGGAAGATCAGCTCTTTACGCTGGTTTAACACATTTTCTTTCTATCCAGCTTTCAAATCAGTGCTCGGCTCAGTCAGCCTTGGCGTATTAGTCATCTGCTCATAACAAAACAGGATCACTCACAACCACAATGAACAGCCAGTGACAGCAGAAAGTAATTTCTTCAAATGCTGGCTTTTTTCTACACCACCTCATCCAGAAAAGACACAGCAGCACTGTTAAAAAAAAGGGTAGGAAAGAAGCTGCAGCTATCAGGCTCTGAATCACCAAAACCACTGGTGCGTAGCCACTGAACCACTGGCACTGATACTTAGAGTGTGCTCAAGTTCAAACACTTGTGTCAAAAACTAGTGTATGTGTTTGGCAGTAGTTTAAAAACTACATATTTAAGTTTTGAAACAAGGTATGTTAACGGAAAGTGATTTTTTGGAAGATAACACCCATAAGAACAACGTAGCATCAAAGCTTATTACAGACATAAATAAAGCAAAAACAGATGAAAACTCACACTTCACAGTTGTGTATTGCTGATAATATTTATGTCAGTAGCTCAACACTATGTACACGTGTTCACCTTCCGCATGTCTCTTTTCTTTCCTTCTCCTGCTCTGTGTCAGGGTATATACAAGGAGCCCATTGTGTATTTAATGTATTCTACATTAGTATTTGTTTACAAACCTTTCGTGAGGTTGCATCAGAATCTTCATTTCAAACAGAAGCAGTCGACAAGAAAACTGATGTAACTGTGCAGAACCTCTCTGATTCCCTGAATGACCTTGCTTTCTCATACTTCATTTTTTTAATACTTCATTTCTACAGGATTTCAAGACAGTATGTGCAACTATGCTTCTAAGTTTATACAAATCCAACCACTAAAAAACAGAAAATCACTGACAGGCCTGCCCTGTCTTATGAAGTTCTAAAATAATGATGAAAAGAAACATTTTTTTTTGTATATTCATGCTCTATGTTAGTCTTGGAAGTCACAGACATCAGTACTCAAAGCACAATTTTCATATCTCAGAAGAGTCACGCATAGGTCTATGCTGTCTGGAAACTTTACCTCCACAAAAAAGATGGTGGCAGACACAAATATGAACAAATATTCAGGAACAAACGCATGAATCTGCAAATGAGCAAACAATCTCAAGTTCTCCATAGACTGTGCGCATACCTCTGATAACAGGAGAGAGGATTACCCATAATCCTTTGCCTTTTCTGCCCTGCTGCTTCTTGCCTTGAGGCTCTACCCTCTGGTGGCACAACCCCCCCCCCCAAAAAAAAGAAAGAAAGGAAAAACAAATCCCTTACTCTTTCACCCTAAAATCACCTCCAAACACCTCCATCATTTTTTTTATGTCTCTTTTCCCCTTGGCTATATTTAGCTTTCTCTCCCTACATACAGTAAGCCATGGGGCAAATCTGAAGGGTTGGGTGTGAAAAAGGATGACATTCCCCCTTTTCAAAAAATCTGTCTTGTCAACTCCAGATGTAAAGGGATCTATGAAAAAAAAAAATACACCCTTGCCTACTCCTGTATATCCTTGAAAACTTGGAACGAATCTGCTTTTAGTACTGTGCACCGAGATGCTGATTACATATTTACAACAAACACATACAAATAAATAAAGAGTCAAAATATGAGGAATTAAAAATACTGCATGCTGGCTCTTTCCCCTTGTACAGTGGCCAGGCAGCCTTCTATTTACAATGTGCACTGAGACAGTCCAATGAGGTTAGTTTGAACGAAATCATCAAGCAGCATTTTATACACCACTACTACTAACAAGAGGCAGAGAGAAGAGAGGAGTGGAGCGGAGGATACTAATAATTAGCACTAAAGAAAGTAGTACAGTGGCTAGTAGTGGTAGTAATGTTACTCCAGTGGAGAAGGTAGGAGAGGAAGGGGGATTTATGAGATGTACATGTCACCCCTACTCCTAAAAAGGGGAGGCAAAATGAGGACTCCTTCTCTTTCTCCTCTGCGTTGTACTGGCCTCTCTGTAGTGGTGTAGAGGCTGTGGTGAGAGGAGGGGCCAGGATGGGGATTGGGGGAGGGCAGGCTGCATCCCACCCCTCAGGGATAGCCATCATCCTCCAGACTGAGTGCCACGCGCTGCAAACAGCAGATAAAAAGACTGTTACCACAGTAGGCTGGTGAAAGAGAGAGAGAGGGAAGTGAGATAGAAAATAGAGAAAGAAAACAGACTGGCATGAAGAACAGAGGAGGACAGATTCAAGTCTAAGTGGAGCCAAAGGAAAAGAGATGGCAGGTTCATTTAATTCCATTCTTTTTCTCGTCCTTGCAGTCCTCACTTCTCCCTTCTTTCCCTGACCTTCCTCTTTACCTCTTTCCAATTTCCCCCCTTGTTCATTCCCTCCTTCTCTGGCTCTCTCTATGCGAGGAATGCAGGATGCATGCCTACGGCTGCGAATGTCTGGCCCACATAATGCCAACCTGATTTCTCTGGCTGTCTGAGTTGCCATATTGCCACAAAAGGAAAAGAAAGGAGACAAGAGGAAAGAAGAGGACAGGAGAGGAAGGAAAGAAGTAAAAAGATGAAAAGACAATACAGGAGAGATCTGTACAGAATTAAATAATAACATGTGGAGACAAGAGAGAGAGAGTGCACAGTCCTCTCTCTCCAGCCTTTCACTGAGGGTTACTTTGACCTTGAATCTTAATACAACTCAGTTGTGCACCTGTGTGTGTGTGTGTGTGTGTGTGTGTGTGTGTGTGTGTGTGTGCCTTAGCCTGTCATCATGCCAGTGATACCCAGAATTCTTTGCCTCCTTTCTCTCCGGAGCAACCCAAAGAAATCTGTGTTACCATGCCAACCGATCAAAGCGCTACTCTCCCATCCCCCCGTATAATCCTTTTTGGCTGCCCTTCCCTGCTTGCTCCCTGATACCTAAAACAATAAATATATTCAATAAATAAGAAAAGCGTCCTGATGACACGTCTTTTACATTTAAGTGCATCTAAGTGCAAATCACAGCTGGAATTGTCTCCCGAGTTTGAATAAAATGCAGCTCTGTGCCCTGGGAGTGATTCTCAAAAATGCATCTAGATCAATGGGAAATCAACAGTGTTCCTGCAACAGCAAACAAGATAAACTCTGTCTTGAACTGTCCTTGCTTCTGATTTGTGCTCCCTTTTTATCTTTCATGTCTTACTTACACTGAATGGAATAATAATATTCACATAAGGACAATATCATGATGGTACTATGCACTCTAAAAATCCAATTTCTTTGCATGCATTTCTCTTTTGTATGAACTGCGCTCAGTCAAGACAACAGTAATTATAGAACTTCAGTGGCCCTCTAATGTTAGGACGGACCTATGTTATCATTTAAGCAGTAAAAATATCAAAGAAACATCTACAAAATGCCTCGCTGACAAGTGTGCTGCCTTGTGGCACATATTTGAAAAATCGTAATTTTTGCATCAGCTGCTTCCGTAAACAAAAGCTGGTATGTGCCTATGTGGGGAGATTTGTCAGGACACGGGGGCCTATTAAAAAAAACATATGCCTCCCAGTAACAGGACAAACACTTCAACAACCAGGAAAACTAACACAGTGTACAGATAAATGGGATGGCAGGTTGGCGACAAGGATGTGGCATTGATAATCGTATGTACTGTATGATTATGGCCTATGAAGGTGAATGAAGTGAACATGGCGAACTGGTGAAGGGCTTATGTGTGTGTATATGATTGGTGGTCTCGGTGAATACTGCAAAAATGTGAGAGCATGTGGACATGTGCGTGCGCAAGCCTGTTCTTTCTTTCTTTCCAGCAGGCCTACGTGTACAACAAACGGGCTTTTCCAAACCTCGCTGTATCCTCCCATATCTCAAATACTCCAAAATCCTTCCTGTCCTCTGCGGCTTCTCTCATTTGCCGCTGGAGAGCATCGGCGCCCCTGAGTACCAGTGCGAGTTGCTGTCTGTGATGCCGCCCCCTAGGGGGAGAGCTATGAATGGCTGACTGTTGCTGCCACTCACTGCTGGATAGACGTGACCGATGGACTCGCTGTGTCGGCCGATGTGGATTTCGTCGTCATCGTCCTCTGTGGTTTTGCGGTAAACAGGGTTGTCGAAATTCATGCTCTTGGTGTTCTTGCGTCGCCAGTTGCGCCAAACCACGTATCCGCCGGTGCAGAGTAATCCGATGACCACTGTGGCAAGGATAGGGACTGCATGTGTTTAACACACACACAACAACAACACACGGCGGGAGCGTTAACACAGCCCAGGGGACACAGAGCGACGCTTTAAGCACTCTCTCACACACAAACATACCTCAGGCTCATTATTTTTATTTTTTTTTTTAAATTACATATAATCAAATGTAGATCTGCCTGGTTTGAAGCATGAAATTTTGTTCTAGTCCATCGCGGTTTCTGTTTTTATATTAAGAAATCAAACCAAAAAAAAACTGTGAATTTATCATGTTATTTTTGTTTTGTTTTTCAAACATATGAAAATGTGATTCCAAAATCCAAAACCCAGTGTACTCATCAGCTATTTAAAAAAAGGGTATTTTTCTGTAAAAATGGGTCAAAACTGAAACAATGAGCCTTCATACTGCACACATACATTCTATTACATTCCCTCTCAGTCTCAACCTTACAGAATGATCAAAAACACAACACATGCACAACTTGCCACAATGAATGCCTGCATGTGCTGTCAAACACATACTACAAACTCCATCCAAGACACACACACATAACATACTCAAACACATGTACACACGCAGACTGAACCACTTAGGTTTTTCCTATTAAATCTTGTGGCATTCAGGTCCTGAAACCAGTGATTAGGCTTCTTAGGTTTTTTTTTTTATACAAACCCAGCAAGGCTGCTTAACTGTCATCAGCATATTATCATTGTGCTTTAACATTTTGGGCAATGATTTATCATTTTGCACTTGCCTGGGTTAAAAAAATTAAACAGTATGTGCGAACAGCCTGACAGGCTGTTTTTAGATGGAGTTAAGAGAGGGAAATGGACATGGGTGAAAGAACAGGGAAGGAGAGAGAGATTTTTGAGATAAGCTCTGTCTCTCTCCTCTCATTAACATATCAGCATGACTGCCAAGCCGCCCTGTAAGACCTGCGTGTGTATAGTGTGTGAGCGTGTGTAGAGTGAGAGACCACCAGCCAAACCAGAGGCGTGTCAATGAGGAGAGATACAAACAGTGTGTGTATGTGTATATGCCCACATCCATACATCTGCCTGCATCCGCTGTGTAACCCCGATCTAATTACTCTTTTGTTGTATAGGCACTTGAGATCCCCGTGTGACTGAGCTGGAAATCCCAGATCCTCCTTTGTTCTTCTCTAAAACCTCACTGGTTTAAAAAAAAAAAAAAAAAAAACATCAGCTTTTGTATCATTTAGAATTATTCACTCCAATTAGAGAGCAGCACAACAGTCTGACTTTGGCTAAATACTGATAATCATTGTTGGGCTGTTTCCCCTTGTGGAGCTGTGGGTGGGCGTGGTGCTTTAGTGGAGAACTGGGGTGCAGAAATCCGGCCCTGGTGGACCTCCAGGATAATTAATGTTTCAAAGCTGCCAAAAAATGCAGAATGGGGGGATTTATGGCTGCAATGAATGGCAGAAGGAAAGAATAGGGGATCGAGTGGAAAGGGGTTGTTTTAATGAGCCTATATCTCAATTGTTGAGAATGAAGACAGAAAAAAAAAATGCTTTATGATGTTTTATAGTTCCCATAACCTATCAAAGTATTCAATATTAGGAATGAAAGCAATATCGACCACATATGCTGCTAATACAAGGGTATCTGTGCGCTCAGCTGATTTCTCTCTGTGTTAGGTTAGGCGGAAAATATTAAACATTTAAGTGAAATTAGATTTTCATTTTAAACAGAGCTAACAGAATAGATTAACGGTACTAAGCTGGTATGAGTGTAAGAACTTGCATTCTTGTTGTATGCCTAACCTTTTTTTTTGAATGGTATGGTGTAGTGGCATAATAGTATTTTTTTTCCACCCTACACTGACAAAAATTTCCACTGCTCCAAGCCAAAGCCACCATTTTATCTCATTAATCCCCCATTCAGTCCTTTGATATTTCCTCCTACTCTAAAACTGATTCCAGCAGCTGTGTAACTCAGTCACAGTCCACTGGGTCGCAGAAATGGGTCAGGGCACTGGATTGATTGCAATGTGAGCATACTGTAAGATCAGAGTGGGAACACAAGCTTTATGCCATAACTGATGGTGAAACGTGATGGGAAAACATAAATTGAATTTTCAATTTGTTCAAATCTCATTAATAATGACATAATATGCACATTACAAAGGCCTGGTCATCGCTGACTAACGAGCATACTGGCCCAAAATGGCTTTTTCTAGCCCTTGGCCAGGAGGCTATTGTTGGATAAGACCACGGCTCTGTACATTTTGTCTATTATTAAACTATTATTTTGTATTCAACCATCACTGCTATGCCTGATACGGCAGACACGGTCAAACGAGACACTGTTGATATTAAATCTACAATATACTCATTTCAATCAGTCAAGTGGGAGTAAAATCATCCAGTCACACACACACACGCCGGTACAAAAACACACACATACAGTCAGACACGTAAAATACCTTGTCCACACACAACATGCAGGACTTGAGCAACAAGCAGAGACGGAGAAGCAAGGAGGGAGAAGCAGGCAGGCAGAAAGCCAAGACAGCAACGAGAAAGTCAAGAGTACTCACCGATAGGAATGACTATCCCCAGAACAGCTACTGTGATGTTGTTACCTATGAGGTAGTGATCACTCGCAGCTAAGATGAACAGAAGGGGAAAGAAAAAATAAAACTAAGCAAAAAAGTTCTGTTTCAAGACACTCTCCCCAAAGGCCTTGCTAGACAGAAAAAGAACTTTGCTGCAGCAGAGAATCATCATGCTGGAAAAACAAACAAACAAACAAAAAAACATATTTGAATAATATGCGGGCAGAGAATCCCTCTGACTTCACTTTTCGGACAACAGCATGTGTAAATGAAATGTGGATGAATCATATCAATCCATAAAAATGCATTGAGATGCTTTTTAATACAAGAGGAGACAAATGCAATTTCAGCAAGCAAGGCATCCAGTTTTGTACTAATACTATTCAAAAACAAATCTGGATTTAAGAAGCAATACGTTATCGACTTGAGGCGGTGAGACTCCAAGTGACCTTGAGAGTGAAGACCTTGTGTGGCAACTCGTCTTCTTGTCTTCATATTGTGTCACAATGCAACACAGCATATATGTTTATTCTATACATGCTTTGTATTCCCACTCCCCATCAACTCTCACACTAACAGGTCGTTGTGGAGCTTTGACATTAATCCTGCTCCCAACATCCCTATTAGCAGCAGGCTAGCCATTAGCCAAAGTGTGATCAGATGGCTATAATGAAGTCTAGTGAAGAAGATGAACAGAAGAGTTCACAGCGCTGGCCGTGCATACTGATTGGCTCATTCTAGAAAGAGACTGTGCAGTTTTATGCATGGAAAAGAGGCACAGACGGGATGTGACTGATGGTACACACAATTACGACATACCTTTTTATCTCATGAAGGCAGTCACATAGAGAATAAACTGCCTTTCGATAATTGCACGCACGCACACACACAGACATAGATAGAGACAAAGATATAAAGAGGTACAGCTGGTGATATGACTTCAGTGTCCTCTGCCTCTTTATGTCTACAGCAGTGAAGCGTCTGAGTCCTGAGTCAGCAGAAGTGAATTTGGCTTTTCTTAAAGTATGAGTGACATCCAATAGGCCCTAAGACTCTAAAAGGTGGATTAAAAGAATCTTATTAAAGCAGCAGTTATGAAAGGAGCAGCCCTAGAAAGTGAAGGCAGAGAGAGGGAGAAAGTGAGAAAGAGGAAGGAAAAAAATGAAAAAAGTCTCAATTTCATTAAGGCTTTTATTGCTGGAGGGACTTAAAGTTCAAAAAGAACTTGCTGTTGTCTGCCTCTGTGCAATGTCTCTATTTGTATGCCTATATTCAAATATAACTATCATTATGTGTAATTTACCTGCAGTATATATAATAAATAACCGGCGAACATGCAGGAGTTTTAATATTCAACACATACACTGCTTTCCTGTTGGGCTGGGCTGTGGTAAAGGGATAGACCACTCACTTGATTTGGTTAACTCTAACTGCTGAAGCCTCATCAACTTCAGATAAACTTTGGAATCCCCAGAACGAGGACTGTAGATTTGGTCCCGTCACATACTTTCCAATGGAAGTATGAATCTCTTCAACTGTGAACTAATCCTTTAACAGCAAGACAGCATTTTCTAGTCTTGTCCAACGTTGCTTAAAGATTGATGAAAATCAAAAGTGAAGGTTAAAATTTGTAAGAGCACAGATGCCTATGAGCTTTGTGTACCAGCTGTTGTTTATCTTTCTTTTTTTTTTTTCCATTTTTGTGAAACTCCTGGTCCTTCCTTGCTACGCTATGCCAGCCGCAGCACCGCACATGTGTAACAGCTGATGCTGGCGAACTTGACAGTGTGCACTGAGTTAAAAATTATAGCACACGGCCCGTGGGTTTGGAGATATGTCTTGTTCATGCCCCACTTTCTCATTCGTGCCTGCTCCACCTCTCATCTGGAGCACTTGTGGTGTGGTGAGGAGGCTGACAACTTCAGAGACTAGAGGAAACATGTTTTTGCTTCTGAGTAACTCTGAAAATCGCAGGCCCCCAAAGTGACGAGACTAGCTGGAGCAGCCATTCTCTTTAAGTCCCAGAAAATCACTTTCTCTCCTGCCTCTTTTCCATCCCATCTTCCCTTATCTTTGTAAATGCTGTTTTCCCTCCCAGCGGTGTGTCATTTTTTAACTCCCATCCTCCCAGTTCAAAAGCTGGACTGTCATGTTCCTTTTTGCTCCCTGTTCATTCTTGTTCCTCCATGGTCTCTTTATTGTCTCTCACTCTACCCTTGTTATTTAACAATCCACAGTTTCACTCTCTTTTTCTCATTCATTTCCCTGTCCTCGCCTTGTCTCTTATTCTTCCTTTTCCTCCAACTCTTGCAGCCATTTTAAACTTTCATCATCCTTCCCTGCTCCTCTTCCTCTGTATACCTTTTTTAATCCTCAAGCTTTTGTCTCCTGGTTTCTCAGTATCTCAATCTTTCTAACAAGTCATCCCCTTCTATCTTATATTACATCTCTTATTCTCTAGCGAGCAGAAGGCTGTGCGAGTCTAATATCAGAAATTACTTAAAGATTATTTTAGTGTGTAGATAACTACATGAATCAGTCCTTTTTTGCTATTGTTTTACTGTTCGTCTCCTGCTTTGGTCTGAAAACAGCACTGAAGCTATCGGAACATGTGAAAGGAAATGCACAGATTCACATTTTTAGAAACTGTCTTTCAATACAAGAACTCTAGATATCATCTTTAAGAGCAAAGTGGTGAAAAATGCAGCTCATTTCGTGGATTCTTGTTATATTTCTGCTGTTATAAAGCATAAATGACTTGAGGACAAACAGCTGCCTTAGTGGTTTAGCAGTTACATCTATCTCATTTCAATGTCTCTGTGTAGCGAAGGCTAGAATCAGAAAGCTGAAAAACAGAGATTTCTACAACAAAATCACAACATAGCATGTGGTTCACAGCACAGTGGTTTATCAATTTTTCTTTGCGGTGCTATCAAGGATTCTTCTCCGCTTCTAAATACAATTTAAGTCTTAGCGTGGCTTTGTAAACCATTGTTACTGCTGTTATATTCTGCTGTCATTGTTTGTCTGGGCAACAAGCTGTAAAGTGTTATTTTTCTGGCGCACCAGTAAACCTTGATTGGTGCGAGGACAAAAAATGCTGCCAGTTTTAGAGAGTGAGAGTGAAAGAGAGGGGGGAAGAGAGAGAGAGAGAGAGAGAGAAAGAAAGAGACTGAGAGAGGCTGTCAGAAAGTGAGGATGAGTGATGAGAGGTGGAAGGCGAGAATGGAGGGGACTGTCGTTTGTTAGCTCTGACAGCTCTGTTACACGCTGCTCATGAGGGACCAACAGCAAGCAGACCGAGGGATACACTAGTGAGTGTATCTATGTGTGTGTGAGCGCAAGAGGGAAAAGCAAAGAAAGAAAGATGACATACAGATGGTGAGACAGAGTCGGAGGGAAAGACAAAGAAACTACACAGAAACTCACATTCGTATGCACCCACCCAGCTCACCATGATCCTTACCTCTGTGAGAGAGGTTGCCATTGCTCTCTCTCTGAATGCTGTTGGGAGCCACTGGGCCTAACAGAGGTGTGTGTGTGGATGTTGATGTCTGACTTGTGCTGCTGAAACTTGTCGTCTCTGTACTCGTGGCAGCGGGGGTCCGAGTCTGCTCCGTAGAGGTGCTTCTTGGGGTCTGAGGAGAGGCCGTTGTTGTCAGGCGTCTGGGTGCGGCAGAGGTGCTGGTGGTACTTGTGGTGGTGGTAGGGGGAGTCGTGGTGGTGGTGGTGGTAACAGTTGTGCTAGTTGCTGTTGTGGTTGTAGTGGTGGTTGTGGTGGGAGCTGTGGTGGTGGTGTTTGGAGCAGCTGTTGTGGTTGTTCTGGGTCGAACTGCACAAGAGAAACAGAACAAAAATCATTAGAACTTTGGATTTTACTGACGGTTGACGAGCACGTCACAACAATGTTTTCACTCCTTGTAGTGTTTTTCCTGTTTGTATCAGTACACAGCATGTAGCAGGAAACATGCTCCGCGGTACCCTGAGTATTAAACAGAGCTCGGTGATAAGGTTAAAAATAATAAACTGGATATTTTCTGATATCAGTATATATCAAAATAAGGCAAATGTATATAAAACCATATATACTGCAAGGTCATTGAACAGGTCACCATATGTTACCTTTCCCGTTTGTGTTATCAGATGACTAAATGATGGATGTATAAAAAAGTGACTGGGGGTTTCCAAACACATTTCTTCATGGTTTTATGGTTGCTCCAAAACAGAAAGAGACATAAAGCAGAGAGGCAGATGAACGGAAAGTAAGAGGTCATTTTATCAAAACTTAATAAGTACTCAGCAGAAATATCTATGCTGCATTAGGAAGTCCAGAAATTATGAGTGCACATGTTTTCTCTCTCTCTCTCTCTCTCTCTCTCTGGCTGTACGCTCAGTGACCATGTTCTGTCTCTTCTCAGAGGGATTCTCTGAAAAGTGGCCTACATACATCACCTCTCTTTCTCTCTCTTTTCTCTGCGTCAGCTCCCTTTTCTTCACCTGTTCAAACACGAGGTGCAAAATAGAGTGGATGTATTAAGGATAACAACTTTACCAATGTGGTGATTGTATTGGGGCCAGGCAGAGTGGTGAAATAAGGTCAGAGAAATAAAGGAGGTGGACTGGGAACACAAGTAAGCTGGGAGAATCCCTGACCCACTTCCCAAGACAGTGTTGCTGTAAGCACAGGTATCAAAGTCTCTGAGGGAACTGGCTTTTAAATCCATTATGATAAATTCAATAAGATCAAGAGACACAAATGACATTGTTGTGGGCTGATCTCGGTGAATACTGGATGTGGATTAAAAGCTTTAATAGTGAACATGCTATTCTGCTACTCTTTGAGACAAATATGAATATAACTGGGTAAGAATATAAAAGCTTTATTATATATAAGAGCAGACAGATTCCCTTTTAACAAGAATTCACTTTTCATACTCACACTGGTTTTTGTGTTTAATTTATTCTGCATTTACTGTACATATTTTACTGACAGTGTATCTCCTCAAATGCCAAAACACGGGGCTGGAGGTGGGGCTTACGTGGGAATAACAGTATGGGAACCTTCGGCCTATGATGGCATGCAAAAGGTTTCCCATAGCCATCCATGTATAAGATTAAAAACCCTCAATGTACTGAGTCGTTTAAATTGGAACATTTATTTATAGGTATGTATAAATACTTAATTCCGAAGTTAACTCCTTTTAGCAGTGTTGGGAGAGTGAAATTCCATCCCAGTTTGATGACCTTATGGTCTTGCACTCACTGTGATTACAGAAATATCGACTTCATGTGTCATTTCTCAGCAAATTCCTTTAATTTGCTGAGAAATGACACATGACTCAGCAAATTCCTTTAATTAAGTGTGCTCCCGGACAATGTGATTTAATGGTTGACGGTGTGACCGACTTACCTACAGCACAGCGCCTCATGTCTGGTCCGAGTTCCATGCCATCAGGACAGGCACAAGTGTACTTGGGGGAGTGGTCTGTGATCTGAGGCGCCTTCAGACAGAGGTACTCACAGCCACCGTTAGGCAGACTGCCCATATTACAGGTGTCAGGGCCTGGAGGGACAAAAGCAGAAACAGAAGAAGTGTTTGGGTAAACATAATTTTGTAATTGGTTCCTTACAAATAATTGAAATATAATACGTGACTCTTTATATCTGTACACATTCAACAGCCTTGTATCTCCATTGAAAATCACAATTTATAAGCCTTCAGTATTTAATATTTGGTGTTTTTTTTCCAAATGTGTGCAGCAAATTGAAATCTTATGTCTGTGCCAGGGTGATGTGCACAGAGGTTTATATGTACTGCGGACTGGAATAGTAAAGAAGAAGAGAATATTAAGAATTGAAGACAGAGACCCAGTTTTAAAAGGTAGTATTAAAAGCATCAAAGTAAGTGTGAACTAAATTCAGATCCACCTACACTGGCTGATAAAGCTGGTTCTGATGTGGATGAGAAGCTAGAAGCCCCTGTACAAAGGTGAAGCTAAATTCAAGCACAAAGAACCCATATGACTTAGTAAAGCAAAAGTATTCTTGTTTTCCTTCATAGTGTTCTTGGTTATCAGTACAGTCTGAACATGGTCATTGTTAAAAGTCTTAAAATGTGACAACACTGCTGTCCTTGTACAGGTGATACTGGGCTCTAAATTCAAAAATACCAAAACAGAACACAGAGTCCTGAACATTTCCAAGTTAGAAATAAAGTAGCTAGTATCCAATAAGCAAAAATACTTACTTATGACCCATAAACCTTATTGTGTACCATACAGCAAAGGAACATAAAATAGATGCTGACACTTCTACTGTGTTTTATTTAGCGACCTGTATTCGTTCCACAAACTATTTTCTCGTTCAATGAAGAGTTGCTTGGGTTAAGACAAGGGTGTCTAAACTTTCTTTTTTTAATCTCTACACTCAAATAAAAAATTTACATCTTGTTTCCTAACCCAAGACTGAGAGTAATGAAAAAATATTGCTACTCTTGTCATGTGGGGGAGGACCAGAATTAGGTCAGGTCGCGGTCGATTCTGCCTCCTGACTTGGGACGTACTTTTAGAAAGCAGCATGTCAGAAGAATAATCAGCCATCAGGAGAAGAAGAAACATCAGTCACAACACACAGTGAGATTTTAATAAGCTGGGAATACAAATGTGCTTCAGACCAGTATTTCAGCATCACAAGTACAGTACAGTAATATGAACAGCCGCCTAAATGAAATTCTCAGAAGCTCCGTATATATTCTGTACCTGCTTTCCATATTAAGAAGAAATGAAGCTCTTTGGGTAAAAGCAAGTCTTTGAAATGCCATGACACACTATGACAATACATTTAAATTTTATGCTGGGGAAAGAGGGCAGACTGTGAAGAGGAGACCAGTGAATAGCAGTCAAAGAAAAGAAAGGCAAGACCAAAAGAAACTGGATAAGATGAGAAGGAAGACTATAAGAATGGAAAGTAAAGGTAAAAAAAAATCTGAAGATAGGAGAAGGACTGAGATAGAAACATATGGAAAATGATGTTCTGAAGTTGCAATGGCTCCAGTGTGTCCTCCTCTCCTTCTGCACTGCCTCCCTTACTAGAGGAAGAACTAAAACATGGAACCTAGGCTTCAAAGCACAGCTGGATGGATTAAAAAAAAAAAACATATTAATAAACAGATTTACCGCCTCACGACTGGATGCCTCCACCAACCAGTCAAGTTGCAGTTTACATCCATGTCTGTCCAGACTCATATATGTAGTGAAGACTTTGATGGAATTAAATGAAAGGTATTAAAGGATATATAAATAAAACTGATTTGACTTTGCTAAGCTTTGTTGCTCTTGTCCTGCTGTACGTCTGCCCTATTAGAGTGTTCATTGTTTCATTGAGAGAAACAAAAAGAGTCAAATTTGTTTTATGTGTTTAATAAAGCTTATTCTGATAGAAATGAAGTTGTAGCCATGACAACAGACAATGCTTCAAATATGGATGTTGCTGCAAAGAAGCTACAAATTCTAATACGTAGATGCTTCACACACGTCATCAACCTTTGATGTTTTGGATATAAAATCTCATCGCTTCATCATTTTAATCTATCAGGCATTTGTGTGAAATCGTGTCATAATTACTGTATAAATTATTGCTTTATGGCCAAAAATATGTTTAGTGAGATCCCAGTGACTTTGACCTTAGACCTTTGATGAAAATCTAATCAATTAATCCTTGAGCCTAAGTGAAAGCTGCTGCCAAATTTAAAGAAATTCCTTCAAGACCTTCCTGAGATATTGCGTTCACAAGAGTGGGACAGACTGATGGAGGGACTATCTGAAGACATAATGCCTCCGGTCAAGGCTGTCACCAGTGCAGAGGCATAAAAAAATTAGGCACAACAAACGGAGAAGCTCTTCATGGGAAGTGTGTCAAAAATTAAGCCATGTTGAACGGGATACCAGAAGATAATGGAACCATATTTGAATGTGTGGAGGTGTATTGTGGCAGCCAATCAATGGTGATGATCTTCCTTTTTGCGGTTTGGTTTTGTTTAGATACATGTACTGAATTCACTGACAGACTAAAAATGACATGAAAAGTAGGAAGAAAAAGATAAAACTAGAAGAAATGGAAGACAGGATGCTGACTGTGCAAAGAGCTTCTCTCAAGGTCACATTTTATCGAATATTTCCCTTCTCTGTGATGCTAGAACTTAGGCTTTATTCAGTACGTCTTCATTTAGCCTAGTTAGGCCTGGTTGTTTTACGTCTTGCTTTTGTTGGAGTTTTGGAGAAAACACACTTAATTCTGTGATATTTCTTTGAGCAGAGCTCTTGATTTATTAATGAGAGAATCCAATTAACTCCCTACTGGCACTCAAACAAGACTGCTTTGAGTTCTGAGTGAGGGGAGAAAACAAAGCATAAAAACAGACTAACACGGACAAATTGCTAGAACACGCTGACAAACCCACTTAGGTACACACAGTACACACTGCTGCGCTAACTAGCACATACACACACCTGGGAATGCAAAAATAATAAACACATCATTTGACATGCCCAGCAGACCCATCAATGTAATCACAAACATCAGGTTATTTATTGTTTCTTACAGCTTTCAAGAGTATGTCCTACACATGGATAATTTAAGCTTTTGTTAGCAAGGAGTGGAATATTGTTAAAACACTTGCACTCTCATACAGGTGTTTTTGGGGATTGGGTGGAGCTCGGCTGGGAATTATGTGAGGTCTCCAAACTCCAATGAGAATGATATATGGAGCAGCCATGACCAGAGTCCATAATGCCCAATTTGCAAAGAAAGTCTGTCATCTGTGGCTCCTCCTCTTATCAGTCTGCTGTGGTTGCTTTGTCTTTTACCATACTTCCCTAGGAATAATTAAAACTGAAGCACTAACAAAAAAAAGCACCAAAAAATGTCATATCATAGATGTAGTGTTTACTGCATTTCTCATGCATGTCTTACCCTTCGGTTGCCTCTGTTCATGAAACACCACTAGGTCCAGGGGGTTGTTGAGGTGCTCTGCCACCTTTGCCACATCGTGTCCTGTCAGTCGGTTGGCGCTGTATATTGCCTCATCCTCCAAGTCAGTCCAATATATGCGATCCTGCATAGAAAGAGATCATAACAGTTAACAAATACACACATACATACATGCTAGTTGTCGAAGCCTGAACTGGGGCTAGGAAAAGAGGAGCATGCTGTCTCTAAGTTTCTCATACAGAGGTTATCTGTCTAGAATTTTACCATTGTTGTAGAAATTGCTCATATTTAAACTAGTGGCTAAACACAATACTGTTTTGTTTTTGTCACACTGAATTAAAGTTTGTTTCCCCATGTCCAGCCACATATTTGGTGTAATTCAGTCTCATGTTTGCTCCTTATCTTCAAAATGCTACCATATCCCAAGTGAACATTTAACATCATCTACATACAATTGCAATTTCATTTGTAGATATGGTAAACACCAATTACCCAAAGAAACTGCACTGGAACGTTCTGCAATTTGTCACAGAGATATATGCACATTCAAACAATGACAATGAAATTACATTCACATGCACTTAAATGTACCCGTTTTGTTTGTAATAAGGGATCTTATTACTGCCTGTGTAAAAGGGGAAGTTAAGTCAAAGTGGAAGTCCAAATCTCAACTTACTGGTTTCTTCAGTATCTTCATTTTGATTATATTAAGGTTTGTGGATTTACAATTTACTTGACAAGAGAAACTCTTTTAGGAGATGTTTTATGCCTGGGGTAACTTTAATTCACTTTTTAATTGAGGGCATATGAGAAGTGACTGGTACAAAGGCTCCTTTTAATACATTATTTATTGAAGTAAGGTTAAAAGCGTTGCTATTTAATCAAGGCCTGATTCAGACAGACCGAACAAAGCATACTGTATACTGGGGACTGTGCTGATTTAACTGTGTCCTCTCAACACTCAATCCTGACAATCAATTAATACTGAGCAAATAATACTTCTGGCAATATGTTTTGTCAAAATGTAGTATCCCTCCTTGTATTATGAGGAACCTCAGTAGAACTAGTAATTAAGGATAGTGAAGTGATAAAGACTGATAAAAACAGGAAAAAAAAGACTGATAAAAACAAAACTTTGATAAAGCAGCAGCCATACACAGCTTTACAACACTGATGTGCCATTTCAATTAATGAAGAAAGCGGAGGCGGTATTCTCTATTTGTATTTTTAGCCATCTTAATTATAATTGCTATTCAACAATTTTAATGAGACAAACGAACTCTGTCATCTTTTGGAGACTTGCACTTACATTGGAGTCAAAATAACTTGCCTTATCAGTGCACTCTGGATAAACAGGCAAAAAACAACAGCAGTTGGCTTTTACTACAAAAAAAAAAACTGAAAAAGAATGATGTTTAACTCTGCAAGGAGGCTGTCCTCTGGAGAAAAAAACATCAACCCTGGTAGCTTGTTGTAAAAGGTTAAAATAACTTGTGTTTATGCTCAGTGCCTAATCATGAAGTTGTGAGATATTTGGCTGGGCATACAATGTGTTTGTCGTTTTAAGTCATACGTAAATCATAAGCAAGTAACAAGGAAGTCCTCGCTGCCTAAAATCAACCACAGTGGTACCATTGGAATGATACCAAAAAAAACACATATGGAAGACAGTGGTACAGTATGTACTGGGACTTGTTGGGGCTCGTGTATTAAACTGGCAGCCATTAGCTGCTTCATTTCATTTTTCACTTTTGCGTCTTTCTCGATTTCTCATCCTCTCTCTCAAATTAACACGTCTTCACAATTCTCTTCAGTGATACTACAGGATAACAGGATACGGCATATGGTTACCACAGCAACCGCGGACCCAAAGATTGTCTAGACTCGTCTACGCAGATGCACATCAATTAAGAGAAACACAGAAAATTAAAGCAAGAAAAAACACAGAGAAGCTGAGATCACAGGAGGATTAAAGAAAAAAAAGAGAACAAAGACTATTCAGGAGGTGAGTGTGAGGGATAGAAATCAGGCAGGAAGAATACAGTAAGTCATGGTGAATCGTGTATGCGTTTTTTCTCCATTCCGCTGAGGCTGCGTTTACAATTTTACGGTCTCCTTAAAAGGTCAAGGACCTGTCAGAGTCCTACCACACATTTGTGCTTTGTGTGTAAATAAGCAGGAATGTGCATCTCTGCGCGTGGTTCAGTTATAGCTGGAATCCATTCTCTCCTTTTGTGCTGTGTTATCAGTGGACCTAACATTTCTCTGACCCTCTCCTTTCACTGAGATCTCTATCACTCCATCTCCCCCTCTCTCAGATTCAGATAACCTTTACTCATATGACAGTAGAGCTGAAAGAATGAAAGACAAATATCAGCCACGATGATGAAAGAATCGAATCTATCATTCCACCTCTCCCTTTGCCTGTTTTTCTCTGTGGATGTCTGTCCCGGTTTCTCTTGTCAGTCTCGTCCTCTGTTTTTCTCTTCTGTCACTTTTTCTCACCTCAAAAGCTTCAAAAGGCGATGCAGGCACGAGCAGGTTGACGGTCTTCATTGTAGGACCGAGGTGAATCTTTCATGTGTCACTGGGTAGGCCATAACTTACACACATGCACACACACGCTCTAATGAACACATGGCATTGCATCACTTCAGTCAGAGCTGTCCGTCGTGAAGGGGATGAGAGTACACCTAAATGGATGTGGCGTGTTTTTAGTGTCAAGGGGAGAACAGCCCTTGATGATTTTATCATGATTATGCCTTTTGACTGACACATTTGCCTGATGAGCTTTTGGTGCCTCCTGCCTACTTAGATGTCATGCCAGAAAACTATAAATGAAAGCTCAAACAAAGCCAGCCCGCTCAACTTTTGAAGCCTTTCATTTTTTAGGGGTTTGATTTGTATCCTTTGTTGTATCAGCCCAAATTGTAAAAAATTAATGTGGGCTTGGTGTTAAATCTGTGTAGGAATCAAATAATGTTAGGAGACATTTTCTGTTCATCTCTGCTAAGCTGCAAAAGACTCTTAAAGCCTTTTCACATGAACATGCACGATACGCCCACAAAGGTATTTCTAGTCCTTCTAGACCTCTTCTCTGGACTACGGGTGTGGTTAAAAACTCCTTTAAGTCCTTCGCTGCTGGGTTCATGGCAAAAAGGACAAACACCTTCTAACACTTCCTATTTTCTTTCTTCCTGACGGTATTTTATTTCTTTCAATCACTATCCTCCTCTCTGCTTCTTCATCCCGAACGCATCTCATCTTCCCTTCTATCCCCTCTAGTCAAACAAAGAGGAGATAAAAAGTAATGCGATGACACTAAACCTAGAGAAAGAGAAAACATTACTCTCTGCATGTCTCCCTGATCAACATTTCCTCAGGGCTTGGTGTCTTGGTAGAGGTTGGACACAAATTTGAATGTTTGAATGTGTGTGTGTGTTTGGTGGTGGTGTGTTCTGACCTCAATATACAATAAGAACCCTGTGTTTTTCCTTTGCAGTGTTAAAAAACACTAGTACATCAGTTAGTTAGAGAAGGAAGTATGGTGTAACGTATGGTATGGCATTCCACAACTGGGCTAAATGGACTGAGTAAGCAGTTTAACAGAGACCCGGACCCTGAGGCAAAAATCGTCCCTTGAAGCTAAGTTTGCTGATAAGACACAAGCTAAATTAAATGAACAAAAAAGGGTTCAGTGTTTCAGTTCTCAGCTCGAACCAGGAAACTCAGAAGAAACAAACTTCCCATTATCAGTCTGTTGGGACCAGGACAACCTGCTGCACTACTTTTAATTTGTTCTGTATCATAACCAGAACAGAACAAAGACCAAAAGGCCTGAGGGCTATTAATCTCCAGGGATGAACTTTCACTGCTGCCTGAAACGTTGGTTTTATTCATCTCTTTCACACATACACATGCACACACCCAAGCACACATGCAGGCACACTCAGCTGGACATGATAGATGTCCCCGCTTCCCTTTGCTTCTCATCATAGCACTGTGTGCAGCTGATCGCATTACGCCTCCCTCTTTCTCCCCCTCATCCTCACTCTCCTCTGGTTCTCTGTCTCTTTTTCCCAGCTTCCACACCATCTATACTTGATGGGCTCTAAACAGACTGATTTACTCTTGCCTCAATAAATATGCCCAAATTAGTTTCATCGACTGCAGTATTCTACTGTGAATCTACATTCACTAGCTCTCCAAAAGATCATTCCTTCTCTTGGGTCTATCCCTCTACTATGATTTTAAAACATCTCCATCTTTCATTTCTTCTCAGTGAATCTCTACTTTTTAAGCTTGTAGCCAAGTATACCCTGAAAATACCATATGTGCTTCACAGAGTAACAAGCACCACTACAGGTAACCCCTGCTGACATATAGTATTCATCAAGAACCTGCCTCCATATATGAACAACTCTAGTTAAAAAAATAACACCATAACAGCAAAAACCCATGTCCAGTGCCTACATTTAGCTCACTGTCGAAATACAGACACACACAACCGAGGTGGGAATCAACAAACACGATATGAGAATGTCCCACATGGCAGAGAAATGTGAGGACAGACCTATTTTTCTGTGTGTAGCTACAGTATCTTTTGGAGGTCAGATAAGGACATTAGCATCTTCTTTGCCTTTCAGGTAGATACTTCCTACAAACATTGCCTTGTGTTTGTAGGAAGTCCTTGCCAAGTCCCAGAATGGGAAAAATACTGCGTTTCAAGGTTGTTATTCCTTCATGTTCTTTTTAAGTGCTGTGCTCAGCTTCATTTAAGCTGTTAAAGAAAGCTGGTTGAAATTAATTTTACACTCTTTCCAAAACATGTTATTTATTAATTTATTTATTTTACTTTTAATATTTTCTTGATTTAAGATGCCTTTTATCTGAGCAGGGGGGATTTTGAAAATATTTTTAGAAGGCAAAAAATAAAAACCCTGGCGTCCTTATGTATTTTAATTCTAACAGTCCAGTTTTCAACCCCATCAGGAAATATGCCCTCTACAAAAATGAGTTTTTAAAACAGTCTCTTATCTAAACTGCATCACCACATGATGATTATGCATCTGATAAAAAATATAGATTATGTGTTACTTATCTGATGCAAGAGTCACTGTGACTTGTCTATTACAACATGTCGGCATGAACTAAAAGCAATGACTGCTCAGGGTAAAAACTGTCTGGTATGCTTTGGGAAATTGACAACACTAAAGAACTAGTCCAAGCCATCTGTAGTCATTGGGTTTATATAAGAAAACATGGTATGGTACTAAAAGGTTACAACGTGATACTGCGGCTGTATTTTAATCTCAACCCTCCCTTACCTCAAACACAGTGAGGGCGAATGGGTGTCCCAGGTGGTGATGAGAGGACAGCAGGACTTTGCGGTTGTCTCCATTCAGATCCACACTGGACAGCAGGTGCAGCTTGGAGTCCACCCAGTAGAGACGCCTGTTGGACAAGTCTGTGTTGGAGGAGGGGGGATAAAACCAAGCAGGAAAAGAAAAGAGAGGGAGACGGGTGGAGAGAGAGGTCATTCCAACAGAAAAGGCCTAGGGTGAGAGGTATATGAATGTAATGGCCCAGTAACTACACCATCAATCTTCTTTGACATAACGGTTGAGGCCCTGCACAGAAAAAACACAGATCTGATTGTAATATTGCCGGTTGACTTCTTTGCTGGGAAAAAAATAAAGGCAGTGTTTTACAATTCTCTGTCCTTGTATCAGTCCCCAATACTATTGACATTGGGACTGTACCATTTCTGTGCCTTTGTTATGGGCCACAGAGCAAAGTAGTGGTTAGCCTGAAAATGTAAACTGCATCGTATTCGACAGCAAAGGACATAATCCCAGTATGACTTTGCTTTTTAAGGTTTTAAGAAACACTTAAGATGAAAATGTGTGGTGCACAAACAAGGAATTGCAGATCTCAGTCCTCCTGTTTCCCCTCTCAGATTGCCATTTATTTATAAACTATTTACAACATGATTGTCTACAAAGTTAAAACCTCTGCTCTGGGATTAAAAACTGGATTAGTTCAGCCCAGCAGGAGAAGAGAACAAACCTTAGTGGTCATCAACACTGTCTCTTCAAAGGCAATAACAGTACTGACTTTCCTTAATATTTTTTCCTAATACGTTCTCTAAAAACAGGCATTTGATTGCATGCTATAGGCAAGGACCATTTTAACATCAAGCCAAAAAGAAATCGAGAAACCACAGAGCAATTTTCATTCACAACTTCTCTCCTGACTCAGAGAATCACCTGCTCTGTTCTCTGCCCTGTACGAAATCAATGTCCAAGGGAAAATAATCCACCCCTCTCTCCCACAGCATTATAGTGCAACTCTGGCCAACTCTCTCATTCACCTTACTCTAAAAAATAATTTGTTTTCATACAGATGTATCGACACCTCAATTCCACAGTGTGGCAACTGTGTGCCTCTCTTTCTCCTCAGGCAAGGGCAGCTGAGAGAAATTGGCTGGTGCTGCTGAGGGAGTTGAAAGGGATGATGGGAGGTATCGACGGCACATAGCGTCTGGCTTATTAATTCGGAGGCCCGTGTTCACTGGCTTGATTGATGAGAGCCAGACACAAACTGAGCTATAACAATAAGAGCTACTCAGGGGTTGCAACACCCCTAGACTTTTTTTTTTTCTTTCTCTCAGCTCTGTCTCTTTCCTTGGGTTGAATTTAGTTAATTTTTTTTCCCTCTCTCTCCAAAAGCAATATCAGCATTATAACTTTGTTTTTGAAACTGCTCTCAATGCTGACTGATTTTTCTGTCCCGGTATTGTTGTATAGTTTTCTCTGCCCTATTCAATGAGCTTTTCATTTTCCTTACCCACGGTGATTCCATTGGGCCACTCGATGTGTTCAGACACCAAAACTTGTCGGTCCACTCCATTCATTCCAGCCTTCTCAATTTTGGCCTGACCTCCCCAGTCTGACCAGTACATAAACCTGTGGGAAGATGTGCCGACAAGTTATATACAGACAGGACCTAAATCCCTTTTCAGGAACATGTACAATGTCACGAACAATTTTTGGAAGATAACTAATATCTGACTGAATATACTAAATCCTGTCACAAAACATTCCTTGTTTGACTCTGTCTCCACATCATTTTCTCCCCAAATCCAAATAGTTTTACTTCTAAAGCAGGGCTTGAAAAAACTTTGCAGAACAGCAGGTACTGTAAACTTGGATCACCTTCAAATGTGTGTGCATGTGTGTGTCCATGAGAAACCTGTGAAAGTCTGGCTGCATTTGCATGTATTTCATGCTAGTCTAGGTTTGTAGAGTTGTGAAAAGAGTCTTTTGGGGAAACTGAAGACATCCAAGACAGAGAGAAAGAGGCAGGAAGAGAGGAGAAAGACTAACACCATATCTGCAAATAATTGTTAATTAATCTAACAGATGGTTGCAGAACTATAAATATATTTGTTATAGTATAGTAAAAATGTTTTAAACGTACTTTAAGGCTAAATTTCTTTTCCACATAATAACCAACCTGCCAAACTGTCCTTCCTGCCCTTACAGCATCCATCCTTTGCTGCCCTTTCGCTCAACTTTACAAAAATTCCTCCACCCTTAAACTTCTTCCACTCACCCTTGGTGTGGATCCACTGCAATGGCCCGTGGCTCACTGAGCTCTGTGTCTATCAGCACTTTCCTCTTCCTGCCGTCTCCCGTGGCAACAGAGATGCTCTTGTTGCCCGAGTCCGTCCAGTAGATGTTCTTATGGACCCAGTCGACTGCCAGACCCTCGGGGGAGTGGAGCGAGTCGATGAGGGTCACCTGCTGCGATGAGTCACTGGCCTTGTTGATGTAAGCACTGGTGGATGGTAGAGGAGAGGTGTGTCAGTCAGTGTTATGGAAACGATGAAAAACTCAATAATTTAGGTAGAAAAAAGGGAGACAGATGACTTCCATAACTAAAGTCGTACTTGCTAGACTTGTTGCTGTCTATTCCTGTTTCCTTTTCTTGTGAAGAAAGATTTAAGTGTACTATGTGCCTCAGATGCCTAGTTGGACACGGTGGGTAACTGATATTCTTTACTCTAGATAATGCTATGTCAGGGGCACCCAAACCTGACACCTCTGTAACAACCTCAGCCCCCCCACCAAACAACACCTCCATGGAAGAATGAGTCTGTCTTTTTCTATCAGCAACTTAAAAAACAACCTGTCTCTTTCGCTGTTTTTGTCACTCTTCCCATTTGTGTCTGTCCTTCTCTTGTGCTTCTCGATTTCGTTCTTTTTCCCCTAGCTTCCTACTCACTTTCTGTCCACTCCTCTGTCCCCATTTATACTTTTCTTTTTTCCCTCGCTCCCTCAACTCCTTCGCTAGTGACACATCTTCCCATCATCTTCAGACATAGCACATTATTGTTTTCACAACATATGGGTTCTAAAAGAAGACAATACAACACAACCTTGTTAAAAGGTTGGCAAACGTGATGTCCCAGTTTGCACCCTGTCATCACATGTTAGCAAAGCGTACAAGAATAAAGATGAAAAGTATGGATGGGAGGAGCAGCTTAACTAAAGAGGAGGCTGGTGAGGTAGCTGGCTGAGTCAGAGACTTGGAAGCAGATTGCGCTGTTAATTACAGTTTGTCACTCCAGACGTCTTCATCAATGGGGGAAAAGTTAGCCTGCTGCTACCTTGTTATAGATAATCAAAGGCTGCTCTCCTGGGTCCCAGGGCTTATAAGATGGATCCAACACCTGTCTCTCACCCAGGGGGAATGTTAAAGTGAGGGCGTAAAGTGGACGTGGATGAAATCTCTCATGTTAGTGGTACAACAGTGCCCTATTATAACTGTATATCAAAAACAACCCTGGGTTTGAAAGACAGCACACTGTGACAACATGTTTTTTTTTTTCCCTGTGTTGTGACCTCCATTCTATGAAACTCTTGTACACATCCTAGAGTACATATTCATGTGGATGCATCATGCACAAATCATTGTAATTACTCCAGTATTTGACTTTAATATTTCATAAGAGTCACATAGTTATTCACTATGCAGTTATTTCTACTTAAGAATATTCACACAGACTGAGATGAGCAGTTTGGGTGGATGAATAGAGGGCAGGCTGCAGTGAGGAATAAGACAGAGACAGATGAGTCCAAGACCACTGAGCAGATTGCATCTTTAATTGGCTGTATTATTGTTTGCAACAGACATTTCCATCATGGGGAGAAGTTAACAAGTCATCGACCCATAACATGCTAATCACTATGAATTAGCCTGGAAAACCACACTGTCACGGTGAGGGCCAATCGGACGGAATCACTTTTAAATACACTGGCTTGACTGTTTGATAAAATACACATTTATCAGAGGGAAAACTGCTTCACTGGAAAGTAAAATGCCTGAATAGGAGGTGAGATGTATATTGATTTACAGCACAGACGTGTCACAGTCCGTCATGAGTGTCACCATGGGTGTTAGCTAGTTAGCGATGAAGAAAGATGACCTCACTAATCTTAATTGTGACTAACTAAACTCTGGTTTGTTGATTGTCTTTCTGATTGGGGTAAACAAATGTCAATAATCATGACATGCAACACCTTTGCAGACGGTATAGTTTTATACTTTTGGATGTATAAAGGTATTTGGAGGCAAACACAACAAAGAATAACCAAAGTAGATTAAACTGTACAACTTCTCCTCCTGCTTGTCATTTAAAGTGACTATATGTGCTTATTTGCTGCTTCAAAAGTAGAGTTCATCAGGACAAATTAGTTTGTTTGTCCTTTCTCTGTCACAAGTCCTTCAGTGTGTCACTGGGCTTGTGTAGGAGTATGTGTATGTACATGTGTGTAAATGTGTGTGTATGCAGATGAGTAATGGCGGTGATTATTGAGGCAGTGAAATTAGAGAGAGCATATGGCTCAGTTGAGATGACAGAAGACCCCTCCCACTGCCAGCCCTCAGGGTGACACATGCACACACACGCAAGCTCCCGCAGCAATGATATACTTACGGTATATGTGTAATGGTGTATGAATGTGTATGTGTGTGCATGTGTGTGTGAAGGACAAACAGCTCCACCTTTCACTGTCAGACTGATAACACAGCCCTCCAGGTATGACTGACACACACACACTCTCTCTCTGTCACACACACACGCAACACACACATGCAGCCCCCAGGTGTGTCTGCCTCGCTACCAGAAGGTGTGACAGGTTGAACCAGACAAGATGGATGGATAGAGGAGAAAGAGAATGACAGATTGGCGGAAAGGTGGGGAAAGAGCTTTATCTAAACTCCTAAAGTCTTAACTCCTGTACAGTGCAAGTCATGGTTTTTATAGGCTTCACACATTTCACACAAATCATACATACTGTAAATTGTGTGCGAGTGTGTGTGTAGGTGTATACCTGTATATCTTCTGATGATATAAATCGCACCAGAACATCTTGTTGGTGGAAACGTCTACATCCAGGGCCACAGCGTTTTTCAGTGTGGGAACCACTTGTGTGTATTCACTCTTCAGCAGGTCAATGCGACGGATCTCATGGCGGTTGGTGAACATAAGGTACGGACTCTTTCCTGATGGAGCGAGAAAGACATTACTGTCACAATAATGTATAAGGACTTCATTTGAAGAACATTCTCTGCCATTTATTTACTACTTGACATTGGTGGGATGGGACAGGGAGGCCACAAAGCTCAGGGGGGTAGGTGGAGACCCCTGATGGCCATTAACCTACTATTGTGACCCCAAAAGAGAACATTCATCATTCTCAACACGCTCTCGACTCGACATAGGTCATTTAAAACACTGTCAATCATAAATGTAACAGTGTACATGTAGCAAGGAAACATCTGCTGATCTTGACAATGACACACAAACTGTACTATATATCTCAAACCTGTTTGAAAGCTGAACCTGCAAGTCTTTGCAGATGTGCAATCCACACTGTTCCTGAATCTGAGACAGACAGCAGGACAACACATCACTGGCATTACAGTTTGAAGCAATTATCTTCTCTTGTGTGTCACCAGCTCAACAAGCTGTGAAAATCCTTAGTATTGTAGGTAAAAAAAAAAAAAGCTTACATGAGGATAAAGATTTGTCCTGCAATTTTTCTAATAACATTTAACACAGAATCAGTCCTACTGTTAAACACTGATGCTCACATGTCACTTGGACACTGGCTGTGGTAACTCTCACCCTTCGATCCATGATCTAATACATTTGAAATCCTGTTCAACTAACTATACAATGAACATTGTGTACCTATTTTAGTTTGTCTGTATGAGCATTTACCTTATGTCTTTGTCCATTTGGAAACATGAAAACACAAGTGACAAAGAGTTTGTCCGTTTGCACTGTTAAAGGCTGCAAATCAATCAGTGTGTTCCAGTCCTTTTTCCCTTATGACTTCAGCAGCACTTTTAACAACCTACAAATACTGTTATCTACTAAGATACAATGGGTAGTGTTGAGTGTTGCTTATTTCCAAGAGAGAACATAATGTGAGCTAACTGAGGTCTTGTTTTGCATTTGTACTATTTAGGTTATAAAAGCATGTATTTTTGATGATGCAAGCATAAATAAATCATTTAAATAATCCTTTTTAAAATGAAAATATATCTACGCACACCCACACACCCACACACACGTTACTCACTCAATTATTCAAACAATAACACACTGTATGAAAGTAACACACACAGGTGGTCCAAACGAAAAGCACAGAAGGCTTAAGAAGCACACATCCACTTAAAAGCATTGTCTTTGCATGTTTGTGTGAGTGTGTGTCCTGCTGTATAAAGTAACAAAGCACATTATGCTTGTGTATAAAGTAGCTCAACAACTGTAAATGACACACTGTTCTATTTTTAGCTCCACAGTGTGTCAGAAGTGTGTTTCTGGGTTCTCATCCTCAGGTGAATATGCATACATGAGGTTTGCTGGCACATCAGTTACCTGGGGCGCATTTTTCAGCAGGCTGAAGGTGAGCATGACTCAAGCATCTGAATAATTTTCATGCAGTCGACAAGGTCAACTTTGCCTTTAGTGCACATAGACACAAAAAAATATCCTAGTTTGTGTGCATGCCTGCATACGGTAGAGACACCCAAATGTTTTCACCTCCTGTACTCCACTTACAAATCCTTTTAATTTATCCCTACATCATCTAAATTATTTATCCAGCGGTACTCCAATAATTTCCCTGTAATTTCTTTTGTCCTGGATTTCTGTCTGCCTGTTTCCCTCTTTATCTTTAGCCCTTATTCCCACTGATGCCCACCCATCTCATTTTCTAGCTCCTTTCCTTAACACAAATTTGCAAACACACATACACACAAGCACGCACACACACACGCAAACGCACAAGCACACACATTCTTTCACACAGAGCCAACCGTGCCTCAATAGGTTTCCTTAGCCTCAGTTTACTACAGGCTACTGGGAGAAAAATATTACATTCCTAGTACTGTTTGGATCCAGTCATTTTCCTCTGACTACTGGGTTTGTAACCATCAATTTCACCTGCTGAGAGAGAGAGAGCGACAGATAGAAAGACATAGAGAGAGAGTACGAGAGAGGAAAAAGCAAATGTGATGAATGTAGGCAGAGTCAGAGAAATGAAGAGTAAAAGGACGCAATTAAGAGAGGAAGAAAAAGACATCAACAAATCAAGTGACAGCAGGGGAAAGAAAAGCAGGTGGGTGGAGGAGGAGAGGAAAGCAAGAATTACAGGATGAAAAAATAAAGTAAGAACATTTTGAAGCATGTATAATAAGCACAGAGATAGATCCAGGTTCTCTTTCATCAATCCCCCTGCCTCACATTTTCAAGACATCTCTAATCCCTCATCACTGCTGTCGCAGCGATATGTCCTCCTCAAGGCAAATAAAAAATGCTGACTCACTGTTGTTCCCAGTCCATGGCGTTAAAGATGTCATCAAAAAGTGCAAAATTATCTCTCCTCGGTAGATCCCAGCAGAACAACAGTCAGCTTTCTTAACAAGAACTGGGTCCCTTGGATATATTTTAATCTGTACGGCCACTCTGCCCTGTTTGCCAATTAAGATAATGTGGTGAAAAGATAAATACAGGCTGGGTAAATGCCATGAGGCACTGCAGGAACATTGATCTGATCTGCACCAAAGCAGATGTTTATGTTGCAGAGATAAGCAAAGTAATAGGAAAAATCCAACATAACAACAGACAGAAAGGTCAGAAACAAAAGTGTCAAATTCTGCAGGCTGATGGGGATGTCTGAATGGACTCACAGTGGATGAGGTTATTATAATGATGTTATGTCTGGAAGTAGACACACATGTCTAGGTCAGCCATGCTCGTTAAGACATACTGACCATGCTATATGATAATGAGTAGATGCTGCAGCAGGGAACAGAAGTAAACTTTCTGTCAACAACTTGTGTCAAATGTCAAAATATCATCCTACTTGCTAGCATTCATCATGACAAAAGCGAGTTATATAACACTTCATTATTTCTGTGGTGGAAGGTCAGAGTCTCGAGAAAGAGCTGTATTTTATTCTTCGAATAAAAGTGTTTGTATCATTTTGTGCATCTGCATGTTCAGGCTACGTCCATTATTAGGCATGATAGATTGTTGACAGGTGCAAATTTGTATTCTGGATTAATATTCCTACAGTCAGACAGAATAAAATGTTATGAGCTGTTGCATTAAAAGCCCAAAACAGAAGGAAAAACAACTTCTGAGAAGAGCTTTGACAGTGTTCCATAACATCTTGGGTCCCATGGCAAAATCTTTTGACAATGGGGAAAATCTGACCACTGCTTTAAACCCATTTTGAAAAGTGTGTGCTCAAACTGTCAAGTGTGGCACAAACTGCTCTTGGCACTGTGGTTAAGCCTGCAGTACATTGTAGATGAGAGAGAGAACAAAAAGCAGGAGAAAGGAACAAGAACAAAAAAAGAAAGCCAGACTTTGGTCCAAAGGCAGTTTGTAAATTTCCTCTGCTTCACGGTGACAGTGTGTCCTGCTTTTATCAGCCAGTTTGTATGTGTACCTGTAATCTGTTCCCACTGCTCTATCACACTGATCTCGTCCTATTTCTCATTCCTGTCTGTGAACTTTTATTTGACCACCTTAAAGGGTTCAGCTGTCTGCTGTCGTCAAAGAGCAATTTAATCGTCTGCATGTATTCAAGAATATTTTCAAACAGTCACGGTTGTCCACTCTCATTTTGATGATTGACACTTCTAATCTGCAGGGTAGTCATCATTTGGTTGTCAGCAGACCTGCATTTTGTTGAATGAGACAGCATTAAGATTGTGTTATTTCATTTTGCATCTTTTATAATGGTAAAAGAATACAGATGTGGACTTTGGCAAAACATTTTTCTCCAGAAATGGTACTGTTATAATTGTCTTTATGGTGAGTGACTGATCAGCTATGACATAAAATAATGATAACAATGAAGAATAACAACACAAAAGTACATCTATTGAAATGCTGCAGAAAATCCTGTCTATGTGGATTGGCTGTTTATTCTCACAACCTCTTTTCCTCCCTCTGTCCATCTCATACATTCAGAAAAAAACTCCCACACGCTCTCTCTCTTGCACACAAACCATAATAATTCAAGCTGACGACTCAGTGAGTGGCATCTCACACCCATGAAGGTGTAAACACAAAAACAACAAATGCAATTAGTGTAGAGCAAGGCTTTCTTCAGGAGACGCTGCAGCAAATTAATACAACTACACACGCACGCACATACACAAATACCGGCTTAAAAGAGGGAGCGCATTATGACTCCAACCTGGGACTTTACTTTTAATGAGCATTGCTAGTGTAACAGTTTCGTATTAGTTTGAAATTAATCTACAAAAACCATGTGTTAGGATTAGAATGAAATGCGCTTGGAGACCATGCAGAGCAGAGAGTTTAGCTTAGCTTTGAGTTACTCTTGTCATAATCATCTGCATACAACAGCAAACACAGAATAAAATATATTTATACATGGCTTTGTGGGTAACTTGATGATGCCGTGTTTTGGTTTGTGAGACAGAAGGACAAAAAAACAGCCTGTCATTTTACTGCCTGAACTTCAATATGTGCAAATGATATTGGCATTTGGCACATGTCACATCTCATCAAAGAACCCAACATTCCTCATTGTCAGTCAGTCACATGGGAATTGCATCTCTGTATGAATGTTACCACGAGTCCTCAAAATAACTACATGAGCATTTGTGTGACCAGAATCCAAAGTGTATATGTATGCTGATGTCTTTGGGCGTGCATGTGTGTGTCTAGGAATGAGTTCACGGTCAAATGCAGCTTCATTAAGTCCACATTACCTCAGCTTCACAAAGCAGGCATCTCTATATTTATGGCCCCATCTCTATTTGTGCCACTGAATAAATAAACCTCAACTTAAACAATAATCCTGTCACATTTTCTGTCTATTCTTCTCTCTGTCTCCTTTGGCACACTATAACATATGACACAATCAACAGTGGGGATGCAACTCTGTATTACTTCAATGAGCAGAGAGATATTCATACAATGCATCCATCCATTTGTCTTTTTTTCCCTCTGCTTGTCTGTCTTCCCCTCTCATAAATGCCCTGGCCTCTGACAAAGACTGTTTGCTCAGCCAAACAGTAATAAAGATTCACACACAGAGACATGAAGCTATCAGTGGTTTTTATGCCACTTAGCTTAAGACTGAGGGCCTGTTTTCTGCTTTAAGCTCTCTCATTACCAGACCAGTTCACAGTATAATGACTCAACCTAAGACCGATGGCGGTAATCACTAATAAAACTCTCTTCTCTTTTTTTTTTCCCTCCTGCAGAAAAGTTAATTTGCTATGTAACTCGATCAGTTGAAGGTTCCATTCCCATTGTAAATAAAGGTCTAGTTGCAAGGCATTAACACTACCCCAGCAAGACGTTGTGTCTCCTGTAGAACTTTATAGTGTAGATAAACACTGATAATGCACCGATTATAGTCTCTAAACCCCTCTAGGTCTGCAGGTACAACAAGTGTCCCTCTATTCTGTGAATTTTAAACTGCGCTGAGAGTCTAGGATGCTTTCAGCACAGTTAGGTGATGTAAATTTTACCAAATGAGGGTCTGAGGAGGGAAACATCATTAATGAAGAGGGCATAACTGATTACAGCTGTGCAAGATTCTTTGGTTGCTTTTCGGCACTGTTAGGTGTAAAACATACAGTATATCCACTTTTATCATAACATCACTAAACATCAGAAGATCTAATTTCTCAGTAGTAGCAGGAAAATATTATCTACAAGTCACTGAATGGTTGTTGACAGGCAGCATCGTTATCTGTAAAGCCAGCTGTAACAGACTGAGAATGGGTGACCTGATCCAAACCACCTAGAAGTTTCCATTGAGCGTTTCAGAACTAGTCTTAGGTGCAGCTGACAAGCTACAGTTGCATTGTCGGCTCAGGCTTTAGGCAGAACATTTTTCAGTAACAATCTTGCCTGGTGCAGCTTTGAGGATGAGATTTTATTTTCAATCATACCTCTGTCCTGGAATGTTTACCCAGGCCAACCCAGGCCAGCAAGGGGTACATGGCCTGCCCGTGTTCTATAGTGAGTGGGAAGGCCCCCTCCCCACACAACATCCTTCCCTTGACACTCCAGGGAGAGCAGGGGCAGCTGCCTGCAAACTTTTCATTAGTGAGGACTGCAGAAAAAGATGGCAAATATTTATCTTTGCACAGATTGCTGTGCAGGGCCTGCATACAAACCAAGGCTCTCCTTTCACAGAGTCCCACAGTGTGAGAACAGTGTGCGATGTGAGTCGGTAGTTAGGGCTGCTGGAATGGAAGAATAAGCGGTGTGTAGGTCTCTACAATTTTGGTGAGAACATCCATCTATGACAGTGTGTGTCTCTAACTATACAAATGGATGTGTGTGATAAATGGCTCACCCACGGCCTTGCAGGTCTTAGAGGCAGGGTCCATCTCGTAGCCTTCGTAGCACTCGCACTTATAATCTCCTTTGTAGTTAATGCAGATCTGACTGCAGGCATCTGGATTCTCACATTCATCTATGTCTGTGGAGAGAAACATGACAGGAAGAATTCAAGATCCAAACAAAACTATGAAGACACACAAAGTCATTTTTGTCTGAAGAGGGAGAAATAAAAGAAATACATGTTCAGTATCTGATAAGTTAACAAGCTTTCTAAAGATAATCATCACTTCAAAGGAGAGTTTGATTCTTCAAATTCTTTGTACTAGAAGTAGTTTTTTACCAACAACTCTGTACTATACTACCTCTCAGTCAAAGAGAGGACCTGCTGGCTGAACACCTTCACGTGTTTTGATGGACCGGACGGTTGTTTGTGTGAATGAATATTCTGTCCACAGAATACTTCACCTGTCCAATAGACAGAAATATTATTATCCCTGCTAGTTCATTCAGAACAACAGAGAGACTCGGTCACAGTATGGTGGATGTGAACACCTTAAAACCAAATAAAACTAACGCAACTGTCCAACATTTTGAGAAATGCTTGCTTTCCAACAAACCAACAGCCTGATCAGAAGCTCAATACCAATTTGATCTGAGATTGGGGTGTTTGGTCAAGCTTAGCAACCAAGACATGAAGCAGGGGAAACTGCTTTCCTGGTTCTGTCCAAAGTTAAAGTTTTAGAAGTAGAAATTTAAAAATGTGTCATTGTCGTTTTAGGGACAGTTACAAGATTTGATCTTTTTAGATGAATAACCCTGCAATTCTCTGCCTACTAACTGTGCAGCATCTCCAGCTATAGTAGATGTTGCCATATAAACTCACACAGTGAGCATAGGTGAAAAGCATTAACAACCCTGTATATTAGTCAACAAGAACAAGTGAAATATAGCAAACATTAAGATAGATATATCATTACATTACTATAATAGATGGTGTCTTGCTGTTATACATTGCAGTAATGAGCTTAAGAGAGGGTCTATTCTAATCTTCTATAGAACTATCTATCCAACAATCTGGACCTGAAAACCATGTTATAAAGATGGGACTTGTGTGGTGTTGCAGCCAGTGGCAGTTAGTCAAGAAACAGCTCCAGTTAAACTGCTCTAAATTCAGAATGCATCACAAGCTTAGCCCAGATCTACGTCTATTCTAAATGTAGAAACAGCCAATAATCCAGTGGAAGTCCTAAACTGTCAAACTGTGCTTTTAACCAGAATATTGTCAACAGTAAGGTTAATAGCATGAAATCCTGATCTCTCATAGAGGCTCGACCAGGTTTGGTAGAAGTTCTGTCGCATAAGTTTTTTTTTCTTTACCTCCACAAGTCTTTTTATCCAGGAGTTTGTAACCAGAGGGACAGTCACACTCATAACCAATTCTTCGGTCCCTGCAGATGTGGGAGCAGCCACCATTGTTGTCTGCACACTCATTCAGGCCTGAGGGGAGAGGGGCAGTAGGAGGAAGGATGGAGGAATGGTCATGGACAAAAGGGGAGGGATAGAGGCAAGGAAAGAGGAGTTTATTGATGAAATAACTGAGAGAACACACAAAGAAAGAGTTAGACAAAAACCACACCATAAGTTTGTGTGTGTGTACACAGTTTTAATCATCCTGCCAGTTAAGATTATTTTGTCCCGTCAGGTCTGTCTGTGCACATCATATTACCATTCAGAAAGAAAAGACGGTGAGCTTGAAAGTGGTAGAAAATGACAGACAAGGGAATGGGTGTGTGTACAGTATATTTATGTGGGGCTGCTTGTGTGTGTGTGTCTTAGCCAAACACACCTGGAACCAATCCATTCTCCAACAGGGTGTACCAGGTGCCACTCGACTATGATGCCTATTGTTGCACAAGCACATGCTCTCCTTCATCCTCTCATCTTATTCTCCCCATTTCCTCCTTGTTTTGTTTTTAGCAGAACAGATTGGACTATCTCTCAGTCATCCTTCCTCTGTGTCTCTTCCTCTTTGTATCTGTTTTTGTGCCTCCATTTATCCTTTTGTCTTTCAGCTACCCTCCAGGGAGTAGAGAGGGATCAGTGCCGAAAGCTAAAGCTGGTAGTTCATTACCGGTTTACATTAAAGATTTAAGCTTTGAGGCTACAGGTACCGCTGGGCGACAGGGAGACTAGGCAGAAGAGGGAAAGACAAAGAGAGAGAGGGAGCAAGAATAGAAACTGAGAGAGACTGACAGGGAGAGAAAGACCTTGAGAAATTTCCATGATATTTAGCTAAAATTACTGCTGAAATCTACAAATATGTTCTATCAGGTAACAAAGCAGTTCACTAGCAACATAATATTAAAGTAAAGGAATGTGAAAACATGAAAACTCTAAATATAGCAGTGCATTCATTTTTATCTAGAAGGACAGTTCCAGTATGTGGCCACTCAAGTCTGCATAGGTTTCTTTTTCTTTTTTTTTTTTTAAGTTTTGGCTATGCCTTTGTATTGCAGTTCCATACAAAGTGATGTCCCTAATACTGGCAAAGTTTTAAAAATGCTGGATACTACACTTCTCACAATGCATAATATTGATGTCTTTCATTTGACTTTTCTTTTGTGTTAAATGTCTTTCAAACTTCATGCCCTCAGTTTCCAAAGCAGGCTTTCTGTAAAAAAAAAGAAAAAGAAAAAAAAAGAGACTTCTTCCTAATTTTGATACGTGAAATCTGTGCAGTTCCCTTTTAAGGGAAATCTTGGTGTTACAGCATGAGTGAAACTATAGATGATTTGGACTTTTCCAACTTTGTGTCAGCAGTTTGGAGAAGAGCCTTTCCTTTTTCACCATGACAAAACCCACAAAACAAAGACACAAAGAAACTGTATTCAAAGTTTGGAGAGGATGAAAACTTGGCAGGCCCGGACCTTTAGGATGAACTGGGACGATGACTACAAGCCAAGCTTTATCGCCTGTCATCGCCACTTGAAGCCTCCTTTATGCTACTGTGGCTAAATGAAATCAGATCAAATCCCTACAGCCACGTTCCAAAATCTTGGGAAAATATAGCAAAGTATAGCCTTGCAAAAAGGATAGAGGCTGTTACAGCAGGATATTAATAACCATAGTTTAGAAATGACATATTCAACAATCATTTCATGGATGTACTGTTCATGTACTGTTCAAGTGTCCATGTACTTACCAAAACAAATTACACTATATACCATATAGAGTAATTTGACCTTATGAGAACTCTGTAAACTTCACTCCTCAGGATTTTTCATATTTTTCCTTTTCCTGTGATTGTCATTCATAAATTCATTTCTAACCATTTCCAGGAATTATCAGATTCTCTAGGTTGTGATTTGGTTACAGGGAAGTCTCATTATAGTGTATATGATTATCTGCCTTAAAATCATAGCTAGCAGAGAGAGCAGCACAATCACATGTCTTTTCAGAGCAATGCCTGTTAAAGCTGTGTTTCCATGAGCAATATCACAGACCTCGGCATGTTCATGTACTTGAGTAAAATTTCACTGATATATCACAAGTTACTTGAATTGCAATTACACAAGCTACATTTACTTGATAGATTTTATTAACAGGTGTGTTTTTCTCAGCTGTCTCACTCTATTTGCAGCTAGATTGCATTGGTCGTGATGTGAAATCCGTGACTGAACCTCACTAAGTGGTAATTATCTATGGTGTTGATAATCTGTATGGCCCCTTATGGGTAAAGCAGTCCAGTCACGTTTTCCTGGTTAAGATCGCACTACAAGGCAGAGTCGCTGGGCTCTTTGATCATAACATGGCAGTTCAGAAATGTCCTGATTTACCCTGCCTCGATCAAATTAAGCTCCTTTTACTAAGAAGAGTGACCACCCACATTAGAGGTAGATGACTACTACTACTGCATTAGAATGTATGTATATCCACTTATGCCTGAAATGGTGAAATAACAAATGAGTATCTGAGTATGTGGGTGTATGTGGGTCTGAGTATGTGGGTTTCTGCGTGAAGAGAAACAGAGAGAAAAGATCTTACCACACTCTTTCATGGGTTCGTCAGACCAGTCCTTGCAGTCTTTCACATTGTCACACACCTTGCTGCTGTCAATACACTCCCCATTCTTGCAGCGGAACTTTCTAGGCCCGTCACACTTTGTGACTGTGGTGAAGACAAAACATAAAACATAGTTAAGGATTAGGCTTTTACTTACTGTATTACATCACCTTTTAGCTAATAATATACAACGTACAGAAGCTTTAGTGGGTGCCTTAAAAAAATCCTGCACAGCTAAATTAGTCTTCTGTAAGATGAACTCCAATCCTACCAAGATGCAAACTGCAAACATATCATAGTTTGCCGTGCAGTCGGTTCTACTTAAAGTAAAAAATGTCATTATTTTTGGGGAGTAAAAGGATTTTGGTAGGTACAATAAATGTGACACCTTAGCAAGCCTGGAAGTGGATTTGTGCTGTTTCTGACCTCAGGCAGAGCTGTTCCTACCTATTAATATAGGGGTAGTGTAGTTAAATGTAATGTTGGATATGGTTTGCTGAGATTGTAATTGTTGGAGCTTACTAAGGGCAAAAAACAGAGAAGCCTGAAAAACCCAAAGATGTCCGACACTGAATGTGGTGATTGGCCAAATTTGTAACTCTTCTGATTTGATCTCTTCCTAATGAGAATTGGACATAATTGCAAGCTCTCACAAATAATGAGAAAGGTTTTTGGGGTTTTTTTTGTGATTGCAACATCAGAATTTTGGAGGGAAGGAAAACTATTTACAGATCATTGAGCTAAGTCATCGGTAAATATCACTGTTCTGTGCAGAATGTCACTTCCAGTATGACTGAAACCAACACAAACACAGTTGTGCAGTCCACGACCTTCTTGCCGCTTGCCTGTTTTTGTCATAGTTTCCTCTCCCAAAATTGTATCACATGTACAGGTGCACGCACTTGTACTGTATTGTGCCCTTTACGGAAACTGAAGAGTTAAGAGAAGAGAAGAGTGAAAAATCAATTTCAGGTGCACAGCTGCACTTCACAACACTGGTTTCAAGATCAAGTTCACTGACAGTCACAGCATCTGATGATGACCTTGAGTTTTTCTGTGTGTCTGTCTGTATGTAAAGTCAAGGCGACAGCCATGTTAGGCAAGAAAAAAAATCATATGTAATGTAACTCACTGTACAGCTGTGCACAAAAAGATGCAATAAAAAGAAAATAAAGGTTCAGGCTCTGTACACAATTCATGCATTACAGGATTTGAACTATAGGGGAGCCAGGGGCAGCTGGGCTCTGCTGAATGCAAGAAAAATTTCAATATGGTAGAGGAGGGGGTACATACTATAGCAGAGGTGATATTCAGTGTCAAATAATGCACACAGCCACTTTATTAATGTAGGTTTGTGTGCCACAGTACTTGTCAGACTTGTGTATGCCACTTACAGTGTGTGGTGGGGTGAGGTAAAACAAAAAAAAACAAAACTATGAACACTTAAGAGATTTAAAATCTTGACATACTGAGACTCATTAAATACTTTGACAGTGTGCTCTCTTACACTACTATTCCTCTCTGTGCTTCTTACTTAGCAGTTTAAAATTTCGCTCTTTAAACAGTTTCTCATGGGGCAGAATCAACTGGTGTAGCCAAACACAGCCATCTGTGCAACGTCTCTGCTATTTCCCCTGTGAACCTCGCTAAAAGTATTAAAGTTGAAATTTTTTAGGGTAAACAAGTATAACAAGGACTAGGATGCTTTTCATTTGCACACAGAGATTAAAGTTGCATCCCCAATTTTCTTCACAATAGAAACTGGAATTCTACTACAATGTTTAGAGGAAAAGCTAATGTTTGACTATATACATCATCTGAGAGATGACATACTCTATGCTGACAGTCAGGGAGTTGTTCGCATGTTGCATGGATGCCTGCCTTCCTATACTCGTCTGGCACCTACCGTTGACACAGCCAGCTTCATCACTGTAGTCCGGACAGTCATGAACTTTATTACACTGTTTGGTGCCATGAATACAGGAGCCATCACCACACTGGAACTCATCGGGCCGACATGTAAGCAGAGCTGAAGGACACAAACCACATACACATATATAAGAATTAAGAGTTGCAACATTATCATTCCAGTAACCAAGTCATCCAGTGGTCTGTGAGAAGATAAAAATCTAGAGGTTTATATCAGCTGTACAGAGCATTTTCAAAAGTACACACAATCACATTCAGCCCATGAGTTTTCTTCCTGTACTGAATCTCTGAAGATGTGCACGTGTGAGCACAAAATGCATTTTGCTTGCCTTCATCAAGCCAACTTGTGTGTTTCAGTCCAGTAAAAGTAAACAGTAATCAGTCATACACAGCTCCTACCTGCACAGAAAAGGCCCCAATGGAAATGAAAACCAGGCAGGTATTCATTCACTGTCTTAGGAAAATCCACATCTAGTGACCTATCGAGTATGTGTGTATGTGCACACGTGTATAGGTATTTGTTTGTGCTTGCTCTTACTGCGGAGGGCAGGTTTATTTAACTCATTCGTCTTTTTAACTGGCTGTTTAATTATTCATGTGCTGTGTTTTGGACCAGCTCTGCCAAGGGAATGAAGGCAGACATGATCAATTGCCGTGGAGCCCACAGAAATGCGTGGCACACAGTCAACTGTATCAGGAAATATGGCATAAAACACAGCCGCACACACAGTTTCACACCAATAGTGCACGCCTCCACAAGTTTACTCATGTACTGTGGGTGAGGAGACACATACAGAGACATAAAATGACCAAATCTAAATGCATGTATGCTGCAAGAGGTGCGCACATTTACATGAAACCGCAGGGAAGCTGACTCAGACTTCCAGTTTTCAAAACAAAAAATAAAAAAATAAAAGGCAAACGTGTTAATGCTAAAATCAGCAAAGAGTGGAAGACATAATCCTGTGCTATCACAAAATGTGCTGATTCTTTCAGCCAAATGATGGGGATCTCAGCTCGGCTAATTATGATAAATCCCCAGGATGAATAGTAATAATAATGGATTGCCATCTGCAGAAATGGAGGCAGGAGGGAAAGGAGAGAACCAACGAGAGATACGATTTGACCATTTCTCATTGACATTAACCTCCTGCCCCCATGCTCGCAGTCACTTGTCTCAGCATGTCTATGAAATAACACAAGATTATTGAGACAGATGTCTCAAATAAGATGGGCGATTATAACCAGGGGACAGAGCTACGGGAATGAGCAAAGCCTGATGGAATAGAGGAGGAGGAGGAGGAGGAGAGACAAACCAAAGACATTTCTCATTTACATTAAAATGTTGCACCTCCCCAAGCTGAGCTCTGCTCTCTCATTTACATTATACAGACATCTCGACTATTACATCTCATTTAACACAAACCAACAACCATCCACTTTTATTCACACTGTGATGAGCATGAACACAAATCCAATCAAATACATATAGTACATACAGCTCCTGTCTCCTCATATTTGTAAAATATAACAAGGTTATTAAGGCAGATGGTTCCACAGACACGTGTAGACCAGGCAAGAGCACTGGTCTACACGTGTAGAGACTTGATGTCACTCTGTCAGAAATGACAGTGCCATTATGTTACTTGGTTGTTCTTGTTTCGTTAAACCTACTATGCACTTATGCTATTATTCCCCAATAAAACCATTAATCACAGACCTGGAAACAGAATTCTTAAATGATATCTTATTTAGAAAGCAAAGGGAGTTCATTATGTCAATGAGTGTCCTCGAAAAAAACATAAGTGTAAATATATGTGTGGCAGCACAGTGTGCTTGTATCATGTCATATGTGCGAGGCTGCCGTTATCTCCCTGAAAGGTGTGTGGGAGTGTGAAGAGGAGACCAGATGGGGGCCTCGCTTGATGAAGGACCTTCACCTACCACACAGGCACGCACACAGACCTGCAGAACACACACGTACAGTCAAATGCGCACTCAGGGGTTCTTCTTCTCCTTCTGCACATCACACGGTTGCCTGGCAACACGCTCTGCGGATCATCACGATAAAGTTTGCATTGATCTTCCTTCAGTCATTTGGTGACACGACAAGATTTGTCATGTAATTTTTGTTCACAATACAAGGCATGTCACCCTTTGAAGTATAGTCTTTTAGGAGCAGAGAGCCACACACATAGCCGCTGTTCCACAACAAGATATGCATTACTGTTGGTATCCACTTTTTATTAACTTTTTATTACTACAACACCAGCCAACAATGTACTCACCTTCCTAACAAGCACTGTGCATGGCTTATAGAACAGATAAATTACATAAAAGAACCAGAACATTGCAATTGGATGACATATTCCTTCATTATACACTACAAATGTAATTTATTGTTAATTGTTATTAAAGTGTTATTTAATGTGTTCTTTATAATTTATTTTTCTCAGTAAATCCAACTAGTGAAGCTGCATCCGTGAGCATGTGCAGTGACGTCAGGGCCACCCTCTAGAGCCTGAAAATCATGAAGTGGTTATGGAGGAATTACACTGGCTATGTTCAATTTAATTAAGGTATATGTCAGTGGTATTACTCTTTTATGGGCTTTTCCAATACGTCTGAGCAACACTTGAGTTTTATTGCACTGGGAAAATCCTATATCATGCTGTGCCAACAAAGAAAATTCTTAGTAGTATAACAGTAGGATAAATCTGGGCTCTTGGGGCTTTCTTGATAATCTTTAAAAAGACAGTCAAATTATCCTTTAAAAGTCCTTTCATTTACACACTCATTCCCACACTTATTATCCATGCAGGTGACTTACGACAGTTTGCTTCATCAGATTTATCCTTGCAGTCTGCATCTCCATCACACTTCCAGTTCATGTGGACGCACTCGCCGCTCCCACACTGGAACTCGCCCACTGGGCAGCGAGGTTTTTGGGGTTCCATCCTCCGGCTGCAGCGCTCCATGGACTCGTCTGACTTGTCCTTGCAGTCCGGGTCGCCGTCACAGCTCCACAGGGCGGGGATGCACTCTGAGTCATTGCAACGGAACTCGTGCTGACCGCAGGTGGGAGCCGAGCACTTCTCCTCGTCGCTGGCATCCCCGCAGTCGTCATCGCCATCACACACAAACATGGGCGCCAGGCACTTCCCGTTACGGCACTGGAAATCTTTGGAGGGGCAAGCCTTGGCATCTGCAGAAAGAATGGGATAGGTGGATGAAAAATACAGAAGGTTAACATTTTGAGAGACAATCTTCAACTTTATTATCATTATTGATTCACAATTGTATGTGCTCTATACACAATGAGTGAATTTAAGAAACTAAAGTCCACTGTCAAATGAAGTATACGTCCATTTAAAGCCTTTTTGGAAGCACACGTGAATACATGTGGAAGTAGATGAGAGAAAATATGAGTAAGAGGACAGATATAGTTAACTTATCACTGTATATATTCAAAGTCCTCGAGGGAATAGGAATATATTGAGCAAAATGTCTTCCCCTCCTCCTCTGGAGATGTAATAAAAGACTGCTGGTCTTAAAATTTAGCGTTAATGAGCAGAGGGCAATTCCAGAACTTCCTCCTTTGCTCTTGGGTTTTGGTGTCTGGTGAGAGTAAAAGAAACAGACTGATCTACAGTCAAACTAGTCACTGTGAATGGAGCTGAGGAGCAAGCCTTTAAAGTACACATCCTTTGGAAGTTTGGCAGTCCAAAGTATAGGAGGTGCAGGAACAAAAATGATATGCAGTGGCTGTAAAAGTAGCAATGGATACAGAGTGAGGAGGGAAAAAAACAACAGCAGATAAACGTGCCTCATGGGGAAAGCATATATTATGAATTATTCAAGAAAAATAAACATCTCCACTGCAATCAAAAAACCTCAACCGTTTAAACAATGAGAGCAGCCGTTATTACATTAAAACCCACCAGATAAACATGATGCTGACCATATTTAGCACAAGGTCGAGAGCACATGTGCGGCAGAAGTCCAGTATGTGGAAACAGGTGTATAATGAGTGGGGGCACAGCAGCAGGTGCCTGCCGCAGTGCAGAACCCCCCTCCAGGAGTGTTTGTCTATGTGTGTGTGTGAATATTTGTAGATGAATACTTTGTGTATATTCATGTGTTTGTCTGCGCAAGTGTTGATTTCAGGTTCCACAGGAGCTCAAGGCTATTGACAGTAAGCATGATAAATAATATTTCAGCTTTTTACATATTAAATTTGTGAGGCTGTTTGTATGTGTGTGTATTGCCTTATTTGGTTTAATGGCAAACAGCGTGATTCAAATCAATTTGAATCATGTATTTTGCTGAAAAAAATAAAAATAAAATAAAAAAATAATAATAATAATAATAAAACACTTGTCCTTTGATGAAACCCCTCTCTGGTCGACCGACATAACCACTTCCGTCTCTTTCTCTCTCTCTCTGTCTTACCTACCCACACAGGACGCCAAAGGGACTCATTATGATAATAGGCTATTGGATTCCCTGCTAGCTATTACTGCTAGCATGCTAATCATCCCCACTCAGAACTAAGTAATTTAATTAACATGAGCACATAAACAACATCAGTGGCATCCCAGCAGAAGCTCAGGTGGTTTGGGGGTCACATAAGGTGTTTGTGCAAACAAACACTTGGGCAAATAAAGTGATTATTTAAAAAAAACTTTCTGTTCAAACAGCAAGAGGCTTTTTGCTAATGAAAATTATAAACATATTTTGCATTATCCCAGAGGGTGATAATGTGTTGCTCGTCAGACCTTTGTTTTTATGCTTTGAAGAGTTTTTCATTAAAGCAGAAAGCTTGGTCAGCCAGGTGTGTTTGCTATAAACAACAAGGCTGGGATAAGAAGCTTGTTAGTATGGCTCCCGTTGGGATACTGAGCTACAAGAGAGATAGTTTGCTCTGAATAGCTTTATTTCCACTACAGGAAGAGGCCTGCAGTTCACTGAATGGATAAAATGGATAAAAACAACTTTGGCTTAAGTTTGAAATTCACAGGAGTGCAAGCTGTATTAAACACATGACCTTCCACAAGATCCTCCAAGAGTAAAAAGAGGTTATCTTAAAGCTATTTCCTTAGCGTCTGAGAAATGATATATACAGTATATACATTGGGCTCCAAAACCAGGATCAGGGTCATTTGTGACTTTAAATTGGCACCTGATTCTTTACTAGGTCGTCATCACTGTCTTCAATTATTGTTAAAAGTTTGTTATTTTTTCACAAATCAGTGGCATACGTGTCTACTCTATCTCAGGTCGCTGGTGCTGTTAGTGCTAATGTCACTTAACAAAATAAATACATTAAAGCCTTTTTTTCTTCTTTCCTCTGACATTATAAAGAAGTTTTATTGTTATTTGTGCGAGAATACGCCATAAAAGTTTTCTCATGCTCTTTTTAGATAAACCAGAAGATTTCCAATGCCACATTTATCATCTTTCAGCACCGAAACATCACCTCATACTGGTATCTGCCATTTTCCAGGGAGAACTTCCTAAATCCACACAGAGCACTGGGGCATGTCATCCTTGTGCTACTTCAATCCCTTCATCCTGTCACCTGGCTATGTCAAAGCTGACACACGCCAAGAAGACTGTGGCCCATCAGTCAGTGAAGACAGCTTTTCAGTTAACACAGTCCAAAACCAATCCTTAGAAACAGAGAAGGGGGAGATTGGAGAGGAGACAGGTGCTCAGAGGAGCATGTGGGTTGGTAGATCCATTGATAGATTTGAGAGTAGAAATGTCCTTTCCCACCTGAAGGGACCCATCCCCAGAACTGCAGGCAAGCAGATTTAATAGCAGATAAAGGCAGAGAGAATATATGTGATACAATGGGATTACAGTCTACAGACTTGGTAACAGTAAGCCATATGTTAAAATGAAATTCAAAATACTTAATATAATATTAAGTACTAAAATATCTGTTACTTAAAATGGATGTCTCCAAAATCCTACTTATTACAACAACTAAGTTCTACCCTATGTAGGATTTAGTAGAAGAAAGTTTTAAAAAATAAGAGAGGACTTGGATTGTGTGGGACGGTAGACTCCTGACAGTTAATTAAACACATCCATCCAATCGATTATTCTACCAATTACAATTTTAAACAGGTAATCCGTAATCTGTAACTGATTACATCTTGACAGTAACCTTCCCCGCCCGTAGGTGAATCTGTTTAACTCAGGGTCAAAGCTTCCTATCCATCCATCCCCAGAACCTCCACTGGACAGCTAATAGATGGAGCAGTGAGATAGGGCACAGCTCATTGACCTTGAACTGAAGGACAATTGAACTTTCTTCCAGTATGCACTAGTCTATAGCAAGCAGCTATGCATACACACACACACATGCACGGAGGAAAAGATATGTAATCTGTACCAAAACACACTTAAAAAGACAGACAGTTACAGGTGGACAAGCTTAGATATGCATCCAAACATATGTAATGCGAAAACTCTGGATACACATACACATGCACACACATACACCTCACTTTAACCTTTGTCCATGAGTCACTGCATTTAATGTTTCTGGAGCGCGGAATCCAATCAGACTCTGGTCTAACATGTCAGCCACTGAGCCATGCTGTAGGAGCATGTACACCTGTGCACAGGCGTACACACACTTTCGCCCACATATATACACTTGTCTACACGCTTTAGTTCACCAGGTGTTCTCACAGATCAACTCCAACAACCAGACATGGAAATAAAACATTAACTTCACAGCACTGAGTAAAGAGCTGCATTTAGACAGGCCAGAAACACGCTAACTCTACAATCAGCTAAAAACAGACAGCAACACCTGAAGGCATTTTAGTGGAGACTAAGCTTAATGGGCCGTGCAGTAGACAAGCAACATGTTCATCTGCTCTATGGAATATCAATATGTATGCCTTATCTTTCACACAAAAGCATCAATAAAAAACAAATCCGTGTTGAGTCAGGCATGCCTTGTACTGTCAGATACACAAGGGTAATTGCAAACAAATCACCATCTATATTCATGAGGATTGATGTAAGAAAAAAAATCCAAAACAAGAGGAAAAAATTCTGTTCAATTATTCAATATTTATTAAAATGCCAGCCCAAACCATATACTCCACCTCAGTGAGTGTTTTCATCAGGTCTGTGGAGTATGAGTACGCAATACTTCAAAAAATGATTTTCACTTGCAGCTGGGCAGGGTTCGAGACTGAGGAGTTTCCAATAGTCCTGCTGGTTCAAAGGTAACCTGAGATTGGTGTTGAACCTGAGATTGGACCTGGCACTTTGCCTACTCCATTTTCTGCTGAAAACCTAACCTAGTAAAACAGGATCCCTAACAAAAAAACAAAAGGCAAAATGTCATGTATTCAGAAAAAAAAAACTGCTATTTTATCTGAAAGAGTTAAATGCCATTTTCAAAAAAAAAAAAAAAAAAAAGATAATGAAGAAGAAATAAATACATTAAAAAAATACTCCTATATATTACTTTTTGTCATTTTGGTCAGTGGAAGACAATCCTCTTCATGCAGAGTGACAACTGACGAATTGAATGCAATGGTGCATTGTAACATAGCTCTCCATCCAGGTCTCACTAACAATGGCTGACCTATTTCACCACATTCACCCTCACCAGCGTTTAAGATGAGGCACAGAATAAAATCAGCAAAATCAGTGCTATTACTTAATAACATTTTTTTTACAACCACCGATGAACAAAATTACATGGTGCCAATTTTTTAAATCGCATAAAAGTAACAATGAATGAAACCAAAAACCTGACCTAATAAATTCTCTCATTTTCTTGCACTCCACAGCTCCACGGCGCTCAGACACATCTGCATGTACTGAGTCAATGTTTTTACTGCTGTTACCTAATGTAGCATTTGCTATCTACCAGGCACCATTACCCTTGATACTATCAAGCGCCAGAAGTGTTGGTATCTGTGTACCCATAACAATATGCTTGTGTGTTGTATAGGTATAGAAATGTTAACTTGCCACTTATTTGGGATCGTAACACTGAGGAGTTGTGAGGAAGAAAGAGTAGGGAGGACAAGAGGGCGGAGAGGCAGTTTCAGCTTATGCCTTTCATGCAACACATTCGGAAAGAGGGCCAGTGTGCGTGTGTGTGTAAAGACAGACATACACAAGTTGACATGCAGTCCCTCTCCAGGGCTCCCAGAAAGTGTTTATCAGTACATTAGACCTTTGAAGCATTGATGTGAGAGGATAGAGGCACGCACACACATATGCACATGCACGCACACACACAATCAAACATTCACCCTTGTGACCACCAGACAGACAGGCCCTGAGCCCTCAGCTCTTTGACTTGCTGTAACATAAAAGTGATCCTCTTTTCCTAATGGAATAGGCAGCCAGTGAGGAGAGATGAAATTCAGAATAGATTTATCAGTGACTGACAAACAGAGAGCAGCTTCAGAAAAAATTCACTTTTCAACGGCCTATCCAAATGGGGTTTACCAGGCACAGAGCCGATAGTACACGTTTGGAACATTGGTGGGAATCTAACATGTCAGTCATCTCTTTTGGTTAGAAGATATGGAAAGAGAAAAAAGACTGTAAATACATTTTACACTTTGTTAAACACTACATATTTACTGAAAGCACAAATGTGTAATATTAGCACACTTATTTCACTTAAATAACATTATGCAGGATTTTCCGCAGTGAAATCAGCTAACTCCTCTTAATGGAACAAAGCCATGTCCCCAGGGATTGAAACCAATGCCTGCTGATGCAGTGAACTACTAATTTTCTCTGTTTGTCTCTCAAATGTTGTGATTAGCTTGCACTTGGTTTTCAATAAATTTCACTTTACCCAACCACGCAGAAAATGCTTGAGGGAGTAAGAAATGGGAGATGCAGGAGCAAATATTGCTGCAGAGATGAAAGGTAAGCTATAATTTGGTTTTGGATTTGCAATAATGTGAATGATAATCTACAATCACATTTGTTTAAAGGAAAAATCCAGCTAAAAACAAGCATCTCATTTTCTGTGTTGAATATTTCCCAGCGAACTCTATCTACAGACTGAACTAGGCTTACCATTGTTTGGGAATGAAATTTTGCATATTAAAATCTAGACATATTAAAAATGAGCAGAAATTGACCTTTAATTCAAAAATATTTGCATTAGTCAATTGGTTAAATGCCAGGTTCAATCGAGTCTACATTCAATCGAGTCTACATTTACACCATCCTTTAGGATCCTTTAGTGTCTTTCTGTCTTTGCTCAGAGTAAAAACATTTCAAACTCAGTGTGAAATGCCACTGAAAATAAGATCTCGATGTCCTGTGGCAGCAGAGCCTGGGGAATGCAAGTGAAATGGCAGATTTCATGTAAATGAAGGAAAAAATGGCACTAAAATTCAGAGAGAGACTGAAACTCTCTGTGTAACCTGATTGATATACACCAGGGAGAAACTTTCTCTTAACCACCTTCATGATGAGTGTGCGCTGTGGAGACTGAACACACACTCACGCACACACACACAAATTCACTGAACATATATACATGCGCACGGCCCAACAGGGACGGTGTACTGAATAGAACGAGATATTTCAATAGCTCAATCACTATGCCATCAGACAGCAGTTAAGACTTGAGTATTAACTGCCGCACAAGCAATCACAGTCGACTGAATGCCTGTGTGTGTGTGCAGGTGGGGTGTGATGGATGTTCTTGTGTTGCCTCTGTATACATGTAGGTGTGTGTATTGACATAATGTGCATTGCGGATGCCATTAGTCACAACATTTCATATTTCATAGGATTTAAGCCATTAAATTTAAAATGTGACACTCCATCCACATGGCTCCACACAGTCTTAAATCTTATCAGTACCCCCTGCTCCCTTCACATACTCACACAGACACACACACACACTTTGTGCGCCTGTCTGGGAAATAATTGCATTGCCTCAGATAATTATCAGGTGATAAGTCTATGAATACATTAAAAATAGGTCATTGTGATTAAGTGTGATGATTACATCTCCACAATAAACACACAAACCTGCATGTTATCATAGGTTCTGCATGACAATGGCATAATTACCATACTAGATGGGCTCGTCATGATGGACATGCTCTTTTTCATGCGTGATCTCTGTCCATCATGCTTCCTTCTCCATGTTACGGTGTGCCTTAGAACTATTTAACATGCTATGTCTTCAGGGGCAGCCTCTGTTGCAGAGGGTTTGGTGTGTATTTTATTGGTAAATGATGCAGAGGTTTTCAGAGCTAAAAAAATGAAAGATATTGCTTACAAAATAACTGTTGCATCTGTTATAATGACAAGGTGGTCACATTTTAATTGCAAGTGCAAGAACTTGAATTGTACATTAGGTTTAGTAGACAGAAGCTAATCTAAAGTACTGGCAGCTAAGCAGGTAGTAGCCTTTTCAAAGAAACTAATGAACAGTCCTTTATAAACAAACATTGTTGGAAAGGCCTTTGAGAATCCACTTGCGTGTGGTGGGTCTTTGGTTGACTTTAGGTTATTGGCCAGGAAAGAATCAACAGATCTTTCCTCTCTGTCTCTTTTTACGTTCTGTTGCATGTCCCTTAGGCAGGAGCAAAGTTGTGTTTTCACCTTGGTCAATTTTCAGACAGCTTCCCTGTCATCTCCATGTGATATTGAATGTGAGTGAGTGTGTGAAGTGTGCAGGGGAAAGGAGGAGGTTGCGGGTGAAAAGGGAATGAGCAATGTTTCTACAGCTATCGAAGAAAACGGCCTGCTTGAGTCTGAAGTAAGTGCAACTGCCTCTGGGTGCACAGTGAGCCTGTTTGTGTGCTGGCGCTCCATTACATTACACCTACGCACACAGCGAGAGCAGTCAAAGGATTATAAATGAAGGGGAAAGTAATGGGAAGAAACTCTGAGACAAGAGGCTACCAATCTATGTCTGTGTAGTCACCTCTTCTAGTGGAATGTGGGTGAAGCAAGATAAAAGAGGAAAAACCCACCACTACAACCACACTTTTTGTATAACTATATACAACATCTCCTTTATACACAAATGCTCACACATATGCACTCACATACTGCATACGCTATATTTTATGTGGGTGGACTCTTCTTCGTCCTCTTTGATCTATTATCAAATAATGGAATATAGGTTATGTTTACTGTAGCCTGCAGCTAGCTGGACTAAAGAACTTATGTATTGCATATGTGTAGATGCCTGAGGGAGGGGATGTGCAGGTTGTATCACACCGTGTTCACTTAGGATGTTTCCTCCATGTAGAACACTTAAACAGGACACACACTTGAGCATACTGACAAACGTGTAACTTCAAACACTAACGTCGTGAAACTTTAGTCATTCTTGTGCCTCCCACCAGAATAACACACGCACGCACGCACGCACGCACGCACGCACGCACGCACACACACACACACACACACACACACACACACACACA